>BLBF01000017.1:13004581-13045899 GCA_015471245.1 Laticauda colubrina | reverse complement strand
GGTTTTAAAACAAATACCTAGAAGAGTGAGAGAGATGAGAAGAGAATTCAGAACTTTATGTATTCTAGTGATTATAGCAAGTGAACAAATCTACCACTAATGAGGACAATTGGACACTAAATAAAGGCTAGGTCACACTGGCCGACGGATGCAAAACGTATGCAAAAAGGACACAGCGGACAAACAAAATTTCAGGGGTGGCTCCATCCATTGTTCTCCACTCTCAAAAGTGCCCCAAATTTGCATAAACAGAATGGAAAACAACAGAAAGGAACGGATGTGGGGAGGATGTAGCGGTGATGTAAAGTGGATGTTTGTAGGAAGCCTAGCGGATGAAAGCGGATGGAAGCAGATGACAAATCCACAGGGCTTCTGGGGGAGAATAGTGAAGCAGACGCATAGCAGAAGGAGCGGATGCGTAGCGGATGCAAAGCGTTCACTGCGCATGCAGGGAGGATGAATTGCATCAGCTCCGCAGATATAAAAGGATGCAGCTCTCAAGCAGTCACCATTCAGAGGAAAGACCTGCTGCCAGAGACATCTTGAGAGAACACCATGGGGAAGAAGAGGAAGCCTGTGCCTACTTCTGCCAGACCTGGCAAGAAGGACAGAACCACCATCCCACCCCCTTGCGCTGACTCTGCTTCTGCTGGTGCTTCTGCTGCTGGTGCTGACTCTGCTGATGCTGGTGCTTCTGCTGATGCTGCTCCTGGTGCTGGTGCTTCTGCTGGTGCTGTTCCTGGTGCTGGTGCTTCTGCTGGTGCTTACTCTGCTGGTGCTGCTCCTGGTGCTGGTGCTTCTGCTGGTGCTGACTCTGCTGCTGCTGCTGCTGGTGGTGGTGGTGGTGGTGGTGTTGCTGCTGGTGGTGCTTCTCCTGCTGGTGCTGCTGGTGCTGCTGGTGCTTCTCCTGCTGGTGCTTCTCCTGCTGGTGCTTTTCCTGCTGGTGCTTCTCCTCCTGGTGCTTCTCCTGCTGGTGCTGCTGGTGCTGCTTGTGCTGCTGGTGCTTCTCCTGCTGATGCTGCTGGTGCTGCTGGTGCTTCTCCTGCTGGTGCTGCTGTGGTGGACCAGCTCCAAGGCCCTCAAAGCCCTGCTGCTGAAGGCCCTGAAGTCCCTGCCAGAGGGAGGAAGAGGCAAGGCAAGGAGAAGGGAGAGAGGAAACAGAACTCCATTTCCGAAGACCATGAGAAGGAGGTGCTGGAATGGCTGAGGGAGAACGAGTACCTGTGGAGGAAGGAGCCACCAGAGACCAACCCACATCCACACCCAGCTCCACCTCCACAGTAAGCAAGCAGAGAGGCAGACCGGAGGGACAGAGCCACACTGTCCTCTTGGAGATCAGGGACACAATCAAAGCCAGCACAGATCTTCTCACCCAGCTGGTCCACTTCGACATACCATCCTTCATCACATACGTGAGCCAGACCCTCATGGACATGCCCAAGGCCCAGTACCAGGTGATGAAGGAGAGGATCACCCTCCAGGCCCAGCTGAACCTGCTCCTACCCACTCCAGGTCTGCTCCTCCACCCCAGGCAATGTAACAGCCCTTCCACGGATTTCAACAGCCCCTCACCCACCAAGCCGACCACTACCAGGACTTCCCACAGCAGAGGCAGCCCTTCCCAGTCCAGGCCCAGGTTCATCGGACGCCACACAAGCCACAGACACCTCACCAGACCCAGCTGCAGACCAGACAGCCCCACTACACTCCTCCTTCCTCCACCCCACAGCCAAGCTGTCAGAACATCTGTCATCAGTCTTGGGCCTCACATCCCAGGTACTTGATGAAGGGCCTCTCAACTACACGGGACTGAGTCAGCTCTCTGAGAGTTTCCTGCACAGACCATCTCCTGTTGTACTCTCAGGGCCAGGCACCCCAATGGCGCCTCAGACCAGCACTCCAGCCACAGCCACCTCCACAGTCCCTGACCCCTTTACATCTGAGACCATGGGCACGCCTCAGAGTGACTGAGAAGAGTGCCAGAGATTGAGTTGTTACCTGTTCACTTTATCTTTGCTTAAGACACTTTACTTGAGTCATTTTGCTTTTTAATAAAGTCATACAGTTTGTTATTAATAAAGATTATCTTTGCTTCACACACTTGGTCCATTTTTTTTACTTAATAAAGTTTTGGTGAAAACTTTGAAAAAAGGGTTAAGCCTTTGCATGCTGGTGGGATAGGTAAGGATAGTTGTGGTATGGGTAAGGATAGCTGTAGGGTGGGTAAGGATAGCTGTGGGATGGATAGCTGTGGGATGGGGAAGGATAGCTATGGGATGAATAGCTGTGGGATGGGTAAGGATAGCTGTGGGATGGGGAAAGATAGTTGTGGGATGGGTAAGGATAGTTGTGGGATAGATAAACCTCCAGTGCAAGCATAGTGGGACTGTATGGTCCACCCTCCCAGGTGCCACACCTATGGCACTTTATTATCAATAACAATTTATTCATTGATCAACACATTTCAAAATAAACAAAACTCTTTATTAATGTCCTATTCATTGTAGGGCTACTCAACATACATGGCACAATCTCATCAGTGTGATGAGACAGGCTGGAGGAAGCATCCATTAAGCATGTACCATCCTGTCTTGCCACTCCACTGCTCCAGCTGGGGAGTTGCACCAATGTTTCAGGAGGTTGCGCTGCTTCTTCCCTTCATGTGAAGCTCTGTTGGGGCCTTGCACATCCACAGTGTCTATCTGGTTTCGCCCTTGCCTCCATTCACCAGGCTCCATGTCCCAATTGCCTTGTTGGAGGTCCACCAGCCTGTTCTGCAACACTGGGTAGCGGGTGCACATGAGATTGTGCAGGATGCAGCAAGCTTCCACAATCCTCCTCACGGTCTCTGGGCGATGCTGCATGGTGGTGAGAAGTACCTGGAACCTGTTGTCCAGGATGCCAAAGGCGTTCTCCACCACCCACCTTGCCCTGGACAGCCTGTAGTTGAAGATCCTCTCTTCACGGGTGAGGAGTCTGGAAGTGTAGGCCTTCATGAGGTAGGTTCTGAGGGAGAAGGTGTCATCCCCCACGATGAAGTAGGGCACATCTTGTGTGTCGTTGGGCAGTGGGTCTGGATCCGGGAAGCCCATGATGAGGTTGTGTTCCAGCCCCTCCTTGAGATGACTGGCGTTGTATACCTGGGCATCTAAAGATGAGCCGTTGCCTGAAGCATCGATGTACATGAACTTGTAGTCAGCATCAACCATGGCAAAGAGGATGATGCTGAAGAAGCCCTTGGAGTTGAAATAATTGGACCCTGAGTTGGCTGGAGCTTTGCAGGCCACGTGCTTCCCATCTATGGCTCCAATGGTGTGGGGAAAGTTCCATCTCTGATACCACTGCTCTGCAACTTTCCTCCAGCCTTCTTCAGTGGTGGGACACTGAAGAATATTCTTCGATGATGGCCTGCACCACTTCTCTGACCACTTTGCTGATGGTGTTGTGTGGCACCCTCCAGGCATACTGCATGTTTCTTTATGTGGTCCCAGAGGCCAGGTGCCGCAGAGTCAGTGCCACCTTCAGTCCAGGGTCCAGGCTGGGATGGAAGTTGGTGTTTGCCTTGGTCAACCTGTGTCTCAGACGCTCCACAAGTTCATCAAACATGGCTGGTGGCATCCTCATGATGTGCTGGAATGCACAAGGGTCTTCATTCCTCAGCTCCACCATCAGCTTGTCATAGAGTCCAAACTCCACTCTTCTACCAATCCATCTTCGGACCCACACAGCTCTTGGACGTCTCCTTCTTCTCCTTGAGTAGAAAAGGTGAAACAGACTGAAGAGGGCTTGGTTCTGGTGTTGAATGATCGTGGCTACCAAAAGGAGTGTGCGATGATCCATGGTGGAGATCAATGGATGATGTGGAAGAGCAAGAGCAAGGCTGAAGAGGTCTGCACACCAGGGCTGCTGGACTGATAGTGAGATCCAGGTGATTTCCTACCCCTTTTTATAGGAAATGTCGGTTTTCCGCCTAGGTGTCCTTGCACATACTCTAGATATCCTCTAGACATCCTAAATATCCGAAATACGTCCCATATACAAACATTTTGTCCATTTTAATGCTTTATATCTGAGCTGCATCCGCTTTCATCTTTTCTATGTCCGTGCTCCTAACGCTGTGTGGACATTCTGCGTACCTTTCGCTTCCTCCCTCTTTCCACTTTCCGCTGGAGCAAATGTGAGTTGCGCGGTTGCCCAGTGAATGCCGAGAGGATACAGTGGACGTGTAATGGATGACAACGGACGTAGAACATTTGTTGCCCGTATGTGTCGCGGATGTAGATCGTACACAGCGGAAAGTTCATCCACTCAAAAAGTTTTGTGCAGCTCAAAACTTTTTGAGTGGATGAAATAGCAGTAGACAGATGTTTGATGGATAGAGCGTATGAAAGACGTATGCAGTGAGTACACAACTGATTCATTGCATTTTCCAGCGAATGGCAAACGTTTTTCTCCATTTTACATCCTCTTTGCATCCATTGGTGCAGTGTGACATGGGCTTAAGAGTGTTACATTCCTTCACAGACACAGCTGAGTAACTGCACTGCCCCCCCCCCCATAGTTTCTAACAAAAAAAAGACACTTCTATAGACGAAAAGAATTATTACCATAATTATGGATCTTACTTTTTGAGAATCTGAATACTTTTCAAAAGTAGTATTGGGACATTTTTTTAAATGATTGACTGTGGAAGCTGACTTAAAAAATATGTTACATTCAAAATCTTGGTGTTAGAGCACAGCTAAAATCACAGTCAATAAAAATACATTTTTAATGAATTTGGAAACAATGTTCAACTGAAAAGAGAACTCAAACATCATCTGTTCTAAGCAGATGATGAACATTTCAAAATAACATCTTGTCTAAGGAGGATTATGACCCACAGTTATATTCTGACCTTTCTTTTCTTCTTTTCCAAATTTTAAATTGGATGTACATATATTTATCTTTGGCATTTTGTTACAGTAAAAAAAAAGTTTTAAAATGATTTTAAAACTTCTAATAGGGAAGAGAGAGAGAAAAGCAGACAGAGAAAAACAGAGAACCAAAATTGCTTACCTAGAGTGCCCCCATAGTTCACTATTTAGACTGACGTTCTTTGAAACACAAAATATACACAGTGATGTAATCAAGGCCTGTTGTGATTAAAGACAAGAAACTGCACACTTGTGAAATTGTGTTTTTTTTCCCCCTCATTGCAGCAACGGCATAGAACATGTAAATAAGTTCTCAAGACATTTGGCCTGTTTTATCCCTTAATTGACAGACTTGGCCTAAATATAATTATTGTTTAAAATGCCTAAAGTTATTTATATCAGGAGCTCAGGTCAGCATATAGAACACTCCTTCCTCCTACTTACCCCACAACAATTCCATGAGTAGACTAGTTTGAGAAAGAATGACTGGCCCAAAGTCATCCAGTCACTCTTTGCTTGGCAGTGAACAGGACTTCCCTAGTCCAGTCCAACACTCAACAGTTTTTGACCTATCACTAGTTTTCCAAAGCTGAACTGGACATGTGCACATGTACAAAGCCAATATTGCAATGGTAAAATGTATTTTTCTGCTGCTGTCCAACAGTTTTGCAAGGAGATGTGGTAGCCCTAAGCCTGATAGAAGCTAAAGCTATTACTCATCAACCATTTCCTTCCTCACTGTTATTTTCCATAGGGTGGGAACAACCAATCTGTTGCTTTCATTAACCTCTTGAGTCCTGGAGGCTTCATGATGAGTCCAATTCATGTCAGGCTTACTCCTATGAGATGTGGCCTGCAAAAATCCAGATGGTTACTAGATGGCAACAAAGAGATATCAACAAAAAAATAACCTCCAACTCTTTGCTGTCATCTAATGCTCATTTGGATTGTTCCAACCCCAAATAATAAAGCCAAAGCTAAACTGCACATGTACAAAGCCAATACTGCAATATAAAGACAGCAATATAAAGCTGTCTGTGAGAAGGTACAATGCTTCATTTAGAGCAAAATCAATAGACATATAGCTTCAAGTAAGTCTGGACTTTTGAAAAGGGCCTAAATGCCATTCAATTTTCTTTGCAACATTTTTGGGAAAGTGATTGATTATGATCTCCTTCTTCCTATGGTAGATAGAGAGTGACTGTAGTGGAGTGAACCAAAGCCACTCATTTGGCTTCATGCTTAAGGTAGGACTGAAACTCACAATTTCCTGATTTTTATCTGGTGTCTTTAATCACTACACCAAACTTGTCTAAATATGTGTCAGTAGTATACATAAACATATATCTACTGAAAAAGAATGATCAAATGAATTTTCTAATCTTTGATCCCATTTCAAGGGATTCAAATGAAGACTCACAAATTTTAAAAATCCAGTATAGCATACAACATTAAAGTGGAACTTTGTAGAATGAGCTACCATCAGTGTTGTGCCAAAAAAATATGAAATACTAAAATAATTGGAATGTATCAGGCAAGCATGAATAAGTATAGTACAGTAGACTTTAATACAGTACAGATTTTATAGAGTTTTATAAAATATAACACAATCATAGTTTTCAGTGGAACAGTATGGTCCTCTGAAATGGCAGATGGGAGTAATAAGAGAATATTCATTCATAAATGAAAATACATTTTCTAAACCTAATAGATTAGTTTTAATTAGTACTACTTCCTAAATGCTTGTACAATGCTTAAAAATAAAGCATCCTAAATGCTGTGCTAAATATACATGATGAAATCTAATTTTATATAATCAGATCAGAAAATAGCAAATTACATTAGATTTTTAATACAGATAATGTTTACTATATTAAAACCTCCCCTTTCTTGGAAGCTCATTTAGTTGCATTTTGCTATGAGAAAGAAATAGAATAGAGAAACAAAATAGAAATTTTGTGTTTCTTAGATCATTTATAACTAATCTCATTAAGACCCAGTTTCCAACCTACCCAAATAATAAGATTTAAAATATTCAAATAATCCCTTTTAATAAGTCAAAGAGAATCTTAGGGAAATAGAAAACTAATATGAAAAAGTCATGCAATTAAATTTCTTAAATAGTGGGAATTCATGACTATAATTAGAATCAAGTCACAGCAGTTGTTTTTTTCAAAGGGGGCTTTGCCCTTTCCCTTAATGGCATCAGATTTTCTTCACTAAACTGATAAACTTCCCAGACTTGGTAAGCCTGGGAAATGGGATACTCAGTTGATCCAAAGCATTTTTCTTATATACTTACCTTCTAATGCCATCTAATGAAAATCAGACCAAACATATCCTTACTTGTACTAGTTGGGCCATGGCAGAATTTGAACAAACCTATGTAGGATAATTCAAATACCACGCTAACCTGAAGTCAGACCATGGAGCATCACTATGGAGCATATTGCTGAAATGTTTTGCCTTTTGAATTCATTCCAAACAAACAAAACAATGGAAAGAAACTAATATGAAGGGTCTGCCTGCCTGTCTGCCTGCCTGCCTGCTTAGAGAATAACACTCCAAAAACAAAACAAAATGGATTTAGCTGCTTCCCAGGTAAAGAAAGATTGACTAAAAATTAAGTAGTTTCAGTGAGGGGTTCCACAGAAAAGAAATCCAGGAGAATAATTATCAATACAACCACATAGAAGAGGCAGCAGTTCTATAGACTTTCAGGTTTGTGCACATGCAGATGTGTTGATTGAGCTCTCTAATACATACAGCCACCCCAGGACATAGTTGGCTTTGCAGATGCAGGAATCTTTGTTCAAAGACTCATCACTTGAGATGATGCCTCACAAATATTTGAAGCTGTTTATATTTGCCAGTTCAGTGTCATCAACAGTGATTTTTGTTCTTGATATATGGCATAGACTGGTAAAAGTACTTTAGTCTTGTTCAGGCTGATGGTCAGGCTGAAGAGCATAGCAGTATCTGAGAATTTGTTCAGCATCAAATTGTAAATCGCTGTCTTTGTATGCCAGGAATCCATAGTCATCAGCAAACAGGTTTTCTTGAATGACTGTTTGGAGACATTTTGTCTGTGCATTCAAGTAGCAAAATCAAAGAAAGTCAAATTACATTTGAAGTATACTTCCTCCTTCAAACCCTGGACAGTACCTAATAAAGCCCCTGTCCCACTGCACTAACGGATGCAAAGAGGATGTAAAACATTAAAAAAAGCTTGCCATCCATTGGAAAACGCTATGCATCCGTTGTGTACTCATTGCATACGTGTTTCATATGCTCTATCCGTCAAGCATCCGTCCACTGCGATTTCATCCGTGCAAGAAGTTTTGAGCTGCACAAAACTTTGTGAACAGATGAACTTTCTGCCGTGTACAATGTAAATCCATGACATACGAGCAACAAATGTTCTATGTCCGTTTATCATCCGTTAAACATCTGCTGTATCCTCTCTGCATCCTCTGGGCATCCTCGCAACTCACATCCGTTGCAGCTGAAAATAGAAAGAGGGAGGAAACAAAAGGTACACAGAACGTCTACACAGCATTTGTAGCACAGAAATAGAAAGGATGCACAGTGAACGGTTTACATCCAATATACATCTGCTAGGCTTCCTATGAACATCCGTTTAACATCCCCGCTACATACTACCCACGTCCGTTCTTTTCCGTTCTTTTCCATTCTGTTTATGTAAATTTTTGCCACTTTTTGGAGCGAATGACAATGGATGACGCCACCCCCAAAATTTTGCTCATCCACTGTGTCCTTTATGCATACATTTTGCATCCGTCGGCCAGTGGGACCTAGCCTTAACATGCAAGCAAAAAAACAAATTGAACAGGACTGGGATTAGCAAAAAATCTTGCTTCACCCCATTCAAAGTGGCAAATGCAGTTAACATATAACCATTGTAGATGGCCTGTTCTGTCATTCTATCATAGAGTAAGTGAATAAACTTCATAAATTTTCTTGGACATCCTTGGAATCTCGGGATGATCCAGAGAGTCTCTCTATTCACAGTATACTTGTTGACCTCCCTGTCAATGAAGACAGAATAAAGAGCTTTGTTCTGCTTGATACACTTTTTCTGGACTTGAATCACAGAAACCATCATGTCCGTTATGCTTCATTCTAATTAAAAATCACACTTTGTCTCTGGGGGACTACAGACTTTCCAGTAACAAGTCTATTCAGGAGAATGTGGGCAAAATTTGGTTGAAATGGCCAGCAGGGAGCTAACACAGTAGTTTCTTCAGTCTGATACATTTTCATTATTTTTATAAAGAGACACAATGAGGGTACCACAGAGGTGGTAGGGTATCTCCTCTGTGAGCTAGATATCTTCTTTTTTTTAATAATATTTCTTATTGAAGTTTAATGATACAATGATAAGAAGATAATAAAATCTAAGAAAAATATAAAACAGAAAAAAAAATGTGCAAAGAGAAAAATAAAAGGTGAAAGAAGGAAAAGTGGGAAATATATAAAAAGAAGGAAAAGTTCCTCAACATTTTATTGTTTTAACCAAAAATTTCTTCATTCTGTAACTCATCTTTTATCTATTGTAACTATTGGCAAATAATGAAACCTAATCTTTCAATCTTAATCAGAAAAAAATCCACTAAGAGATATCAGAAATCTATGACATTGTTAGAAATATCCTCCATAGTTCTCAAAGACTGAGCATTGAAAAAAATCGCAGACTTGCTTCGTTTGTTCCTACCTTATATTGTCAGCATCTTCAGAGAAAACAGATTAAAGTAGCCCAGGCAAAATAACACTCAAGCAAAATTCAATTGAATTGTAACATGGCACTATACATACATCCTCTTCCTCCAATGATAATTTGAGCTTAATATTTGAGAATGTTTTTTTTCCTGCAAAATGTCCAACAAATACAGTATATTATAGTTACCTGCACCCAACTGAGTTCCCCAATAGACTGTAAAAACCTATTCAAAGCCTTTTGTCACAATAAAGCACTCCATTAATCCATAGACAAAAAATGTTGTTTTTATTCTTAGGCTTTTGAAAATAATTTTATTATATGTGTCTATGGAGCTAGACATTAGTCCATTATTTTCCATACTTTTTCTTGGTTGTTATATGTAAAATTTTTCAAATTCCCAGTAAGCTAAAGGCCCTTCTTCCAATTTAAAAGGACCACTGAAACTCACAAGATCAGTAGACAGATGAGGCAATTTATTTCTGAATCTGAAGTGAAACCTACACTGTAAAAACGGAGAGAAAGGAAGGATTATTTTTCTTTTTTTTAATAGTGAATCCCTGCAAAGATCAAGGATAGTCTATCTCTCCATTTTTCTCAGTTCCTGGGATTCAGTTTTCCGAAAAGTAAATACAGCTTTGAGTCAAACTCTTGCTTTGTTCATAGATAGGTTCGTTTAGGGGTTTTTTTGGCAGCAATGTGGAGGTGGTTTGCTTTTCTTTGGGGTTATTGTTATTGTTTTGCTTTCTCAGCCTCCAGAGGTGTTCCAGAAGTGTTCACAAGTGATCAGGTTGACTGTGGACTCAGTCACAAGCTCTAGCAAGTTCTTTAAGAGACAGGCTGGTTTCACTTCATAGTTCCCTGCATCAGTGGATAACAATTGTATCATTATATTTTCTTAGTCTTTTGAGACAATGGAAAAGATGAGGACATTTGAGTATTCCAATAAAGTAGAAATAGTTGCAAAGTAGAAATGGTTGCAACACAGGGGTCTTCAAATTTGACAGCTTTAAGACTTGTGGACTGCAACTCCCAGAATTCTTCCTCCAGTCATGTTAGCTCAAGAATTCTGGGAGTTGAAGACCACAAGTCTCAAACTTACCAGGTTTGAAGACCCGTGCCTTAACAATTCCAATTCCTGAAACTTCAGAAGGATGCTTGCCTAGAATTTACCTCCCCTTTCCTATCACTGAAGCTTACAGTCATAAAAATATAAGCAGTGCCCTGTTGGACTGGACCTCTGGCCATCTAGTCCTTTAGTCACTCTTTGTTTTTTATTCTTCACAAGTTGTTTATCCACAACAGCATCTATCTTTTTATTCTATTGCTATTAAGCTTACTGAGAAGTCCTTAATGAGGGACTTTATCAAGGGTATTTTGAAAAACTAAATAGATATCTACTAGTTCATACTTATCACCATTTTTATTAACAACCTCAAAAAACTAGTTGAAATTGTGAGGCCGTTTTGGTTACCCTTGAGCGAGGTTGCATCTCCAAATGGTTGATAATTTTATCTTTAATAACAGTTTCCACAATCTTCCTCAGAGCAGATGTTTAGCTGACAGGTGTATAATTTTCCTGGTTCTCCCCATGAGTCCTTAAAAATTGGAGTTACACTGGTGAACTTCCAATCCTCTAAAGAGACAAGTGTAGATACAGTTTGCATATTGCAGTTAGGAGGCCCATAATTTGGAGATGAATTGCTATATATGAGTTTTGAATGAAATGTTGGATAAAAGTAAATAAACTATATAGCAAAGAATAATAAAACAAATTTCTTAGTTGGCGCATTCTGGAATCCATGGGAATAACCATGACAATAGCAAATATAATGTCATTCTTTCATTCAGAAAATGTGTAAAAAATAAACTCATCTTTTTAGATATAGTATATTAATTTCATGATTCTTATGTAAACAGTGAGCCTTTATTCTGCACTTATCCCTTTATCTGTGTAGATATTAAAGTTTTCCAATACTGCTACCTTCCTAGATAGAAGATCTCTTTTTTTTTTAGGTTAAATCACTATCTTCATCCATTTTTTCATATAGCTTCTACATCAGCATTCATGATCGATGACTATGAAATTAGGGATATAATTGCAAAAGCATGCCTTCGCCCTAAGTAAAAGAACTTCAGCTGTTGAACTGAAATAAAGTCAAAACACAGAATCATCTTTCCATAAGATGATAGTTGAATATTTTAGGGCAATTGGAAATCAAATTCATCATGATAGC
This sequence comes from Laticauda colubrina, assembly GCA_015471245.1. Taxonomy (NCBI): domain Eukaryota; kingdom Metazoa; phylum Chordata; class Lepidosauria; order Squamata; family Elapidae; genus Laticauda; species Laticauda colubrina. The sequence goes on along the minus strand of BLBF01000017.1, from coordinate 13,034,008 downwards.
AAAGCCAAATGCATATCCTAGTTAACATATGCATGCTAATTTATAACCCAGCTGTACATAAAACATGTAGATTCCCCAACAGGGGAAGCAAGTAAATATATACAGATGGTGCAGCAAGTTCCTAATATAAAATCTGAGCTATTTGGTCACAAGCCCTTTGTTTATAAGTTTATCTGTTCTGATCATTTTACAACAAAGGACATTTGCTTTTTAAAATTTATCAATAGTCTTAACCCTATCGTTAGTTTAAAAGAAAATATAGAGAAGTAACAGAATTTTTTTTTAAAAAAAAGAAATGATCATTTAACGATGATTTTTTTTTTAACCAAGCAGAATGGTCTATTCAAACAATCCAGCACAAAGGTTAATTTTTCTTTGTATCTTCACATGCTCTACACTGATTTCATTGTTTCCTTAATCTCTCAGTATCACACTTTACATGGATTGAATTCTGTTATAATAAGTAGTAATAAATGATGAAAATTATGGTTCATCAAGACCATATAATGATGAAAGAAGGTAGCCTGCTTAAATTGGGTGTCTTTTTCTTTTCTGTAATAACTGCATAGTGCTTTAATGAATACCCACAGAAAGGGAGCTGAGAAAACTACTATGAAGCAGTTCTAAATTGTTCTATATTGATGGTGTATAATTGGATTGCATGTTACTTATATATCAATATGTCTTCCAGATTATCAGAGGTTGGAAGATAGATTCATTATTTCATTTTACAATATGAAGGTGAGAGAGAAACCTAAAAGGAGGCTGAATGCAGTGGAATTGGTTTATATAAAAGACTGTGCAGTACAACATGAAGAAAAATGGGTCCTACTGAATGTGGGTTGATTACAAAGTGAGTGAAAAACATACATTGGTTTGATCTTACACAGAGAAGGCATGAGGACTGAATCATAAAACAAATACATACAGTATATAACTGAGAAGGAAGGTGTAAGAATATTGAGAAAATCACGGACTGATGGAGACAATTAGCTTTTCAAAATAAGAGAGGTGAAAAATTAAAGAACCAAAGACAAAGTATGAGGTGAAAGCAAAGATAACTTGCAAGGATTAAAAAAAAATGATGGAAAGACACTGTAAATTGTGTTGCTGTCCTTGTAATATCTTTTCTTATTCTACCTTATGCCTTAATGTATCATGCTTGCCACTTTTCTTTTTTGCCAATTGCCTTCCACAAAAGGGTAGAGCAGGAGTGTCAAATTCACAGCCTCACAGCAGTGTCATGTGATGTATCAGGATTTTTTCCCTTTTGCTAAACCGGGCATGGGCATGGCTAGCATGTGACACATTCAGTTTGTGGGCCAGGTGCTTGACACCTCTGGGGTAGAGCACGATGAGGGTTTGAATAATGTATCACAGTCTAAGTGATGCTATAATGTTTACTCAAAATTAAGACTCATTCAAGAAAGGACTTATTTGGTGATAATAAGTGCCTTCTTTGCATGTTTTGTCCCTTCCTTTGTTGCTTTCATTGTAAAATGCCATCCTAATAGACTTAAAAAGCCAAATCTGAATGTTGCTGGTTTATGATTTATCTTCCTTTTCTTTTCCTCTCCTCTCCTCCCCATCCTTTTCCTATCCCCTTTCCTCTCCTCCCTTCCCCTTTCCCCTCTTCTTTCCTCTCCTCCCTTCCCATAATTCAGCTTCTTTAACTTAAGAAGAAATAAAGAAAAGGAGAGAAGGTATATATATTCCGATTAATATTGTGTAAAATAAACATGAGTAATATTTTTGTAGATAAACAACAGTGATCAATCAGAGCCAATAAAACTATTGATCACCATTAATTCTTTATATCTGCCTTGTTTCTGATACAGTATGAATTCTTGAAATATTGGATTTTTTAAACTTTCTGTCTGAGCAGTATGTGGATTCCAATGATAGCAGAGAGAAAATTCAATTTGGGTAATTTATGCCTATCTGAAAATTAATCTTGTCAAAGCAATTTCATTCCTTTATCATTTAAATACACCTGCACTTCATTGAGGTCAGGAAGGTATGTTTTTCAATATACTGTGGAATTAAAGCCTATGACATTTCCATTTACTATCAGAAATTCACAATGGGAGGAAATGTGAATTTGGCTCACAGATCTTATTCCATTTTTCTGCTGTAACACAGTCTGGAAGAACCCAGTTACCCAGGTGTTGATGTTAGCTCAAGGGAGAATGTCAGGATTATGGTTCAGAATAAATCCAAACAGAAATAAAGTCCAAAGCCAAATTACTGACATAGAATCCATCATAAGAGTCAAATATCAAATTGTATCAAAACTGAAAATCAAATAAAATTCTTTCAGAAAGCTAAAGTCATGCTAATTGCAGACTAAGTAAGGTAACATTATTTAAGAACAATATGCAAACAAGGTGTATCTTGGATTAATTACTCTGTTCAGGGGAAAGTAGCTTATTTTTATTTTTAACAATGCTTATTGTTTTTTAATAATATGTAAATATACACATACACAAACACACACACTCTCTCTCTCTCTCTCTCTCACACACACACACACACACACAAAATCAGGTAGGACAATCTGATTGAACATTTGCTGGCAAAGCCTGGTAGATAAACCTTCCACATTGAGCCATGAATTCTATATGCTGACATTTTCTCTTAGTGTGGATTATTTAAAAATTTAGCCATGAATGAGAAATTTAATTTATGTAATTATTCCGAACAACCAACCTTTTCTGTTACAGGTTCACTATCATAATCTTCACCAGAAGGTTTATTACCTTCACCAGAAGGTTTATTATATGTGTTAGGAGCCCCTGCCTTATCATAATCCAATAGCTATTTTATGCTTAACTTTCCTACTGTTCTTATACAATGGTATACTCCAAACAATGCATTCTAATTGGTTAGAAAGAACAGTATTGGATTGGTTCATGAGGAACCAATCCAAAAGAGCCGCTGAAAGGCGGCAAAGTCAAATAACTGCCATTGCCTACAAGTCGGCAGGCAAGCCTGTATAAAAAGGCTGCCGCAGCTTCAGCCAAACTGTTCTGTTACTGTTAGCTTAACTTAATAAAGACTTTGTTGTTGGAACCCAGTCTACTTTGCATTTTTTCTGGATGGAACACTGGCGACGAGGGTGGGATTGTCCTAAACGCGAGACCGAGCACGTGGCAGAAAGAATTCCAGACTGAAAGTGATGGCTGGGAATAATGCGCCGCCCACATCCTTCAATCCCAATGAAGAGGATTGGGAATCATACGTAGACGGTTTCCTGATGTTTTTAGAGAGCAAAGAAATGGAAGAGATCTCAGACTAGCGGAAGAGGGCTGTATTCCTAATGCATTGTGGACCAACCATACTCAAAATGGCCAAAGCATTGGCAAAGCCCAGAGATGTGAAACAAATGACCTGGTCTGAGCTTCAACGAATGTTAAAGGCCCACTACACACCAGTAGTATCAAATCTCATCAAACAGCACGAATTCTACAAAAGGGATCAGAAGGAAGGCGAGACCATCACTGACTTCATGGCAGCTCTCCGACAACTGGGGGGAGCTTACGAGTTCCTGAACTTGGATGAAATCATGCGAGATCGAGTTGTCCTAGGTTTGAGAGACTCTAACTTACAAAGTAAACTACTAAATAAACCCAGTATCACAGTGGTTGAAGCGATCGCAGAAGCCACAGCAGCAGAAGCCGTGAAAAAGTCAGTGGCCACTATGAAGCAAATGAACTCAAATAATGACGCGATAACCCTGTCCAGAGGAAAGAAGCAAGCTCCCACCACAACTCATCACGAAGAATTTGACACTTCATCAGAAACGGAAGATGAGGACGATGAGGTCCACCGCCTGTACGCCAACAAAAAAAGGCGCAAAAAAAGAAATTGGCGGGAATGCGCTGGCTGCGGGGGAAACCACCCTCGAGCCGATTGCAGATTCCTTGATGTCATCTGCCGAGCTTGCAAGAAGAGGGGACACATCAAAAAAGTCTGTAGAAATCGAAAAAATAACAGCCCAAACAGAGGCAGTAACTCCCCACTACCAGCTGAATCAAGGCAAGCCGAAAAGAAATGGGAGTGCAACAAACAAACCGGCAACCGAGAATAGACCCATCAAAATGTCACTATTGGAAGCGCCCAGACGGAAAGCGGGAGAAAGGTCAAAATTGTTGTAAAAATTGAAGGGAGCCCCTGCGAGATGGAAGTTGACTCAGGATCCTTCCTGTCAATGGTGTCTTGGAACACAATCAGATGGCTGGTTCCAAACATCAAATTAAAAGAACTCCAGAAACAAAAATTAATTTTAAAAGACTACCAAGGAAACTGAATCCCTGTGGTAGGTCTAGGACATTTCCGAGTCACATACAAACAGCACGCTGAAGTCCTGCTTCTAACAATAGTCGACCAGGACCGCCCCAGCCTCCTGGCCATCGAATGGCTCGCACCATTGGGCATCGGAATGATCAGGGTAAGCCGAGTAGCCGCAACTGACTGGGAAGAGAGCCTGATACATGAGCTCCAGGACGTCTTCGATGGCACCTTAGGCAGGTACCGGGGGACCCCAATTTCCTTTAGTTTAGACCCTCAGGTAGCACCTAGAAGATTAAAAGCCAGACGAGTCCCCTTTGCTTTAAAGGCCAAAATAGATGAACAGTTAAATGAATTAATTGATCAAGGGGTCATAGAACCAATTGACCATGCTAGATGGGAGACACCAATAGTAACACCTGTTAAACCTGATGGGTCGGTACGCATCTGCGGAGTCTACAAGGCTACCCTGAACTATGCATTGCAGCAAAGCGCATACCCGGTACCAATTGTGCAACATTTACTGCACTCGCTAGGGGCAGGAAATTTTTTTGCCAAGCTTGATTTAGCCCAAGCATATCAGCAGCTTCCAGTAGACCCAATAACAGCTGAGGCACAGACAATAGTAACTCACAGAGGGGCATTCAAATGTAACAGACTTCAATTTGGAGTGAGCGATGCCCCAGGCATTTTCCAAAGCCTTATGGAACATCTATTAAATGGAATTAAAGGGGTCGTTCCATATTTTGATAATGTCCTAATTTCGGCTAAAAACACGACCCAATTAGAGACAAGACTAAAAGAGGTGCTAACATAATTTAGAGAATCCGGCCTGAAAGTCAAAAAAGAAAAATGCTGTTTAATGACTGATCGTGTTGAATTTTTGGGTTATTTAATTGATGGAGAGGGTATACACCCTCCAGAAAAAAAAAGTCAAGGCTATTAGAGACGCACCACAGCCAAAAAACAAAATGGAATTACAAGCATTTTTGGGTCTAATAAACTTCTATAACGTATTCCTCCCTCACTAAGCAACGATAGCAGAACCATTACATCATTTATTGGATAAGAAAACTAGTTGGACTTGGGGGCATAGAGAACAAAAAGTATTCCAAGGCATAAAAAAATCTGTAAACCTCAGACACCGTTTTTATTCAGTTTAGTAACACACTTCCATTGTCGGTCACCTGTGACGCCTCACCGTTTGGAGTCGGTGCCATCCTGAGCCACCAACTGCCTGATGGGAGAGAGGCACCCATTGCCTTTTACTCGAAAACACATTCTAAAGCAGAACGCAACTATAGTCAACTAGACAGAGAAGCCCTGGCAATTGTCACTGGAGTTAAGCATTTTCACGAGTACCCCTATGGGAGAACATTTTCCATTGTGGCTGATCATAAGCCGCTACTAGGAATTTTGGCAGGAAACAAGCCCACACCGAACATTTTATCTCCCCAAATGACCCGATGGTCAGAATTCCTAGCTGCGTACTCCTGCACATTGATACATCGGCACGGAAAACAGATCTCCCATGCAGACGCATGAAGTCGAACACCGCTATCAATGACAGAGGATGACCCGGCGCCAACAATTACCACCCTACAAATAGAAGCCTGCCCCGAACTGACAATATCTGCAAATGATGTCGCCAGAGCCACCGCTAAAGACCCAGTGACTGCCTGCATTTTAAATTGGGTAGGTAAAGGCTGGCCGGAAAACCAAAAAACTGAAAACTTTAAACCTTTCCGGACCAGACCGACTGAGCTGTCAATACAAAAGGGGTGTTTATTGTGCGGTGATAGGGTGGTAATTCCCTCCAGATTACAAACTAAAGTGTTGGGCATGCTTCATGAAGGCCACCCAGGCATTGTGAAAATGAAAAGCCTGGCTAGGAGCTATGTCTGGTGGCCTGGTTTAGACAGAGATATTGAATACATGCAATAGATGCCAGAAAACCAGGCCATCACCACCACAAGCACCTATAAGGGACTGGGAGACCCCACGAGGCCCCTGGTCTCGAATCCATATTGACTTTGTGGGTCTTACTAAGGGGCATACATTTTTTATTGTTGTAGATGCATACTCAAATTGGTTGGAAGTCGCAGTAATGTCATCTACAACAACCGACGCTGTTATCAAGCAACTAAACAAACTATTCGCAACCCATGGGTTGCCTGACGTCCTAGTGTCCGACAATGGGCCACAACTGACTGCTATACAATTTGAACAGTACCTAGCCTCTTTAGGCATCTGCCATGCACTTACCGCGCCAGCCCACCCGGCAGCAAATGGTAGGGCTGAGAGAATGGTCAGGTTTACCAAGGAGGGTTTGGAAAAAATGGACCCAGGGGATGTCCAGTATAAATTGAACTGTTTACTTACCCTCCCACATATCACCCCCAGTACTGTAACTAACAAGAGCCCGGCAGAATTGTTAATGGGGAGGAAACTTAGATCACATTTGGATAGGTTACATCCAAACTACACCTTTGAGAAACCCCCCAACTCCTCCAGCCATTTCCACACATTTGAAATCGGCGACCTAGTCTACGCAAAAAATTTTACTGGGGACCCTCTTTGGCTTCCAGCCACAATCACACAAATAACAGGCCCCCGGTCCTACCATCTAACTGTAGACAATGGCAGTGGATGGAAACAGCACATAGACCAGCTTCATTCCCGAAACGTCAAGCAAAATACGACCGCGCAACCTCCAACAATAAAAATCATTGAAAACAAAACCAAAGGGGGGTGGGGAATACAAGAAAATAATACTGAAGGGAATAAAAAACTGTTAAAAATAAACCCAGAACATCTAACCAATCAAAAAGAGCAAAAAGAACACTTACGGTTAGATGAAACTGGCAGAAATAATCCACATGAAGAGGAACCCGTCCTGGAAGGGACCAGCAAAGCCAGCTCAACCTGCCCGGGAAAGCCAGGAGGGAGCGGCAAAACCACCAGACTGAGCAACTCAAGCGGTAGCAACCTTGCTGACTCACCCTACCAGATAGTTCCATGGAGAAGAGCCGGAGAGACAGCAATCCCATCCGAACCACTCAAAGTCTCCAGCGAAAATGAACCGCACAAGTCAAGTAGAGACAGAAGGAGCCCCACCTATCTGCGCGACTACGTCACCCATGTAGGACTAAACTAAGGGGGGAGGAGTGTTCTGTATAGAATGGTATACTTCAAACAATGCAATCTGATTGGTTAGAAAGAACAGTATTGGATTGGTTCATGAGGAACCAATCCAAAAGAGCCACTGAAAGGCGGCAAAGTCAAATAGCTGCCATTGCCTACAAGTCGGCAGGCAAGCCTGTATAAAAAGGCCGCCGCAGCTTCAGTCAAACTGTTCCGTTACTGTTAGCTTAACTTAATAAAGACTTTGTTGTTGGAACCCGGTCTACCTCGCATTTTTTCTGGATGGAACACTGGCGACGAGAGTGGGATTGTCCTAAACGCGAGACCGAGCACGTGGCAGAAAGAATTTCAGACTGAAAGTGATGGCTGGGAATAACGCGCTGCCCACACCCTTCAATCCCAATGAAGAGGATTGGGAATCATACGTAGATGGTTTCCTGATGTTTTTAGAGAGCAACGAAATGGAAGAGATCTCAGACCAGCGGAAGAGGCCTGTATTCCTAATGCATTGTGGACCAACTATATTCAAAATGACCAAAGCATTGGCGAAGCCCAGAGACGTGAAACAAATGACCTGGTTTGAGCTTCACCGAATGTTAAAGGCCCACTACGCACCGGTAGTATGAAATCTCATCAAATGGCACAAATTCTACAAAAGGGATCAGAAGGAAGGCGAGACCATCGCTGACTTCGTGGCAGCTGTCTGACAGACTTTGTTGTTGGAACCCGGTCTACCTCGTGTTTTTTCCGGATGGAACACCTACAATGTCCAGATGAGAAATTATTCCAGTCAATTGATAAGTCTGCTCAGATTTGCCTAGGCAGATAAAAATCTAAGGCTGTTTAAAAAAAAGGAGTACAAAATCTGGGAGACCTTTAAATAACAGCAAAGAATACAATTTTCATAATAGCCAATGGTTGAGTGATAAAGGGCTGGACAAAGAATCAGAAAATCTGAGAATGAATCTTAACTTGGACGTGGTTGACTTGGGGCCAATCACTCCCTCTCAGAACTGGGAAGAAAGTAAGGGCAAATTGCTTTTAAAAAATATTGCCCAAAAAAAGTGCATGGACATGAGGCTTTTAAGAAGAGACTCAACAGCCATTTGTCTGAAATTGTATAGGGTTTCCATGCTGGAGCTGAAGGTTGGACTAGAAGATCTTCAAGGTCCTTCCAACTCTATTATTCTGTTCTGTTCTGTTTAGGTGTATATGTGTGCATGCGTCAGATGTTTGGCAGCTTTCTGAGAATGTTCACAGGTGTTTGGTACCTCTCTGAAAGTCCCCAAAGTAAAACAAACTTCCACACCAATAACTGTTGGAGTACTGAAACCTCATGAACAGGAATAAATCAAAGCAATCTAGTTTTATCCTATACAAAAATTGGCTATCTTACCAGTTGTATTTCTGTATTAATATGTTTACTTTGAATATTATAGAATCTATGAAAAACTGAAAAACAATAAATACATTATGTCCTCTCAATACAGACAACAGCACAATTTTTCCTTTCTTGCAATTTCATCACTGTGCCAAATTAACATGATACCAAGTGAAAGAATGCCTTACCTACATCAGGAAAATCACTCACAAACAAAACTGAAAATTAAAAATAGGTCTTATGAACATTTACATCAATAAGAACATTTCCTGCACTATTATTGAAATACCATTAAAACAAGGGAAAATCCACTATCCATTTTATGTACATCCATTGCACATCTGCACAGACCTTGAGATCAATTATTTTGTGAGATAGATAAATGTAGACATGTTACATACAATGTTTCCCAGAAAATATGACCTGATCAGAAAGTAAGTGCTAGCTTGATTTTTACATGTGCTCCCAATATAAGCTCCACCCCAAAAATAAGCCCTAATTAAGACCTCCACCTGTTCCAGGGCAAAGAGGTAAAAATTAAGCTAGGATGGGGATGGGAGAAGTGGAGCTGTCCTATTAATTACTTCAGGAAAGCCTTGCTGGAAGAATTTCCTGAAGGCTACTGATAGTAAAAAACAAGCTGAGTGGAGAGCAATGCATGCAAGTGAAATGAGTCAATGGATGACACCACACACACACACACACACACAAACACACACAAACATGAAAATAAGACCAGGTGCCTTTTTTGGTGGCAAAAAATATATAAGACCCGGTCTTATTTTCAGGGAAACATAGTATTCCTTCAACATATATACTTATTATTGATTATTGAAGAATCACTGTGTGTTTTTTTTAATAAAATATTTTTATTAAACTTTTCCACATTTAAAAACAACTCATATGCAATCTTCGCAATGTTGTGACATCAACTTTTCCATTTGAGTCAATATACATATATACATATTTACATTATTTTTCTTCCTACACTCTAATCAATTGTACCATTTCTCCCAGACCATATAATATTCCATGTCCTCTCTATCTATTCTGCACAATCCATTATTTTCTTTATTATCATGCTATCTGTAGGGATGCTATCTAATTTCCAACTCTGTGCGTACATAATTCTTGCTGCTGTTAGTACATGTATTGTGGTATATTTAATTTTTTTCTTAAATATTCCTCTAATTATCCCTAAAAGAAACATTTCAGGCTTAAGTTCTATTTGGAGACCACTGTATTTTTTATAAAAGTGAGAAATACAAAAATTCAGCTCCATTTTTCAAAAATATATATTTAAAAAAAAATTGATATATACATATTCTTTTATTACTGAAATTCCAGCAGGAAAAAGACATACTTAACTCAAAGATTTCCATTCAGTATTTATCTCTCATGATGAGGTACTCTTTTGTGAGTGGGAAAATGTGAGTGGGAAAATACTACATCTACATATCTGATCTTTGTCTAAACACTGTTGATGATGTGTTTGTTAGAATTCTCCCTATTTACAACTGAATGGCTGCATTTCCAACTTTTTTCAAAGGGACTTTGTCTTTGCATTCTGATTCACAGGCACTTGTTACAAATTATACAAAGTCTCAATTTATCAAGATTTCTTAGCTCGAATCACCAATGCACCAATTTGGATCCATTTTACCATTGCTCTGCTAACTGCTATTTGCAAAAGGAGGTTTTGCTGTATGCCAGCAATCACTTTCTTGTATTTTATGCATATTCATGAGACCATCATAGACAATACTGCTATCACTATTTCCTGCTTAATTTGTTTACTGCACAGTTCTATTTTGCTTTATTTATTAGGGCTTTGTCATTGTTGAAAAACCGGTTATTACAATAATGAAGGAATATTTACTTTATTCAGTGCACAACATTCTATAACAAAGCATACCTTGTCTAACTTAGTTTGCATTGTGCAGTGATCTATTAATAGTGCATTTTCTCCTCCCAAAGACTTCCCAATCCTGGAGATGGTGACCATAGTCCCCTTTTACAAAGCCATTATAAAACCCACAACAAAGAAATTGGACAACCTGAACAAGTTGTGTGGGTGGGTGGGAAAGCAACATATATCTTATAGTGAGAAATTGCAATGGAATGGATAAAACTCATTTAATATCTGGCTTAAATGGATGCTTTAAGAGCCTCTTCTATGATCCCCAAGGCAGCATCTCCAAAGCTATGGGAATGGACTACGTCCTGGTTTAAGTACAAGGAGCCTCCCCATCAGCCTTGGGAGTTATGTTCATTTCAGATTAGGGAATTGGAAAGTCAGTGATCTGAAGAATTTTAAGCCCCATCAAACCTATGATGGAGGTGAGTGAGGAGATTTGTAGATCAGCTGTTTATATAGCCTAAATAAAGTATTTCTCAATGTGGGATTTTTATTCTGCTGCAAATGTTCCATCCATTGTTATCCACTCTCAAAAGTGCCCCGAATTTGCATAAACAGAGCGGACAACAATGGAAAGGAACGGACGGGGGGAGGACGTAGAGGGGATGTAAAATGGATACTCCATGGAAGCCTAGCAGATGGAAGCGGATGGGAGCGGATTGCACATCCGCGAGGCTTCCGGGGGAGCACAGCGAAGCAGACAAGCAACAGTCAGAGCGGAAGCAGAGCGGATGCTGAGCGGATGAAGCGGATGCAGAGCGGAAGCCTAGCGGAAGCCTAGCGGAAGCCTAGCAGATGCCTAGCGGATGCAGAGCATTCATTGCGCATGCAGGGAGAATGCATTGCGTCAGCCCCGCAGATATAAAGGGAAGCAGCTCGCAAGCAGGTCACCATTCAGAGGAAAGACCTGCTGCCACACACAGCTCCAGCCAGCCAGCCAGCCAACAACCATAGGGAAGAAGAGGAAGCCTGTGGCATCTGCTGCCAGCCCTGGCAAGAGGGACAGGGCCACCCTCCCAACCCCTGGCCCTGACTCTGCTTCTATTGGGGCTTCTGTTGCTCGGGCTGACTCTTCTGGTGCTGGAGTTTCTGCTGGCACAGCTCCTGGTGCTGGGGCTTGTGCTGGGGCTTCCTCTGCTGGTGCTGCTCCTGGTGCAGGTGCTTCTGCTGGTGCTTACTCTGCTGGTGCTGCTCCTAGTGCTGGTGCTTCTGCTGGTGCTTACTCTGCTGGCACTGTTCCTGGTCCTGCTGGTCCTGCTGGTGCTCCTGGTGCTCCTGGTCCTACTGGTGCTGCTGGTCCTGCTGGTGCTGCTGGTGCTGCTGGTCCTGCTGGTGCTGATCCTGCTTTTGCTGCTACTGTTGTTGTTGTTGCTGCTGCTGGTGGTGGTGGTGTGGTGGAGCAGCCCCTATAACCTTGAAGCCCCTCTGATGAGGGCCCAGATGGCCCTGCCAGAGGGAGAAAGAGGCATACGTGTGAACGGGAGAGGAGGCAATACTCCATCGAAGAGGAACATGAAGAGGAGGTGCTGGAATGGCTGAGGGAGAATGAGTATATTTGGCAGAAGGGACACAGGCTCTATCGAGACACCAAAAGGAAGCATGCTGCTTGGAGAGAGAAGGCGGAGAGCCTGGGCTATACTTCGGAGGTGCTCCTCGGCTGGTGGAAGCACATGCACACCTGGTACGGGAAGCTGCACCTCAAGAAATCTGGCCAGACCACGGTCAAGCTGATGGACCGAGAGTCCTACGTGATGGCCAAGTGCAGCTTCTTGGAGGGTGAGGTCCGCCACCAGGGAGCAGCCCTTCTGTCTACCCTCATTCTTAGGTAGCCCGCAGAGAGCCAGTCCTCTTCTGGCCAAGAGTAGCTCCTGTGTCCAGGCAGGTATCTGTGGAGCATGCGAAGACCCTGCCGACAGCTTCACTCCCCATGGCGGATCGCGTGGAGGACCCCCTGACACAGTTGGAGCAAGGAGAGGGCACTTCCACCAGAGACCAACCCACATCCATCCCCAGCTCCACCTCCACAGAAAGCAGGCAGAGAGCCAGACCGGAGGGGCAGAGCCACACTGTCCTGCTGGAGATCAGGGACACCATCAGGAGCAGCGTAGATCTCCTCTCTCAGCTGGTACACACCAACATCCCATCCTCCAACTGCAAGCCCTTCATAACGTATGTCAACCAGACCCTCATGAACATGTCCGAATCACAGTCCCAGGGGATCAAGGACAACCCTCCAGACCCAGCTGAACCTACTCCCACCCAGTCCAGGCCTGCTCCTCCACCCCAGGTGATGTCACTGTCCTTCCAAGGCTTTCCACAGGCCCTCACCTACCAAGGCTATGGCTACCAGGAGCTCCAGCAGTACAGGCAGCCCTTCCCAGTCCAGGCACAGGTACATCGAACGCCACCAGTGCCACCAATGCCACTGATGCCACCGACGCCACAGATGCCTGCCACACCACCGATGCCAGCCACACCACCGATGCCAGCCACGCCACCGATGCCACTGATGCCACCGATGCCACCCATACCACAGAGGCCACCCACACCACAGAGGCCACCCATGCCTCACCTTACTCACCTGCAGACCAGACATCCCCACTACACTCCTCCTTCCTCCATCCCACAGCCAAGCCCAGCCTCAGAACATGTGTCATTGGTATTGAGGCTGACACCCCATGTCCTGGAGGAAGGGGCTCTCAACATCAGAGGACTGAGCCAGCTCTCTGAGAGCTTCCTGCACACACCATCTCCTGTTGTACTCTCGAGGACAGGGACCCCAATGGCGCCTCAGACCAGCACTCCAGCAGCAGCCACCTCCACAGCACCTGGACCCTTCACCCCTGAGACTGTGGGCACGCCTCAGAGTGACTGAGAAGAGTGCCAGAGACTGGGTGGCTACCTGTTGACTTTATCTTTGCTTGGGACACTTGGGTCATTTTTCTTTTACAGCTTGTTATTAATAAAGATTATATTTGCTTCACACACTTGCTTCATTTATTTTAGTCAATAAAGTCTTGGTGGAAACTTTTAGAAATGGTTGAAGCCTTTGCATGCTTGTGGGATGGGATAAGATAGCAGTGGGATGGGCAGGGATACCTTTGGGATGGGTAATAGCTGTGGGATGGGCAGGGATACCTTTGGGATGGGTAATAGCTGTGGGATGGGCAGGGATACCTGTGGGATGGGAAATAGCTGTGGGATGGGCAGGGATACCTTTGCGATGGGTAAGGATAGCAGTGGGATAGATAAGCCTCCAGTGCAAGCATAGTGGGACTGTATGGTCCACCCTCCCAGGTGCCACACCTTTGGACCTTTATTATCAATAACAATGTAATCATTGATCCACACTTTTCAACATAAACACAACTCTTTATTAAATGCCCTGTTCATTGTTTGGCCACTCAACATACATGGCACAATCTCATCAGTGTGATGAGACAGGCTGAAGGAAGCATCCATTAAGCATCTACCATCCTGTCTTGCCACTCCACTGCTCCAGCTGGGGAGTTGCACCAGTGTTTCAGGAGGTTGCGCTGCTTCTTCCCTTCACGTGAATCTCTGTTGTGGCCTTGCACATCCACAGTATCTTTCAGGTTTCACCCTTGCCTCCATTCACCAGGTTCCATGTCCCCATTTCCTTGTTGGAGGTCCACGAGCCTGTTCTGCAAGACTGGGTAGCGGGTGCACATGAGATTGTGCAGGATGCAACAAGCTTCCATGATGTTCTTTATGGTCTCTGGGCGATGCTGCATGGTGGTGAGAAGTACCTGGAACCTGTTGGCCAGGATGCCAAAGGCATTCTCCACCACCCCCCTTGCCCTGGACAGCCTGTAGTTGAAGATCCTCTCTTCATAGGTGAGGCATCTGGAGGTGTAGGGCTTCATGAGGTAGGTTCTGAGGGAGAAGGCATCATCCCCCATGATGAAGTAAGGCACATCTTGTGTGTCGTTGGGCAGGGGGTCTGGATCTGGGAAGCCCATGATGAGGTTGCATTCCAGCCCCTCCTTGAGGTGACTGGCATTGTATACCTGGGCATCTAAAGATGAGCCGTTGCCTGAAGCATCGATGTACATGAACTTGTAGTCAGCATCGACCATGGCGAAGAGGATGATGCTGAAGAACCGCTTGTAGTTGTGATAAGTGGACCCTGAGTTGGCTGGAGCTTTGCAGGGCACATGTTTCCCATCTATGGCTCCAACGGTGTGGGGAAAGTTCCACCTCTGATACCACTCTTCTGCAAGTTTTCTCCAGCCTTCTTCATTGGTGGGGCACCTGAGGAGCTCCTCCATGTATTCTTCGATGATGGCCTGTACCACTTCTCTGACCACTTTACTGATGGTGTTGTGTGGCACCCTCCAGGCATACTGCATGTTTGTGTATGTGGTTCCAGAGGCCAGGTGGCACAGAGTCAGTGCCACCTTCAGTCCAGGGTCCAGGTTGGGATGAAAGTTGGTGCTAGGCTTGGTCAACCTGGGTCTCAGATGCTCTACAAGTTCATCAAACATGGCTGGTGGCATCCTCATGAAGTGATGGAATGCACCAGGGTCTTCATTCCTCAGCTCCATCATCAGCTTGTCATACAGTCCAAACTCCATTCTTCTCAAGATCCATCCTCAGACCCACACAGCTCTTGGACGTCTCATTCTTCTCCTTCTGTGTAAAACTTGAAACAGTCTGAACAGGTTTTGGTTCTGTTGATGAATGAGCACAGCTATCATACGGACTGTGTCATCATCATCCATGGTGGAGAACAATTGATGATATTGAAGACCAAGACCAAGGGTGAAGAAGTCTGTACACCACGGCTGCTGGACTCATACTGAGATCCAGATGATTTTCTCCCCCTTATAGAAAATATCGGTTGTCCACTAGGTGTCCTTCTACATACTCTAGACATGCTCCAGACATCCTAAATATACGAGATACATCCCAGATACAAACGTTTTGTCCGTTTTGAATCCTTTATATGCAAGATGCATATGCTTACATCCTTTCTATTTCCGTGCTACTAACGCTGTTTAGACATTCCGTGTACCTTTTGTTTCCTCCCTCTTTCCATTTTCAGCTGCAGCGGATGTGAGTTGAGGGGATGCCCAGAGGATGCAGAGAGGATACAGTGGACGTTTAACGGATGATAATGGACATAGAACGTTTGTTGCCCGTATATGTTGCAGATGTACATTGTATGCAGCAGAAAGTTCATCCATTCACAAAGTTTTGTGCAGCTCAAAACTTCTTGCATGGATGAAATCGCAGTGGACGGATGCTCGACGGATAGAGCGTATGAAACACGTATGCAGTGAGTACACAACGGATGCATAGAGTTTTCCAATGGATGGCAAGCTTTTTTTTATGTTTTACATCCTCTTTGCATCTGTAAGTGCAGTGGGACCGGGCCTTTAGTGAGTACCTAGAAGCCAAGAAGAATATACATGCCAAATTTCAAGTTTGTAGGCTTTACGGTTCTGGAGATTTTGTGATGATGCATGAGTCGTATTTCACTTTTATATATATAGATAACAGTTACAGTTAAGAGAGAAAATAAAGTTCTCTTTAGTGTTGTCAAAGGGATAAATTAGTATTTTAAAAAATAAATTGTACTGTAATTAGTTGATATATTTTTCTTTTTTGTGGCAGTACACAGTATTTCTTCAACAGTCTCTCTGTAATATTATATATTGGAAATGTCTCATTGGCCTCTCTAAAGCTCATATGGCAGGATGGATGATAATATTCTGGCTTTCCCCAAAAATATGGATCTGTTGTGCTGAAAATCTTTTCTTTCCCACTGATCTGTTTTGAGAAAGGAAGAAAGAGAGGGAGGGAGGGAGAGAGGGAGGAAAGTCTTTGTTTTGTTCCTGTATACTTTTTATGTATATACATATGTATATATGTTTTTTTAAGTTATCGCGGGTACTTACATGTGTGCTGTTCAGCTTCCTTCAGGTATTATCCCACGTCATTGTAGTTCTGTTAAAGTTGTAGCAACGTTTCAGCAGAATCTCATCTGCCATCCTCAGGCTATATATGTTTTATATGTTTTATAGATTTTATTTTCATTTGTTTGATTGTTGTCAGCAATCCAGAATTTTTAAAAGTCAGGCAGCATACAAGCTTAATAACCTGTGGCTGTTGTTATTTTGAGAAAGGAAGAACAATTGGGCCTCACTTATTTGTACATGACTAGCTTGTTTCTCTCATTTGATCCTTTTTCTTAAAACTTCTTAAAAAGCTCCAGCATACTGAAAAATGAAGGTGCAGGGAAACAGTTTCTGGGGTTTTATTCTATATCAGTCCACTCATTTTGTGGAAAATTTAAAAAGAAGACAAGATATTGCTATATTCCATCTGCAGGTTTGATTAAGTCCTTTGTGCTTTTGGAGTGTCCTTCCCATTACCCCTCTTTAACTGAGAAAGCTTTCTGATAGAGCATTGGTGTGCTGACTCAGACTCTTGGGGCCAACATATCAGAAACCTGTCTGTGACTGTCTGTCTGCATTTTGGTAAAGGCATATTGTTAAAATAAAGAGTCAATTCCCCTTTAAACTGTACTGTTTTAATATACTGCGCTTAGATAGAGCCACTGCTGAGGTGCCATTCTTATCCTCTCTTTGCCTAGGGTTTGTAAAATTGTTTTACAATATTTATTGTAAATGTGGATTTATACAGCTTCTGTTTTTATATCTGTTGTTTTATTCAATTGTTATATATGCCACACAGAATTGCTTTTTTTGTTGAGATGGGCAGCTTTACAAATTTGTAAATAAATGGATAAATATCAAATTGCTTCTTGTTTTTGTTGTTCTTTTTGCTTTTACAATTCTAACATAATCTCACTCAATGTCTGAGGGGTAGAAAAGATGACACGCCTTAAATGCTAATTGTATAAGCTTTCCTGCATCAGCCCTTTTCCTCAGATGTATGGAAGAAGGCTTATATTGTTGGTTGTAATGGTTGTAAGTCAAGGACTGCCCACATCATCATTTGCAAGATAACCTATCTTTTCTGTTCTGACAAAAGATGAAGAGACAAAAGATCAAATGAAATCAACCTTTATTGTCAGAGTACAATATGTATACAATTAGATTGGCTGAGCCTGCCTTCATGCACCCTCCCCAACACAACTCACAGTGAAGTCAGAAAGTCCCTCAACCAGTGAATCCTACGAACAAACATCCATTCTTATTGCACCATGTGAACTTATTGCACAATGTGCCAGGCCCACAACTCTATCATACTATGTTGACATGAAGTTATTTTCCATTCAGGAGTCTGACAGCCTACAGATGGAAAATATTCTTCAGCCTGTTGGTACAGCTGGCTATGCTTCTATATCTCCTACCCGATGATAGGAGAGTAAAGAAGTGCTAACCAGGTTGTCACTATACTCTCACTATTCTAAGGCAGTGAGCCCTAGTGATGTCATCTAGTGGTATGAGGGACACCCCACAATGTTTTGTGTTGTGCTCACCACCCTCTGTAGTGTCTTTCTATCCACGCCTGTCAAGCCAGCATACCACACCATATTGCAATATAACAGGACGCTTTCTATTGTGGACTGGTAAAAGGAGGTAATCAGTTGTTGTTCCACTTTGTTCTTTCACAAGACTCTGAAGAAATTGAGTCTCTGTTGGGTCTTTCTAGCAACCTGCATTGTGTTGATTTTCCAGATGAGATCTTTGCTGAGGTAGACTCCCAGGAATTTAAAGGAGGAAACTCTCTCCCCCTTGATGTAAAGTTCCTCTCTCTTCTTCCAGAAGTCTAACACCATCTCCTTTGTCTTGCTGATGTTCAGGTGCAGGTTGTTTTCTAGGCACTATAAGGATAATTTTTGAAACTCCACCCTGTACGCTTTTTCATCTTCACCTGTAATGAGACCCAATATGGTGGTATAATATGTGAATTTAATGATCACAGTGGATGGGCCAGACGATACACAATCATGTGTGTATAGTCAATATAGATAAGGACTGAGCACACAGCACTGTGAAAAGACAGTGCTAAGCAGGGAGGTGGATGTGACAGACCCAGCCCTCACTGTTTGTGGCCAGTCCCTCAGAAAGTCTTTGATCCAGTCACAGATGGAAGAGGGAAAATCCAACTCGGTTAGCTTTTCAATAAGGATGCTCAGCAGGATAGTATTGAAGGCCAAGCTGTAGTCAATGAAAAGCATCCCGACATAGTTTCCAGGTTTCTCCAGATGGCTCGCTATAGAATGTAAGGCAGTAGCTATGGCGTCATCTGTCGACCTATTCCCCCTGTAGGCAAACTGATGTTTGTCAAAGTCTGGTGGGAGGCATGTCCGAAGGTGTTAGAGAACCAGTCTTTCAAAGCATTTCATTACTACAGTTGTTAATGTGATAGATCTGTAGTCATTTAGGCAATTAGTTGCTGCTTTCTTGGGGACTGGGACAATAGTGGCTGCTTTCAAGCATGATGGCTTTTGCAGGGAGATGTTAAAGATCCTTGTCAGGACCCCTGCTAATTGATTGACACAATTCTTTACCACTATCCTCCACGCCCCATTTGGACCTGCAGCTTTGCTGGGATTCATAGCCTTCAATGCAGCTCTCACTTGATGTTCGTATAGGGTGAGTGGATGGGAATCAGAAGGCTAGAAGGCAGAGGCTACGGAGTCTGGCCTTTTCACCTTGTAGCAGGCAAAGAAGATATTCAATTCCTCTTCCAATCAGGCATCAGCGTTGATCGTGTTCCTCATGTTGCCCTTATAGCTGCAGTCCCTTTCACACTTGCTTTGGGTTGTTATCTGCTAGATGGTTCTCCACTTATATTAGTATTGTTGTTTTGCCATCTTAATGCCTCTTCTAAGGTTTGCCCTGGCCTCTATATATATATATCCCTGTTCCTTGCCTTAAAGCAGAATCCCAGACTCTCAGAAGTGTCCATACCTCAGCAGTCATCCAGGGTTTATAATTCTCATAGATTCTGATGCACTTGTACATTGTTACACTGTCAGTGCACACTTTGATGTAAGAGAGTACAGCATCAGTGTATTCATGCAGGTCTTGTTCAAATAAACTCCACTCAGTAGTTTCAAAACAGTCCTGCATCCTGACTGAGAGCATCCTCTGGCCAGATTTTAACTATTTTCATGACTGGTTGAGTCAGAAGATGAAGAAACAAACTAATCTCAGGCAATCAAATATCAATATTTGAGAAATCTGGTTAGACTGCTTGGATTAGAAAAATCAGAGTGCACATGGGCATAACTGGAGAAGGCAAAGTTTGTTGGATTTGGGGTTATGCAAAAGAATAGCATTAACTGGAAACCATATATGTTTCCAGGAATTGGCCATTCAATTTCCTCCATATTAAAGGTATATCCTTAAAAAGGCAGAACTTCATTTGAGCACACAAAAAGGCAGGCTTCAAAAGCTGGAGAGGACCATAATCTGAAGCTGGGGAAATTTTATTTATAAATGGAGTATAAATAAACCAAAGGTAATAAGAATAAATTTCAAGATCTAAAATTCATGGACAATGTGCTCTCCTTACCACTGTCAGTTAAATAAAGCTTCCTTCAAATGGAACTTGTCTGTCAATAACTTAATAGATACATACATGCAGTTTATTTGGCAATATTCCTTATTCTTCAAGAATATTTCTCAGTTTCAGCTCAACTCCATCTAGTCTGATATTCCCTGGTGGTTTCTCATTCAAATACTAACTGGGATCAATCCTACTTAGCTTTCAGACTCTGGCAAGGTCAGACAAAGCTTCATGGTGAGCATTAGTTAATTAATCTGTACCCACACACCGACATCAAACAGCACCAGTTCAATTGCAGCAACATAAAAATCATTGGCCACACTACAACCTGCCACCAGTTCATTGAAGCCAGGCACTCCACAAGCAATTCCATCAACTGACATAGTACAACCAGCCTATGAACACTTCTGAATCCAAATCAACCACACAGCCAATCAGAGACAGCACCGACTACCAACCAAGCCACATAATCCCCCACAAACTGTCGAGCTCTGAGTGCAATGTCATTTCAGAGCCCTCCAGCTTGCTGGGGCTCGGTGAGATTCTTCGTCCTGGGATGCTGAGCTGCCCTGGCTGCCACCTGCATTGTCTTCTTCCTCTTCTGCAAGCTGCCCAATGTCTGACAGAGTTGGGAGTCACACTGTGATGACATGGCCAATGCGATGTAGCTCTGTGCTCCTGCCTGCCACTGGAAGCTTGCTTTGACAGTTGGGCATCTGTCAGTGGGTCTTCAGTATCAGGGACTTCAAGTTATGACAGATAAACTTGGGAGCCAGCTGGGAAACATGTGGATGAAGTGTGGAGAATAGAAACAAATGAGGTTGCTGGTAAAGATGGCAAAAGGTGGGGATCAGTTATGGAGAGGCAGGATATAGGAGTGAGGCGTTTTGATGGTGAACTGCCAACAATGGAGAATAATAGGTTAGGCGGGGCCAGGAGAGCAGCTGTGTGTAGGCATCAATGTGGCTGTTGTGATAATAAAAGGGAACGGGGAGTAGGAATACTCAACACTAACCTTGCCTGGCTTTGAGCCATTCTTACTGGAAGGGAGTGTTTGTGGTTTGTTCATCATAGAATAAAGCCCATGTCACACTGCACCAACGGATGGAAAGAGGATGGAAAGGCCCTGTCACACTGCCCAACGGAAGCAAAACGTTAGTAAAAAGGACACAACGGACTAGAAAAATGTTCCATCCGTTGTTATCCGCTCTCAAAAGGGGCAAAAATTTGCATAACCAGAGCAGATAACATGGAAAGGAATGGACGGGGGGAGGACGCAGAGCGGATGGAAAGCAGATGCGGAACGGAAGCCCAGCAGATGGAAGCAGATGAGAGCAGATGGCACATCTGCAAGGCTTCTGGGGGACCTCAGCAAAGCGGACGCGGAACGGATACAGCGGATGCACAGCGGATGCCGAGCGGATGAAGCGGATGCACAGCGGATGCACAGCGGATGAAGCGGATGCACAGCGGAAGCCAAACGGATGCCGGGCGTTAATTGCACATGGGGGGGATGCATTGCATAAGCCCCGTGGATATAAAGGGAAGCAGCTCCCAAGCAGGTCACCATTCAGAGGAAAGACCTGCTGCCGGATACATCGAGTCCTTGCCTGTCCTGCCTGCATTCCTGCCTGCAAGCCTTGCTGCCAGCCTTCCTGCAAGCCGGCCTCCAAGCCTGCCTCCCAGCCTCCTGGCCAGCCTCCCTGCCAGCCTTGCTCTCTGCCTGCCTGCCAGCCTTGCTGCCAGCCTGCCTTCCAGCCTCCCTGCCAGCCAGTCTGCCTGCCAGCCTTGGTGGCTGCCTGCCTGCCTGCCTTCCTGCCAGGCTTCCTACCAGCCTTCTTGCCAGGCTTCCTGCCAGCCTTGGTGCCTGACTGCCTGACAGCCTTCGTGCCTGGCTGCCTGCCAGACTTCCTGCCAGCCTTTCTGCCAGCCTTGGTGCCTGCCAGCCTCCCTGCCAGCCAGCAACCCCACAACCATGGGGAAGAAGTGAAAGCCTCAGCAACCTGCCGCCATCCCTGGCAAGAGGGACAGGGCCACCCTCCCGCCCCCTGTCCCTGACTCTGCTTCTGCTGGGGCTTCTGCTGAAGCTGCTCCTGGCGGTGGTGCTTCTGCTCGTGCTTACTCTGCTGAAGCTGCTCCTGGCGGTGGTGCTTCTGCTGCTGCGTACTCTGCTGAAGCTGCTCCTGGTGGTGGTGCTTCTGCTTGTGCTTACTCTGCTGAAGCTGCTCCTGGTGGTGGTGCTTCTGCTGGTGCGTACCCTGCTGAAGCTGCTCCTCGTCCTGCTGGTCCTGCTGGTCCTGCTCGTACTCCTGGACTTGCTCATCGTGCTCGTGCTCGTGCTTCTGGTCCTGCTCGTGCTCCTGGTCTTGCTGGCACTGCTGGTGCTTCCTCTGCTGCTGCTGATCCTGGTCCTGCTGGTGCTGCTGGTGCTGGTGCTGCTGCTGCTGCTGCTGATGATGATGATGATGATCCTGCTGCTGCTGATGATGATGATGATGATGATTATGATCCTGCTGGTGATGATGATGATGATCCTGCTGGTGCTGCTGGTGGTGGTGGTGTGGAGGAGCAGCCCCTACTACCTGGAAGCCCCTCTGATGAGGGCCCATCTGGTCCTGCCAAAGGGAGGAAGAGGCAAATGCGGGGACGGGAGAGGAGGCAATACTCCATTGAGGAGGAACACGAGGATGAGGTGCTAGAGTAACTGAGAGAGAATGACTATCTGTGGCGGAAGGGACACCGGCTGTACAGGGACACCAAGCGGAAGCATGCTGCTTGGAGAGAGAAGGAAGAGAGTATGGGTTACACTTTGGAGGTACTCCTCGGCTGGTGGAAGCACATGCACACCTGGCATGGGAAGCTGCACCTGAAGAAATCTGGCCAGGCCACGGTTAAGCTGACGGACAGAGAGACCTACGTCATGGCCAGGTGCAGCTTCCTGGAGGGTGAGATCCACCACCGAGGAGAACCAGCAGCCCCTCTCACTACCCTCTCTCTCTGGCAGCCTGCTGAGAGCCAGTCCTCTTCAGGCCGAGAGTCAGTTCCTGTCTCCAGGCAGGTTTCTGTGGAGCGTGCCACAGTGGAGAACCCGCGGACAGGTGTTGTAACCGTGGTGGAGTGCGTGGGAGACTCCCTGGTGTGGTGGGAGAAAGGAGACGGCACGTCCAACACAGCTCTACCCGCATCCACCCCCAGCTCCACCTCCACAGAAAGGCAGAGAGCCAGACAGCAGGAGGGGCAGAGCCACACTGTCCTGCTGGAGATCAGGGACACCATCCGGAGCAGCATAGATCTCCTCTCTCAGCTGGTCCACACCGACTCCTCATCCTCCACCCGCAACCCCTTCCTCACCTATGTCAACCAGACCCTCGTGGACATGGCGGAACCCCAGTACCAGGTGGTGAAGGACCGGATCACCGAGCTGCTTCACAACCCTCCAGATCCAGAGGAACCTGCTCCCACCCAGTCCAGGTCTGCTCCTCCACCCCAGATTGTGTCCCTCCCATTCCAAGGCTTTCCACAGCCACTCACCTACCAGGGCACCGGCTACCAGGAGGTCCAGCAGCAAAGGCAGCAGCCCTTCCCAGTCCAGGCACAGAGTCATCAGATGACACCGTTGCCACTGGTTCCACTGATGCCACCAATGCCACCCACGACTCTGATGCCACCGACGCCAACGATGCCACCCACGACACTGATGCCACCGATGCCACTGAAGCCAACGATGCCACCCATGAAACTGATGCCACCCATGCCACCGATGCCAGCAAAGCCAGTCCTCACCCAGCTGCAGACCAGACAGCCCCACTACACTGCTCCTTCCTCCACCCCACAGCCAAGCCCGACCTCAGTACATCTGTCGTCGGTACTGGGATTGACACCCCATGGCATGGAGGAAGGAGCTCTCAACATCACGGGTCTAAGCCAGCTGTCCGAGAGTTTTCTCAACACACCGTCACCAGTTGTCCTCTCAGGGCCAGGCACCCCAGTGGGGCTTCAGACCAGCACTCCAGCAGCACCCACCTCCACAGCACCTGGACCCTTCACCCCTGAGACTGGGCACACCTCCGAGTGACCTATGAGAGTGCCAGAGACTGGGTGGCTGGCTACCTGTGGACTTTATTTGCACACTTGACTTGGGTCATTTTTCTTTTACAGCTTGTTGTTCAATAAAGTTTATCTTTGATCCACACACTTGCTTCATTTCTTTTTTTTAATAAAGTCTTGGTGGAAACTTTTAGAATTGGTTTAAGCCTTTGCATGCTTGTGGGATGGGTTCAGATAGCAGTGGGGTGGGCAGGGATATCTTTGGGATGGGTGATAGCTGTGGGATAGATAAACCTCCACTGCAAGCATACTGGGACTGAATGGTCCACTCTCCCAGGTGCCACACCTATGGCCCTTCATTATCAAAAACAATGTAAGCATTGATCCACACATTTCAACATAAACACAACTCTTTATTAAATGCCCTGTTCATTGTAGGGCCACTCAACATACATGGCCCAATCTCATCCATGTGATGAGACAGGCTGAAGGAAGCATCCATTAAGCATCTACCATCCTGTCTTGCCACTCCACTGCTCCAGCTGGGGAGTTGCACCAGTGTCTCAGGAGGTTGCGCTGCTTCTTCCCTTCACGTGAGGCTCTACTGGGGCCTTGCACATCCACAGTGTCTATCAGGTTTTGCCCTTGCCTCCATTTCCCAGGCTCCATGTCCCCATTGCCTTGTTGGAGGTCCACGAGCCTGTTCTGCAACACTGGGTAGCGAGTGCGAATGAGATTGTGCAGGATGCAGCAAACTTCCACGATGTTCCTCACAGTCTCTGGGCGATGCTGCATGGTGGTGAGAAGTACCTGGAACCTGTTGGCCAGGATGCCAAAGGCGTTCTCCACCACCCGCCTTGCCCTGGAAAGCCTGTAGATCCTCTCTTCACAGGTGAGGAGTCTGGAGGTGTAGGGCTTCATGAGTAGGTTCTGGGGGAGAAGGCGTCATCCCCCACGATGAAGTAGGGCACATCTTGCGTGTCGTTGGGCAGGGGGTCTGGATCTGGGAAGCCCATGATGAGGTTGCGTTCCAGCCCCTCCTTGAGGTCCCTGGCGTTGTACACCTGGACATCTGAACATGACCCATTGCCTGAAGCATCGATGTACATGAACTTGTAGTCAGCATTGACTATGGCGAAGAGGACGATGCTGAAGAAGCCCTTGTAGTTGAAATAAGTGGACCCCGATTTGGCTGGCGCTTTGCAGGCCACGTGCTTGCCATCTATGGCTCCAACAGTGTGGGGGAAGTTCCACTTCTGATACCACTGCTCTGCAACTTTCTTCCATCCTTCTTCAGTGGAGGGGCACTGGAGGAGCTCCTCCTTGTATTCTTCGATGATGGCCTGCACCACTTCTCTGACCACAATGCTGATGGTGTTGTGTGGCACCCTCCAGCCATACTGCATGCTCCTGTAAGTGGTCCCTGAGGCCAGGTGGTGCAGAGTCAGTGCCATCTTGAGCCCAGGTTCCAGGCTGGGCCGGAAGTGGGTGTTTGCCTTGGTCAACCTGGGTGTCAGCCGCTGCACAACTTCGTCAAACATGCCTGGAGGCATCCTCATGAAGTTCTGGAATGCACAAGGGTCTTCGTTCCTGAGCTCCACCATCAGCTTGTTGTACAGTCCGTACTCTGCTCTTCTCCCGATCCATCTTCAGACCCAGACGCTTCTTGGCCACCTCCTTTTCTTCCTGTAGAACAGTTGAAAGAGCCTGTAGATGGCTTCACACTGTTGCAGAACAATGGTGGCTACCAAAAGGACTGTGTTACGATCCATGGTGGACATGACTGGATGCTGTGGAAGAGCAAGAGGCAGATGAAAGCTGCAGAGGTCTGCACAGCAGGGCTGCTGGACTGAAAGTGAGATCCAGGTGAGTTGCTCCCCCTTTTTATAGGCAGTATAGGTTTTCCCCTAGGTGTCCCTTTGCATCCTCTAGGCATCCTCTAGACATCCTTAATATCCGAGATAGGTCCCCTCTGCGAACGTTTTTTCCATTTTAAATGCTTTGTTTCCATGCTGCATCCGCTAGGCATCCGTTTGGCAT
The DNA here is from genome assembly GCA_015471245.1 of Laticauda colubrina. Taxonomy (NCBI): domain Eukaryota; kingdom Metazoa; phylum Chordata; class Lepidosauria; order Squamata; family Elapidae; genus Laticauda; species Laticauda colubrina. The sequence goes on along the minus strand of BLBF01000017.1, from coordinate 13,007,675 downwards.
CCGTTCTGCATCCGTTCCTCTTCCTCCCTGCATCCGTTTACCGCTGGAGCGGATGGAGTTGCGTGGATATGCAGCGGATGCCTAGCGGATATAGCAGATGTGTAACGGATGCAGAACAGATGCCTAGCGGATGCCTAGTGGATGCAGAATGGACGCATTGGATACATTTTCCGCTCAAAAGTTTTGAGCAGTTCAAAACTTTCTGAGCGGATGAAACGTCAATAAACGGATGCTGGACAGATAGAGAGGATGTAAAACGGAGGAAGTGAGTACAGAACGGATACATCGCGTTAACCAACGGAGGACAAGTGTTTTCCTCTGATTTACATCCTCTTTCCATCCGTTGGTGCAGTGTGACAGGGGCTTTAAATGGAGAGAAACACTTGCCATCTGTTGGTTAACACGATGCTTCCGTTCTGTACTCACTCCGTCCGTTTTTCATCCTCTCTATCCGTCCAGCATTGGTCGACTGAGGTTCCATCTGCTCAAAAAGTTTTGAGCTGCTCAAAACCTTTTGAGCGGAAAATGTATCCAACGCGTCCGTTCTGCATCTGCAACGCATACGGGGAACATCCGTTCTACATCCATCGTCATCCGTTACGAATCCGCTATATCCACTAGGCATCCACTGCACATCTGCTGGGCATCCGCTCCAGTGGAAAACAGACACAGGGAGGAAGCGAAACGGACACGGAACGGACGCACAGCATTAGTAGCATGGACGGAGAAAGGATGAAAGCGGATGCAGCTCGCATACAAAGCATTAATACGGAAAAAACTTTCGTATAGGGGACGTATCTCGGATATTTAGAATGTCTGCAGGATGTCTAGTGGATGCAAAAGGACACCGAGTGAAAAAATGATATTTCCTATAAAAAGGGGGAGGAACACACCTGGATCTCACTTTCAGTCCAGTAGCCCTTCTGTGCAGACCTCTTCAGCCTTCATCTGGCTCTTGCTCTTCCACAGCATCCAGCCATCTCCACCATGGATCGTAACACACTCCTTTTGGTAGCCACCATCGTTCTGCAACAGTGCGAAGCCATCTACAGGCTCTTTCACCTGTTCTACGGGAAGAAAAGGAGGCGGCCAAGAAGAGTCTGGGTCCGAAGATGGATCAGGAGAAGAGCAGAGTACAGACTGTACAACAAGCTGATGGTGGAGCTGAGGAAGGAAGATACACATGTATTCCAGAACTTCATGAGGATGCCTCCAGCCATGTTTTATGAAGTTGTGGAGAGGCTGAGACCCAGGTTGACCAAGCAGAGCACCAACTTCCGGCCCAGCCTGGACCCTGGGCTCAAGGTGGCACTGACTCTGCACCACCTAGCCTCAGGGACCACGGACAGGAGCATGCAGTACAGCTGGAGGGTGCCACACAACACCATCAGCATTGTGGTCAGAGAAGTGGTGCAGGCCATCATCGAAGAATACCTGGAAGAGCTCCTCCAGTGCCCCTCCACTGAAGAAGACTGGTAGAAAGTTGCAGAGCAGTGGTATCAGAAGTGGAACTTCCCCCACACTGTTGGAGCCATAGATGGCAAGCACGTGGCCTGCAAAGCGCCAGCCAAGTCAGGGTCCACTTATTTCAACTACAAGGGCTTCTTCAGCATCATCCTCTTCACCATGGTCGATGCTGACTACAAGTTCATGTACATTGATGCTTCAGGCAATGGCTCATTATGTTTAAATATGCTAGATGAAAGTCTTTTAAAACCCTATACATGATCTATGAAACATGGAGCTCATGAGGTTGCTGCACATTTGGGTTGTGCTGAAGACAACAGTAAAGAAAAGAGCACAACAAGGATTATGTTTTCTTGTGAAACATGCAATGTTGATCATATTATAAAAAATAATTCATCAAGGCATTGAATAACAACTGAGTCGGGATGGTACTTTCATCTCACACTGATCTGTAGCTATGTGCAATGTGCAATCTGTAGCTATGTGCAATTACATTTCCAATAATACCTGATCTTTTCAGTTTTGAATTGTTGAGAAAGACACAATGCTGCATATGATTTCTGAGGCATGTCTGTAAAACTACTGTCTAGAGGCAAAGTCCTCTGAATGCTGCCTAAGACAAATACATCCAAATCTGTCTAATTCTTTTCATTTTGTCCCCAACAGAAATAGTAAATTGTCTGGACTCAGCATGTCAACAGCAGATAGCTAGTGCTCCAAATAAAATAAAAGCCCAAAGAAATCATAATTAATGGAGCCATTAGCATGACTGCAGATTCCAAACTGAGTTCATTCAATATATGCTTCTATCTGCTTTCATTACTTTTTAAAATGTACTGTTTTGACTCTGGGATTTGCTGTCGATTTGTTCTGAATGTTCTCTTATTTTTTTGTGGTGGGCTTATTGTCTTGTGTTTATCTTTGCAATTCTTTAAGGCATTTATTAAGTCATCTTGTGATTATATTTTATTACAGTTCTCTTTCCTGCACAAAATTAAAGTTTTGTCATGAATACAATTTGGAAAAAGGCTCTCATCAAGTCCATATAGAAATACTTTTTTATCACTGAGTGTATTTAAAAAAAAAAAACTCAGAAATTCTATTTTCTTTCATCTTTACTATACTTATCTCAGTTAGGCTGCTATCTCTCCCCCAAAATACACTAAATTGTCCAGACTGTTAACACTTACTATTGATAATCCCATTGTTAAATCTGTCTTTGCTTTAAGCAATACAAAAACACCATTGAATCTCCAGAGCTAATTATTCTGTTTGGAAAAAGCCAACAGTTTGGCTTTCAAGGGAATGTTTTAGAGGGATGTTTACTTAAAAGTCCTCCTAAAATCACTGCTTCTCAGGAAAATAAGCACTGTAATAAAACCAAACTTTATTGATAAAACAAAAACTAAGTACAAACAGGAAGCAAGACCACATGCACTGAATTAGGGGAGAGGGAGTCTTACACTTCAACTCTTAGCAGATAAACTTCAGTTTTACCACATATCTCACCTCACCCAGAATAGATAGAAGTAGAGATAAATGGATGAATGGATGGATTAGATAGATAGATAGATGATAGATAGATAGATAGATAGATAGATAGATAGATAGATAGATAGATAGATAG
>BLBF01000017.1:12911946-13004381 GCA_015471245.1 Laticauda colubrina | reverse complement strand
TATGACATATGACATATGACATATGACATATGACATATGACATATGACATATGATATGTGATATATATTATATGTTATATGATATATGATATGATAAACAGATACGTGCGCACACATACATGCATTCATACGTACATACATTATAGCTGATGAGCAATAGCAATCCCAATATGGTCCCTCAAATAACTGAGAACATTTCCTTTTTCAGATTATGCCTCTCTTCTCTTTACAGTCCTATCTCCAAGAACTTGAACAGAAGTGACAGATGAGAGACCCAAATATTGGATTCTGTAATCCTAAAGTATTAATTAATGCCAATTCTCATAGGATTTTATGCCATTCATACTGTTTCTGCAATATGCCAGGAGATCAATTCAAACTTGACCATTCAGTGTCTCATTTTAAGAATCTTGTTTATTTTGGATCTTAATTGCAAACAAAGTTGCTTGATAAATATGAAAATTGGTGGCTCAGAGTGGATCTTGTACCCAAGCCTTTTCTGTGTTGAGAGTTAATTATGACTATGCTTTTGTGGATTTCATTCTTGATGTCTAGTATCAATGATAGTTTATGGATTGGTTCTATATTTCAACATCATCCGGCAGAGATGATGTTGAAATCTTCATTTCAACATTCCATCCACCCATAGAAACTGTTGGAGGTTAATTTTGAATTTGCTAAAGTTCCACTATAAAGCCTTATTTTAAAAGGCTCTATTCTTTTTTTCTTTCATATGTCTTCCTTCCTTCCTTTCTTGTATTCCTTTTCAAGATAAAAATGCTTTACAATGTCTCTCCATAGAATATGCTGAATGAGCAGTTTGAATTTGTCCAAGGTTGTCCTGAAAAACCCTTGTTTCAAAATACTCTGTGCTTGCATTTTTTTCTGCTCTCTCTCTCCCTCCATCCCACTCCCCCCCTCATTTCTGCTCTAGTTATGCTATAGCATATAGTTATGCTGTAGCATTTCAAGCTATGCTATAGCATGATAGCACGTCTGGGAATAATGCCAACCTCTGTCTGTTTTTACACACAGTATATTGGCTTGAACTTGTAAGTATGAAACAGTTCTATGTTGTTGTTTTTAATTATAAGAAGAGAGATGAAACTGCAGTGCTATCCCATTTAGGAAAGTTGTGAATTTATTCTCCTTTTATTTTTGTAGAGTTCTTTTTAGTCTCTTTAATAATGTCCATGGTTTGGTGTTATATTTCTTTTTACACATACACATACACACATATACATAAATATACCATTATATATTATATAATGATATATACCATTATTTTATGTATGTATACATGTATGTAATGGGCTATTTGACTGCTGATTTGAGTTTTTATGGAGCTTCTATGTCTATGAATATTATTAGAAAATCTGATAAATATTCAAACATAGAAATGTTTGTTACTAGCAAGTTGTTAAATAGTACTGGTCGTAAAGCCCATGTCACACTGCACTAACGGATGGAAAGAGGATGTAAAATGGAGAGAAACACTTGCCATCCGTTGGTTAAGGAGATCCATCCATTCTGTACTCACTGCCTCCATTTTTCATCCTCTCTATCCGTCCAGCATCCGTCGACTGAGGTTCCATCCGCTCAAAAAGTTTTGAGCTGCTCAAAACTTTTTGAGCAGAAACTGTATCCAACGCGTCCGTTCTGATTCCACAACGCATACGGGGAACATCCATTCTATATCCGTCGTCATCCGTTACGCGTCCGCTATATCCACTAGGCATCCGCTGTGTATCTGCGCAACTCAAATCCGCTCCAGCAGAAAATGGACACAGGGAGGAAGTGAAACGGTCACGGAACGGACGAGCAGCGTTAGTAGCATGGACGGACAAAGGATGAAAGCAGATGCAGCTCGCATACAAATTATTTAAAACGGAAAAAACGTTCACAGAGGGGACCTATCTCGGATATTAAGGATGTCTAGAGGATGCCTAGAGGATGCAAAAGGACACCTAGTGGAAAACCTATATTTCCTATAAAAAGGGGGAGGAACTTACCTGGATCTCACTTTCAGTCCAGCAGCCCTGCTGTGCACACATCTGCAGCCTTCATCTGGCTCTTGCTCTTCCACAGCATCCATTGATGTCCACCATGGATCATAACACAGTCCTTTTGGTAGCCACCATCGTTCTGCAACAGTGCAAAGCCATCTACAGGCTCTTTCAACTGTTCTACGGGAAGAAAAGGAGGTAGCCAAGAAGATGGATGGATGGGTCCGAAGATGGATCGGGAGAAGAGCAGAGTACAGATGGTACAACAAGCTGATGGTGGTGCTGAGGAACGAAGACCCTCGTGCATTCCAGAACTTCATGAGGATGCCTCCAGCCATGTTTCATGAAGTTGTGGAGAGGCTGAGACCCAGGTTGACCAAGCAGAGCACCAACTTCCGGCCCAGCCTGGACCCTGGGCTCAAGGTGGCACTGACTCTATGCCACCTGACCTCAGGGACCACCTACAGGAGCATGCAGTACTGCTGGAGAATGCCACACAACACCATCAGCATTGTGCTCAAAGAAGTGATGCAGGCCATCATCAAAGAATAACTGGAGGAGCTCCTCTAGTGCCCCTCCACTGAAGAAGGATGGAAGAAAGTTGCAGAGCAGTGGTATCAGAAGTGGAACTTCCCCCACATCATTGGAGCCATAAATGGCAAGCACGTGGACTGCAAAGCTCCAGCTTAGTCGGGCTCCACTTATTTCAACTACAAGGGCTTCTTCAGCATCATCCTCTTCGCCATGGTTGATGCTGACTACAAGTTCATGTACATCGATGCTTTAGGCAACGGCTCATCTTCAGATGCCCAGGTATACAACTCCAGTGACCTCAAGGAGGGGCTGGAATGCAACCTCATCATAGGTTTTCCAGGTCCAGACCCCCTACCCAATGACACACAAGATGTGCCCTACTTCATCATTGGTGATGACGCTTTCTCCCTCAGAACCTACCTCATGAAGCTGTACAGTTCAAGATACCTCACCCGTGAAGAGAGGATCTTCAACTACAGGCTGTCCAGGGCAAGACGGGTGGTGGAGAACGCCTTTGGCATCCTGGCCAACAGGTTCCAGGTACTTCTCACCACCGTGCAGCATCGCCCAGAGACCGTGAGGAGGATTGTGGAAGCTTGCTGCATCCTTCACAATCTCATGCGCACCCGCTATCCAGTGTTGCAGAATAGGCTTGTGGACCTCCAACAAGGAAATGGGGACATGGCGCCTGGGGAATGGAGGCAAGGGCGAAACCTTATAGACACTAAGGATGTGCAAGGCCACAACAGAGCTTCACATGAAGGGAAGAAGCAGCGCAACCTCCTGAGACACTGGTGCAACTCCCCAGCTGGAGCAGTGGAGTGGCAAGAGAGGATGATAGATGCTTAATGGATGCTTCCTTCAGCCTGTCTCATCACACGGATGAGATTGGGCCATGTATCTTGGGTGGGCCTACAATGAACAGGGCATTTAATAAAGAGTTGTGTTTATGTTGACATTGTGGATGATTGATTACATTATAATTGATAATAAAGGGCCATAGGTGTGGCACCTGGGAGGGTGGACCATACAGACCCACTATGCTTGCACTGGAGGTTTATCTATCCCATAGCTATTACCGATCCCACAGGTATCCCTGCCCATCCCACAGCTATTACCCATCCCACAGGTATCCCTGCCCATCCCACAGCTATTACCCATCCCACAGGTATCCCTGTCCATCCCACAGCTATTGCCCATCCCAAAGGTATCCCTGCCTATCCCACTGCTATCTTAACCCATCCCACAAGCATGCAAAGGCTTAAACCATTTCTAAAGTTTCCACCAAGACTTTATTTACTAAAATAAATGAAGCAAGTGTGTGAAGCAAATATAATCTTTATTAATAACAAGCTGTAAAAGAAAAATGACCCAAGTCAAGTGTCCAAAGCAAAAATAAAGTCAACAGGTAGCCACCCAGTCTCTTCTTGGTCACTCTGAGGTGTGCCCAGTCTCAGGGGTGAAGGGTCCAGGTGCTGTGGAGGTGGCTGCTGCTGGAGTGCTGGTCTGAGGCACCATTGGGGTGCCTGGCCCTGAGAGGACAACAGGGGACAGTGTGTTGAGGAAGCTCTCAGACCGCTGGCTCAGCCCCATGATGTTGAGAACCCCTTCCTCCATGACATGGGGTGTCAGCCCCAATACCGATGACAGATGTACTGAGGCCGGGCTTGGCTGTGGGGTGGAGGAAGGAGCAGTGTAGTGGGGCTGTCTGGTCTGCAGCTGGGTGAGAACTGGCGTCGGTGGCATCGGTGGCGTGGCTGGCATCGGTGGTGTGGGTGGCATCGGTGGCATCAGTGGCACCGGTGGCATCCGATGTACCTCTGCCTGGACTGGGAAGGGCTGCCTGTGCTGCTGGACCTCCTGGTAGCCATAGCCTTGGTAGGGGAGGGCCTGTGGAAAGCCTTGGAAGGGCAGTGACATCACCTGGGGTGGAGGAGCTGGTTTGGACTGGGTGGGAGCAGGTTCATCTTGGTCTGGAGGGTTGTGAAGAAGATCAGTGATCCTGTCCTTCACCACTTTGTACTGGGGTTCTGACATGTTCATGAGGGTCTGGTTGACAGAGGTGAGGAAGGGCTTGCAGTTGGAGGATAGGGCGTCGGTGTGTACCAGCTGAGAGAAGAGATCTACGCTGCTCCTGATGGTGTCTCTTATCTCCAGCAGAACAGATTGGCTCTGCCCCTCCTGTCTGCCTCTCTGCCTTTCGGTGGAGGTGGAGCTGGGGGTGGATGCAGGTTGGGCTGTGGTGGAAGTGCCCTCTCCTTGCTCCCACTGCGTCAGGGGGTCCTCCATGTGCTCCGCCACAGTTAGAACAGCTGTCGGGGGGGTCTCCATCGTGGCACGCTCCACAGATACCTGCCTGGACATAGGAGCTGACTCTTTTCCAGAAGAGGACTGGCTCTCAGCAGGCTGCCTGAGAGAGAGGGTTGTGAGAAGTGCTGCTCCTCGGTGGTGGATCTCACCCTCCAAGAAGCTGCACCTGGCCATCACGTAGGTCTCCCAGTCTGTCAGTTTGACCGCGGCCTGGCCAGATTTCTTGAGGTGCAGCTTCCCGTACCAGGTGTGCATGTGCTTCCACCAGCCGAGGAGCACTTCCGAAGTGTAGCCCAGGCTCTCCGCCTTCTCTCTCCAAGCAGCCTGCTTCCTCTTGGTGTCTTGATAGAGCCTGTGTCCCTTCCGCCAAAGATATTCATTCTCCCTCAGCCACTCCAGCACCTCCTCTTCATGTTCCTCTTCTATGGTGTATTGCCTCCTCTCCCGGTCACGCGTCTGCCTCTTCCTCCCTTTAGCAGGGCCATATGGGCCCTCATCAGAGGGGCTTCGAGGTTGTAGGGGCTGCTCCGCCACACCACCACCAGCAGCAGCAGCAGCAACAACAGTAGCAGCAAAAGCAGGACCAGCAGGACCAGCAGCACCAGGAGCACTAGCAGCAGCACCAGCAGCACCAGAGCACCAGCAGCACCAGCAGCACCAGCAGCACCAGCAGGACCAGGAGCAGGACCAGCAGGACCAGGAGAACCAGCAGGACCAGGAGCACCAGCAGGACCAGGAGCACCAGCAGGACCAGCAGGACCAGGAGCAGTGCCAGCAGAGTAAGCACCAGCAGAAGCACCAGCACCAGGAGCAGTGCCACTAGAGTAAGCACCAGCAGAAGCACCAGCACCAGGAGCAGCGCCAGCAGAGTAAGCACCAGCAGAAGCACAAGCACCAGGAGCAGTGCCAGCAGAGTAAGCACCAGCAGAAGCACCAGCACCAGGAGCAGTGCCAGGAGAGTAAGCACCAGCAGAAGCACCACCACCAGAAGCAGCATCAGCAGAAGCACCACCTCCAGAAGCAGCATCAGCAGAAGCCCCAGCACCAGAAGTATGAGGCCGGGCAGCATAAGCCCCAGCAGAAGCAGAGTCAGGGCCAGGGGATGGGAGGGTGGCTCTGTCCCTCTTGCCAGGGCTGGCAGCAGATGGCAGAGGCTTCCTTTTCTTCTCCATGGTTGTTGGGTTGCCGGCTGGCTGGCTGGCTGGCTGGCAAGCTGTGTCTGGAAGCAGGTCTTTCCTCTGAATGGTGACCTGCTTGCGACCTACTTCCCTTTATATCCGCGGGGCTGACGCAATGCATCCTCCCCGCATGTGCAGTGAATGCTAGGCATCTGCTAGGCATCCACTAGGCATCCTCTAGGCTTCAGCTCTGCATCCGCTTCATCTGCTCGGCATCCACTCTGCATCCACTCTTTCCGTTCCGCGTCCGCTTTGCTGTGCTCCCCCGGAAGCCTTGTGGATGTGCCATCCGCTCCCATCCGCTTCCATCCGCTAGGCTTCCATGGAGCATCTGCTTTCCATCCACCCTATGTCCTCCCCCTGTCCGTTCCTTTCCATGTTGTCCGCTCTGGTTATGCAAATTCGGGGCACTTTTGAGAGCGGATGACAACGGATGGAACATTTTGCTCATCCGCTTTGTCCTTTTTACAAACGTTTTGCATCCGTCGGCCAGTGTGACAGGGCCTTAAAATGAACTGGTCTTGGAAGACAATTAATAAGTGGCTCAAACTAAAATTAATGAATCAAGTCAGTTTATCTTCACATGAAAAAAACTTTGAGAATCTAAGAAAAAAATATAATCATGTTTATAATTATTCAAGGACTGATATTACTTATTTACAGGAGAACTATTTAACAGAAATTAATTCTCAATTTCTCATTAATGAAGGTTGTAGTAGACAAGTTTACCTCACAGATATGACAAATAAAACTAAAGGTGTAGCCAATTTGTTTTGAAAAGGATTTCCAATTGATGTACAACAGGTTGTGGCTGATTTAAATGGATATTATTAGAATGATTGTTATGTCTATTGTTAATGTTTATGGGTCTAATTTAGATTCTTCTGTTATTTTTCATGAATGTTTTTGACACTTGAGATTTTAATGAAATATTAAATCGTGGTCTTGTAGGGATGCATTGGCACAAAATTTTTTTCCTACCAATCATTAATAAGGGAGGCAATTGACGCTTACCTGAAACAGTTGAATTTAATAGACCATTGGCATTTCATGCTTTTTAGGCTTAATTATTTTTTTAATATCAACTTTGAATCACCAAATCCAAGAATCTAATATAAACATTAGTGATGTTATGTATAAATACTGATATCTGTTATAGTGCAATTACTTTGAAAGGTATATTTAAGAAACCACTCAAAATGTCCAGAAATTAGGATGATTAAAGAATTTGTACCCCAAAGGGTACAGATGGGTAGAGATTTTGCAATATTTTGATCTGAATTCAAAAACATCAAATTTTGTATGGAAAGCAGATCCACCTTATATCCAAGGTCACATTATTTTGCATTATACGAAAGTGAGAATAAAAACAAAAGGGAAAATTGTTTGAAAGATGAATTGACATATATATGGCTCAAGTGATTAGATACCCATCTTCTGTTTTATATAGAGAAATACAGAAAAAGAAATATGAACAAAATACTATAAACACAAAAGGCAGAAATCATGGTAATGTGAATAGGAATTGCTTTTAGGAGATTTGTCATGAACCTTTGGAATATCCCTGGAAGTGATAAAATATTTTAGAACAATTAATTATCATGCTACAATCCTTTACGGGTCTTAATGACAGTAAACATCTTATCATTCTCCTCTAACTTCATTTCTTTACATGTCTGGGGCTAAAATATTGATGTTGTGTGGAACTACCCAGTTCAGAATTGGCCATTATACATGGAATGGGATAGCTGTCTAACATAAAAGCACATATTTGTGGTTATTTTGTCATCCATAAGGACACAAATGGTGCCATCCAGCTTAAACATGAATACAATGGATGTTGCCCATTCAGAAAAATGGAATGTATTCTTTTCTGTTTCAATTTTCTCTCAAAAATTATACAAAGTTCCTCAGGTTTAAAAATATTTTAGTTAGTTGCCCTGAACATAATTTTTGACCATTATATGCATCTAACTCCTCTTAGAATACTAAATAGTAGGTTCCCAAAATATTGTTCCCCATTTACCCATTCCTTCCCTGTCTGAGCTTTTTGTCTTTCTTCTGATATTTCATTTATTTAATTCATGGATCTGCTGCCTGATTCCCCCAAACTCTGGGCCACTTCAAATAAAACTATCAAAAACAAGAACAAATGCAATAGTAGATGGAAATGAAGAGAAAAATTGGTAAGGATGACCAAAAAAATGGATTAGAATGAAAAGAAACAGATCCCCAGATCCAAAGGAGGTCTCAGTCACCATCTCCTCAATTGCCTATGCCAGAGGTCTCCAAATTTGGCAACTTTAAGACTTGTGGACTTCAACTCCCAGAACTCTCCAGTCAGCATAGTCTTAAAGTTGCCAAGTTTGGGGACCCTTGGCCTATGGAAAGAGCCAGCTCTTCAAGGCAACTCAAAATGTCAACACTCTAATACTTCAAGGTTTTCCTTTCTCCATTACATGCAATGGAGATATTTCCTAATCTTATTACTTTGAAGTTAGACCTGAATTCACTGGCTCAATCCCATTTTCACTTTTTGTTAAGTTTCATGTGGTTATATATCTATTGCCATGGTTACAAGTTGGTTGTTGAACTGTAAAATTATTTTACAAGGTTCAGCAAACATTTCCTCTTCTTTCCCCTGTAAGTAAAAAAAAAAAAGAATTTGCTTCTTTTTTTTTTCTTTTTCTTTGCAATGCCATGCTAAATGTTCAGACTTCCAGCATTTATTGCACTGGGACCTTTTGTATTTGCAAACTATAGCAAAATGCAACCCTACACTATAAAAACATCTTTCCAATTCTTTGGACATTAAATGTGAACTCTGCAACTAGTTTAAAGGCTCAGGTAGAATGTTTTTCCTATCTAACTGTAATTACTTCTGTTGCTTCCATAACAGCTGCCATCTGTAGAAGTTTGAAATTACTGGGTTTGGAGAGGATGGTAATGTTCCTACCTGGTCCTCCTCCTCCCCAAAGTAGAAAGTAACATATACACAGCAATGAAGCTGTGTGGTGTGGACTTTTAAAGCTCCAAATATTTTTTTAAAAAAATCACATTCAACCCAATTATTTTCTCCCTCTATCCTCTCTTTCTCTCTCTCTTTCTCTCTCTCTCTCTCTTTATGCCTCCCTTCATCCCTCCTACTCCCCCCACTCCCCACACCCAGGAAATAATCATTTTCTTTTACTAGCAATACTTTCTTATCACATGTTTTTACAACGCTTTTTAGAAGACAGCACACAGGGAGAGCTGCTACTAGTGTTTGTTCTTGCTGTTGTTCGCAAATTTCCTCTTCTCTCAGCCATGACTCAAGGTATTCCATGCTCTTCCTTCATTTCTTCCTGTAGGTTACAGGGTTGCCTGTCCTCTCTCCTTTGGCTAGACTTTGCATGGAAGGATGCAAATAGTGCTGTGCCCCGTAACAAAAAAGAAGCACTGATACAGTGAAATATTGGGAAAGAAGCCTTCTGTTCTATAAAGCAAACTGATTGGATCCCTGCTTTACCATGTTATCTCTGATCTCCAACAAAAACCAACTGATGCTCGTGAAGATCAAAAGAGGAAAGGGCAGCCAGATAGCTAATCAGATAATTCTGTCTTATTTCTTTCTTGAAAATCTGTTCAGTAGATATGATACCAATGAACTGCTTCATCTTTCTGTAAAGAAAAGATAATGCACTCAGATTTTCATAAGGGTAGAAAGGGTTATCTTATCTTTTTTGATAAAAAGGACTCTAATGGAAGCTTTTCTTCAACCTCAGTGTAGCTGAAGGTACCAGCCATACAACTTTAAATGATCTATTCTATAGCAATTTATAAAGATATGTTTTAAACTTTGTAAAACCTGGGGAAACTGGAAATGAGGTGGTAGTGAAATAAATGACATCTTATTTTCTAAGCTACTCCAGGATAGCATAGTCCTCCAATTCATAACTGAAATATGTTTTTGTTTAAACTTCTTGGGCAATTGCAAATTCTTTTTCCTTTTGTTTATACTGTGTTTCTTATGTGCATTTCAAGCACTTCTTCTCCCTTGCTTTCTTTAGTCTGTATAAACCCTTGCTTAAAATGCGTAGAGAAAGTTAGATGTGAATGGACTTCAACTTTCATACTGCTCTCTAATTTAGCAATACAGAAATTTCAAGTCTATCTAGCATTCCTTAAAAGAATAGCGAAGGACACAATCCTATTGTCACTGCTTAAGTAAGAGTCAGCTACTCTTCTGTTTTGTATAGAACCATTTGTGATATGACAGAGATTTCAGGGTAGGAATCCTTCCATCTTATTCAATTAACATTTTTACAGTCCTTTCAGAAAATTTTTTGCAAGCAGCTGTTCATGCAAGGACACTAGGCTGGGATTTACACATGTCTCCCCACCACAATTCAGCTGTACTCAATCCCAGATATATGTGTACTAAATCCAGTTAATTATCCATGCAAATGTTTCTTATTGTTCTAGGAGATGTAAAATTCTGAAAATTAAAAAAAAATTAAAACTGAAATTTCTTAAAATAAAACCTGAGAATATACCAATTCCCCATAGACCCAAGCTGAGGACAGCGTTTTTCAAGACCAGAATAACATCTTACCATCTAAATTGTTGCAAGGAAAATGCTTCCAAATCCAACTGATCATGTGTTTCTGCCCATGTGATAACAGGGAGATCAAGACCATTTCTCATGTATTACATTGCAAATTCTAAAGGGATATCAGGCCTATTTATATTCTACCCCTAATATGTACTGTACATTTCCAGGTAAGTCAGATTTCTAGTCCCATTTTAGGCATAAAGCCAGCTGAGTGATTTCGGGCCAGTCACTCTCCCTCAGCCTAAGAAGGAGGCAAAACCACTTCCGAAAATGCCTGTTTACACCATCACCATATGTTCCTTTGCATAGGATTTGTTTAAGGAACATATCATGCTAGGTGGATTTGCACATCCTATGCAAAGGAACATACCACCTTTCTCAAAAATTGTTTATTTAACATGCTTTATTGAATAGCATGATTGAGTTTATTCATGTTATTGTCATAAAACATGGTTTATAAAGCCACACTGTTTTAGTTAACCCACCATTATATACCAATTCTAATGTATCATGTATAAAGTTTGATTCTATCATAAAGCAGCAGTATGCTTTATTCAACAAAATGCTAAGAAATGAGAAGTTACAATATGTGGCCTCATAACACTTTCCAATTTTTTTAAAAAAATGCTAAACTGTTTAGTTCTTTGCTATTCGACATTTGAACCAGCTTATAAAAAAGGGAATATCATTTGTATTATTGTAAAATCTTTCTATATTACAATACATGTCATGAATCTCTCTCTACCTATCAGATATTTCAATTCTGTTCAGTGCAGATCCTTCTGTAATTCAACAAGAAATGATATATGTAGCAGACATATTGACAACACCATCAGAAGAACAGGCACAAATCCCTGATGAATGTTGGTTACAATAGGTAAATCCATTTTCACAAGAGAAATGAAATGACAAAGCATGAAATGGAAAAGAAGCAGGATGATTTGCAGTCATCACTATGATATTCTCTCTGGATATAACTAGAGAACCACAATTTATAATACATTACTATATGCCTAATCATATGGGAAGAATGTTTCATGTTAAATTATTTCTTTCTAATTCACTATCATCATTTAAAACCAATTCAATAAAGTATATTCCCTGACCTCTTCAAGAGGATGTGTGTTAACTTAGGCCCCCTTCCTTTACTATTCTAATAACTTCATTTGCAAACTTGGAAGGAACAAGGTTAAATCAAGTTACTCATGAATCAAGGAGAAATACATTTGAAAGGTAAATGTTTACAGCAGGAGTGGGATTCAAATTTTGTAACAACTGGTTCTGTGGGCATGGCTTAGTTGGTGGGCGTGGCTTGGTGGTCAAATGACTGGCTGGGTGTGGCCAACTCAATATCACTTACATTGAGGCATGCATCTCCTTGCCTGGCCTCTCATGGCTGTGGGAATGCTGCAACAGTTGTAAGTGTGAAAAATGGTCATAAGTCACCTTTTTCAGTACCATTGTAATTTTGAATGGTCACTCCACACAAGCAAAGGACCAGCAAAGGAGGAAAAAAAACCTCCAAAGAAGTTCCTGAGACAGAAAATCTAGTCCTGCCAAGAATGTAATAAGGGTTAACGGAGAAGCAGTTTCTGTAAGCAACACCAGAATGTTTCCTTCCTGACTTCCTTACAGGATTAAGCCCATAATTTCTTCTAACAACCGGTTCTCCGAACTGCTTAGAATGTGAACAACCAGTTCTAGCGAATAGGTGTGAACCTGTAGAATCCCACCCCTGGTCTATAGGGATTCTCATCATCCAGGTCAGAGTTGTCCCAAAGATGTTTTTTTCCAAAAGGCAACTGGACTTGGTTTTTTCTTTGAAATCCAAGAAGCTTCTTGGAAGAGAAGTGAAATGTTTTCAAAGAAAAAAATCAAGAAAGTCCAGTTGCCTTATGAAAAAAAGAACCTTTAATATATTTGAAAGGTAAAATTTCCTATTTTTAATGTAATGTATTGCATAAATATGTAATTATGGTAGGGAATTTTTTGCACACAAGCTGACATTGCCATTCTGTCATGGGCCCATCTTAGGAAAAAGATAGGGGAGAACAAGGATTGAGTAACAAGACTCCAGTCATGCCAAGGCCTAAAATGGAGGTATTGGTAGAACATTCTCCATTGTATTGACTCTCCAATATTATACTTCAGTTCAATATTGGGAAACCAGTCTTATTCCATTGCCTTCTAATTATGACAAAAGAATGCATCATCAATGTTTTTTGCAGGGCATGTCTTCATTGCCACCTTCATCTTATCCCCCGCGCATTAGCAAGGCAGCCTTGAATCATCCTTAGTTGTTGTGATAGAAGTGTGTATTACTTTCTCCCAATGCAAAGCTTGCCATGTAGACAACCTCTGGCACTTTAGGGAAATAATGCATTCATGATTTGCTCAGATCTAATTGGCTGCACAGGCTTGCTACAGGTACATGTACTCTCTCAATCTAATCCTTAGGCATTGCAACTCTTTTGGCATTTGTTCTGGTGGTAAGAGAAAATGTGAAACTAACTTATAATCCCTTTCCTTCTCCCTTCCTTCCTATGAACATGATTGCTGTCTCTCATGAAACATGGGTCTTCCAGGAAACAAGATATTCAGATGGCTACACTCAGAAAAAACTTTTGAAGTATTCTTGCTAATTTTTCTCAATATTCTGCCAAATTTTCATGAGAGAGAGAAAAAAGAAAACCAGTTCTGGATTCATCTGTGTCCTGTTCAGAGGGCAAGGGTTGGGAGGATATTGATTCATCATTGCAGCCCTTGTGTTATTTCGTTGTACTTTACCTCCTGTTGTTTCCAACTTTATATGGAAGAAACAGCAGAATGGCAACAGATGGGGTTAATTGGAGACCAACTCACTTCACTCTGAAAGACCAGTAAATCATTTCTGGTAAGATAGGTGGCTATATAAATTGGATAAATAAATAAAATAATAAGTAGTTTCAGATCTCATCTGCTGCTGATCACCTGATTTAGCTTGCCATGAAATATGTGGCAAAACATATTTGATACACCTCACAGCTATCACTGGATGCTGTCAGCTTAAGGTGAGAAACATCAGTACATCTAAGGATGATTTATAGCTGTCTCATTTATGAGCTGGAAATAAAAGGATAGCAATGTCATGGGAATACGGCAAAAATAAGTTGTTGCCAAGGCATGTTTGTATCTTGTTGCAAGTAGAAAGAGGCTATGAGACTACATAGGCTCATCCTATTTTTCTGTGCCTTGATTAAAACCTGGCTCTTTTTGAAACAGTACTTTTTCCTCTCTTTCACTAGGGACTTCATGCTCTAATAAGACTTTTCGTTATAGTCCACTAATTGCAAGGACATTCATTCTTTTGGTGCATAGACTGTGTTCACACCACATGCTCATCCATGATTTACTCACTTTCATCCACTTCTTTGGGATAACTGCATAACTTCCTGAATTTAATTTTGCTGGGTTATAGAGAATTTATAGAATTTATAGAGAATTCTTTATAGAGAATTTTATAGAAACCAAACCAGTTTCAATTCACATCCCATCTTTCTTTCCAAGAAAAGTCCGATAATACCATGCTCTCTAATTGATGTTAGCCAATAAGGTCATATTTTCCATTTAACCCCCTTGATTGGATACCCAAGCAATGGTGGGAAGGGAGAGAGGAAGAGAGATTTCTGAACACTTGAAGCAAAATAAATGTAATTGCATAAGTGCCCCTTAAATGTCACTTGCCCCTTAAATGTCACTTGCTCCTTTCAAACCATACACTTCCTGATAAGTTTGAGAAGAGCGCTCCTTTTGCATCATCAATGGACAGTTTTCAAATATAAAACAAACACAGTAATGGCAAGTAAAGAGATTATGTATGGCAGTACTTATGTTTGTCCTCCCAGGATGTGCTAAATCATTGAGGACACTGACTAGGCAAAGCTCAGTCAAGAGAAAACCTATAACCATGCCTTGGCGCTGATCTACTAAAGATGTGCAGATGTCACCTGCCACTTTATGCTTGTTTGTGCTTCACTATGTGGTAACAGGCTCCCATGAAGGGGAGGGGAATGAAAATGGAAATGCTTTGGAAATGAAAGTAAGTGCTGTATCTCCTTCAAGATGCTGCCTCAAGGTCACCCAGCTGGAAGAAGGAGGGGGCACATACCAAAATACATTTGGAGTGACCATTAAAAAAAACATTTTGCCTGAACTTGATTGGCTGCACTGGGGATAGGGGGCAATAAGAGAAGTTAAAGGAGGAAAAAGTAGAACTTAGGGATTTTGGCACACAATTTTCATTTCTGGCTTTGCAATAGTGCAATAAACTTGATTTCTAATAAACAATGCCTTTCTCAACTAATAAAGCCAAGGATCATTTCTATTTAGAGGTTTATGTTGTGGCAAGTCTGACAGCACAGACCAAAACAAACTGTTAACCAATAAAAAATAATGTATCCAGCTGAGATGGAAAGTACTTGAGGCCCAAGACCACTTACTAGCTTCTGGCAATAGCTGAAGGGCAATAAGGAGGGAAATAAAGATTACGATTAAATATGGATTCCAAAAACATCTTTAGCTCTGAAATCTTTCTTAACTAATTGTCTTTTATGGCACTTCTCTATTTCTATCAACATCCTAAATTACTGTCTAAATGGAGCTAGAACAAGTGCAAATGAGTTATTTTCCAAAGCCCATAAAAGAAATCAGGCAATAAGCATTAAAATGATACGCCATGTTTCTTAGAAGACACACATACATACCACACTAGTTTTGAACAGTAATTTTCTCTCCCTGGGAAACTAAGGACCTATAATTATCACAGAGATGAGATAGTAGCACCCTAACAGATGTGTGGGAATTGAAGATCATTCTGGCTACCAGTCCCATAATTTGATATCCCAAACTGATGATCATTGTCACGATTTTTCGAGAGAAGCCACAGTCAGTGGAAAACCCATATATTTCAGTAGCACATCCTCTCCTCAGTAAAATTCATTGTAAACCCAGCAATGAAGTATTTCATGTACAAAAACACTGATACTTTGGCAAGTTAAGGCCACTCTAGAGAACTCAGCTCAGCACCCACATTATTAAAAAGCGAGATTAGCTTTTCAGTGGAATAAAAGAATCTTTGTTGAGTATTTCACAAATCATTTATACATTTTCTTGGGGTAATTGAAAGATGGTTTACTGTCCTTAAATGTTTACTTTGCTTGATAGTAGCATCTTTGTGGCAGTGTAATAAGGAGATCATTTCAATGAGTATTTAGTATGTAATTTCTATAAGTATTATCAGTGGCTTTGTTCTGGGTAGAGTGGCTGCTTGCTACAAAGTTAGTTGCCTGAAGCCTATTTATTCATATTAGAACGCCTTCAAATTTTCTCTGAAGTAATCTCAGCTCATCAACACTGAGAGGAGTTTTACTAGCTTAATTCTGATTCTGTATCATACAGGCTGACTGGCTCTTCAATTTTTCTCACATTGCTAACTCCATACCAGCTTCTCATCTAATCTCTCACCGAAAGTGTCTTGTCTCAATGTTTCACATATATGCACAAATATCTTCTGCTGATCACCTGTATATGGTAGCATATGTAACCCAATTCACCGTGATGTTATGCACTATTTTAGAAATACAGTTTGCAATAAAATGCTTCAAAATTGCTGGCATTACTTTAATCCTAGGATAGCTGCCATTATTATTGATAATCCATAAGTGCAGTTATCATGGATTTTTTTCTGTTACTTTTAGAGCAAATATTCTGCGAAGAGATTAAGCATTCAAGGTGGTGCTGGGCATTAACATGGAGTAGATGTGGTAAAAGGTCTGGATTCTCAGGAGTAAGCACTGCATTCCAGAGAAATAAAAAGCCATGAAATTCAGATAGTTTGGTTAGGAGGAAGAGATCAAGACAACTCATCCCTACAGAAGGACATGATGCAAGTGCCTTGTTTTAGTTTGGCAATATTTTTGCTTATAGGACAGGAACCATAAAGGAAACTGCTTAGAAATAATTCAGTGTGCCTTTCTTGGTTTTTGGCACCTGATTTCAATCAAACTATCTAAATTTTGCTATCTCTGGCTCCTCTCTAATGCAGTGCAGCCCTTGGGAATCCAGATGACATCCCACCACAGTGGATGTGCTACACACTGAGAATATGAAAGAATCATTCACAAAGGGATCGAAGTTCATCTTCTTGTAGATTCTTATTACACCATCAGAGAAATGGAGCATCTGAGTCTCCAATTATGGATCCCCCAGGAAATCCCTGGGATGATGTTTCTCCCAACAATCATGTTAATTTCTCTGAGCAAGACCTTATTTGATTCCTCATTCCATCTCCTTTATGAACCTGGTCCAACAGCTACGAACTCAACTCACTTCTCTTCATCCCAGTAAAAACAGATGGTCTTTAAAAGGAGTTTAAAGATGTTTTTTATTTAAGGCTAGGTCCCACTGGCCGATGGACGAAAAATGTATGCATAAAGGACACAGCAGATGAGCAAAATTTTGGGGGTGGTTCCATCCGTTGTCATCCGCTCCAAAAAGTGGTGAAAATTTGCATAAACAGAACAGAAAAGAACAGAAAAGAACAGACGTGGGTAGTATGTAGTGGGGATGTTAAGCGGATGTTCATAGGAAGCCGAGCGGATGACAGTGGATGGAAGCGGATGACACCTCCTAAGGGGTTCTGGGGGAGAATTGCGAAGTGGACGCATAGTGGAAGGGGTGGATGCATCACGGACACCTATAGGAAACAAAGCGGATGCCGCGCGGATGTATATCGGATGCAAAGCGTTCATTGCGCATGTGGGGAGTATGAATTGTGTGAGCTCCACAGATATAAAAGGGTGCAGCACGCATGCAGTCAACATTCAGGGGAAAGACGTGCCGCCCATACATCTAGCAGGAACACCATGGTTCGTCAGTCAGGGGAAAAGAGGAAGCCCGTGTTGTTCCAGCCCTGGCAAGGACAGAACCGGCATCCCACCTCCTGGCACTGACTGTGAATCTCCTGCTGCTGCTGCTGCTGCTGCTGCTGCTGCTGCTGCTGCTGCTGCTGTTGTGCTGGACCAGCCCCAAGGCCCTCAAAGCCCTGCTGCTGAAGGCCTTGCTGCTCAAACCCTTGAAGGTCCTGCTGCTCAAGCCCCTGAAGGCCCTGCTGCTCAAGCCCCTGAAGGCCCTGCTGAAGCCCCTGCCAGAGGGAGGAAGAGGCAAGGGAAGGAGAAGGGAGACAGGAAATAGTACACCGTTTCCGAGAAGCATGAGGATGAGATGCTGGAATGGCTGAGGGAGAACGAGTACCTCTGGAGAAAGGGCCACAGACTCTATCGCGACATCAAGAAGAAGCAGGCAGCTTGGAGAGACAAGGCAGAGAGCCTGGGGTACACTGCAGAAGTACTCCTGGGATGGTGGAAGCACATGAACACCTGGTATGGCAAGCTACACCTCAAGAAATCTGGACAGGCCCACTGTCAAGCTCACTGACCGGGAGATGTACGTCATGGCCAAGTGCAGTTTTCTGGAGGGTGAGATCCGCTACCGAGGAGCAGCCCCTCTGACACCCCTCTCCCTCAGACAGCCCACAGACAGCCAGTCCTCTTCCAGCCAGGAGCCAGCGAGCCTGTCCAGGCAGGTGTCTTCAGAGGGCACCATGGCAGAGACCCCCTCGACAGGATCCCCTGTCACAAATGGAGGAAGAAGCAGCAGCCACCACAGGCCAACCAACACCCACCCTCACCCCCAGCTCCAGAGGATGCAGACAGAGAGGCAGACTGGAGGGCCAGAACCACACTGTGCTGTTGGAGATCAGGGACACAATGAAGACCAGCACAGAACTTCTCTCTCAGCTGGTCCACTTGGACAGTGGATCCACGGGCCGCAACACCTTCATCATCCCTGAGGGACCTGCCCGAGGCCCAGTACCAGATCATGAAGCAGAAGATCACAGCACTTCTGCACAACCCTCAAGGCCCAGCTGAAGCTGCTCCTACCCAGTCTAGGTCTGCTCCTCCACCCCAGGCGATGTCACAGCCCTTCCACAGCTTTCAACAGCCCCTCACCTCCAAGGCTACGACTACCAGGACTTCCCACCGCAGAAGCAGAACTTCCCAGTCCAGGCCCAGGTTCATCGCACACCACAGACGCCAGTCCTCACCCAGCTGCAGACCACACAGCCCCACTACACTCCTCCTTCCTCCACCCCACAGCCAAGCCCATCAACGGACAATCTGTCATCAGTTTGGGGCCTCACATCTCAGGTCCTTGATGAAGGGCCTCTCAACCTCACGGGACTGAGTCAGCTCTCGGATAGCTTCCTGAACACACCACCTGTTGTACCCTTGGGGCCAAGCACCCCAATGGTGCCTCAGACCAGCACTCAAGCCACAGTCACCTCCATAGTCCCTGCCCGCTTAACAGCTGAGACCATAGACATGACTCAGAGTGACTGAGAATAATGTCAGAGACTGAGTTTATCTTTGCTTAAGACACTTTACTTGGTTCATTTTGCTTTTTTCATAAAGTCATTAAGTTTACCTTAGAAAGTTAATAAAGATTATCTTTGCTTAACACACTTAAAATAAAAGCTCTTTATTAATGCCCTATTCATTGTAGGATCACTCAACATACATGGCACAATCTCATCGGTGTTATGTGACAGGCTCAAGGAAGCATCCATTAAGCATCTATCATCCTGTCTTGCCACTCCACTGCTCCAGCTGGGGAGTTGCACCAGTGTCTTCTTCCCTTCACGTGAAGCTCTATTGGGGCCTTGTATATCCACAGTGTCTATCAGGTTTCATCCTTGCCTCCATTCACCAGGCTCCATGTCCCCATTCCCTTGTTGACGGTCCACTAGTCTGTTCTGCAACACTGGGTAGCGGGTGCGCATGAGATTGTGCAGGATGCAGCAAGCTTCCACGATGCTCCTCACAGTCTCTGGCTCATGCTGCATGGTGGTGAGAAGTATCTGAAACCTGTTGGCCAGGATGCCAAAGGCGTTCTCCACCACCCATCTTTCCCTGGACAGCCTGTAGTTGAAGATCCTCTCTTCACGGGTGAGGTATCTTGAACTATACAGCTTCAAGAGGTAGGTTCTGAGGGAGAAGGCGTCATCACCAATGATGAAGTAGGGCACATCTTGTGTGTCATTGGGAAGGGGGTCTGGACCTGGAAAACCCATGATGAGGTTGCATTCCAGCCCATCCTTGAGGTCACTTGCATTGTATACCTGGGCATCTGAAGCTGACCCATTGCCTGAAGCATTGATGTCGATGAACTTGTAGTCAGCATCAACCATGGCAAAGAGGATGATACTGAAGAAGCCCTTGTAGTTGAAATAATTGGACCCTGAGTTGGCTGGAGCTTTGCAGGCCACGTGCTTGCCATCTATGGCTCCAATGGTGTGGGGAAAGTTCCACCTCTGATACCACTGCTCTGCAACTTTCCTCCAGCCTTTTTCAATGGTGGGACACTGGAGGAGCTCCTCCACGTATTCTTTGATGATGGCCTGCATCACTTCTCTGACCACAATGCTGATGGTGTTGTATGGCACCCCTCCATGCATACTGCATGTTTGTGTATGTGGTTCCAGAGGCCAGGTGCCGCAGAGTCAGTGCCACCTTCAGTCCAGGGTCCAGGTTGGGACAGAAGTTGATGTTTGCCTTGGTCAACCTGGGTCTCAGACGCTGTACAAGTTCATCAAACATGGCTGGTGGCATCCTCATGAAGTGATGGAATGCACCAGGGTCTTCATTCCTCAGCTCCACCATCAACTGGTCATACTGTCCAAACTCCATTCTTCTCATGATCCATCCTTGGACCCACACAGCTCTTGGACGTCTCCTTCTTCTCCTTCTGTATAAAAGGTGAAACAGTCTGAACAGGTTTTGGTTCTGGTTATGAATGATCGCAGCTATCATACGGACTGTGTCATGATCCATGGTGGAGAACGATTGATGATGTGGAAGACCAAGACCAAGGGTGAAGAGGTCTGTACACCACGGCTGCTGGACTCATACTGAGATCCAGATGATTTTCTCCCCCTTTTTATAGGAAATAGCAGTTGTCCGCTAGGTGTCCTTCTACATACTCTACACATACTGCAGACATCCTAAATATCTAAGATACATCCCAGATACAAATGTTTTGTCCTTTATATATGAGATGCATACACTTACATCATTTCTATTTCCATGCTACTAACGCTGTGTAGACGTTCTGTGTACCTTTCGTTTCCTCCCTCTTTCCATTTTCAGCTGCAGCGGATGTGAGTTGAGGGGATGGCCAGAGGATGCAGAGAGGATACAGCGGACTTTTAACGGACAATAACGGACATAGAACGTTTGTTGCCCATATATGTTGCGGATGTACATCGTACGCGGTGGAAAGTTCATCCGCTCACAAAGTTTTGTGAAGCTCAAAACGTCTTGCGCGGATGAAATCGCAGTGGACGGATGTTCGAGGGATAGAGTGTATGAAACACGTATGCAGTGAGTACACAACAGATGCATCGCGTTTTCCAACGGATGGCAAGCTTTTTTCAACATTTTACATCCTCTTTGCATCCGTAAGTGCAGTGTGACATGGCCTTTAATTAATGGGTTAGTATAGCAATAAGTTATTCCACCCTATTCTTACATAGCTGATATTCTCTGCTATGCAAGGGTATCTTTTTGTGAATAGTTTTCACTGAGGGAGCTCCAGTACAGCCTCTATTAAGAGCTTTCTAAGTCACACTCTGATAATTTCAGATTCTTCTTAGAAAACTCTCCATTGTACAAGAAGTAGACATCACACTGCTAGTCATCTTTTAAATGAGCCTTGTTCATTTTACTCTTCTATAAAAAACAAAACAAAAGCATTCAGGCATCTGAACTGACTATGGTTTCTGGACTGGTACCTTAAATCACTAAAGCAAACTGGCTTTCTTTTACCACAACTAAAAATGATAATAGGAATAGGACACCCCTAAGAAGCTATAACCATTTCAAATTCTCCCAGCAACTCCAGAGTGAAAGCCTGAAGTGGTCACTAAAATATAGAAATCAGTTCAATACCATGCTGCAAAGTTTTGTTAGAAAGACATTTGTTGACTTGTTTATTGCTGTTTTGTTTCATTTTCTTTATTATGGATGTTTTATTCAAAGGTGGTATTCAACAGGTTCTGACCAATTCTGAAAAACCGGTAGCAGAAATTTTGAGTAGTTCGGAGAACTGGCAAATACCACCTCTGGCTGGCCCTGCCCCCATCTATTCTCTGCCTCCCAAGTCCCATCTGATTGGCTGAGTCTTCTTTTGTTGCCCTGCACAGGAAAACCGAGCTGGGAAGCAAGTTAGTGGGGTGGGGAGGGAATGGGATTTTGCAGTCACACACTACTTCTGGAGACAAGTTGTTCCTCTGTTTAAATGTCCTCGCTGTTAGGAAATTTCTCCTTAGTACTAGATGGTTCTCTCCTTGATAATTTTCCACTTATTGCTTTTTGTCTGCCTTCAGTGCTTTGAAGAATAGGTTAACCACCACCACCGGCCCACTCTTCTTTGTGATAGCCCCTTAGGTATTAGAACACTGCTATCTTATCACCACTAGTTCTTTTTTAAATTAAACTAGACATACCCAATACCTGCAACCATTCTTCATATGTCTGTGGAGATTCCCAGTCATCCAGGTCATGGTTGTCCCAAAGGTGCTTTTTCGAGAGGGAACTGGACTTTCTGGGGTTTTTTTAAAGACATTTTGCTTTTCACCCAAGAAGTGAAAAGCAGCTCTGTTTTAGCCTTCAGTCCTTTAATCATGTTTGTTGCTCTTCTCTGCACTCTTTCAAATATACTCCAAATAAATAAATGGGATGAAAACAATGTCATTACATCCTATGACATCATCATGGAATTTTTATAGACAATCAAATATCTGAACTGTGGTCTTTGACTTCTCAAAAACTACAACTTTTGCAAACATATATATTGAGGGAGACAGAAAGAAATATCTGTGAACATTTTGGCATGATGGTAGTAAATTATAAAAAGGTATACTAAAATTTGGAAAATTACAAACACCATACAAAATAACAAAGACAATGAATCTCCATAACATTGGACCATTTGGGGAGAAGGGGGTATCCATTACTTCCAAATGACCATTACATCTGAAAGTGTATCAGTCATAATGTAGGTCATTTGCATGATTATACTAATGCACAAATAAAGTAAATTGCCATGCCTATCATAAAATCGAAGTAAAATTAATGTAATTTTAACTGCCTTGTCTGGAGTACCTCAAATGCAGTGAATCTATCCATTATTGGGAATGGGGTAGAAATTTGGTCTTTTACATCTGAAGTTTGCTGAGTGTCATTGTGTGAAGAACACTGGGACAAAAATGAGATAATCAGAATGGTACGAGAAGGTCAACAAATCTAGCAAAGAGACAGGTTGAAATGTCAACAAAACTTTTTCAAATTGATAACAAAAAGAAATTGCTGTGCAAGATTGGAAGAATGGGGGGGAAATATCAATGCCTGTATTCCCATATGAAAAAATTTATTTCAGGCTTCCAGTAACAAAGACAGTTTACACACAACAAATGCCAAATCATGAAGACAGCTGGAAATTCACAATTAATAGTGTAAATCAAAACAGCAGAGAATGTATAAATACTTTCAGTTTTTAACAAAGTATTGGGTTTTTGGACATCTACATGGCTTAAGCCCATGTCACACTCAACCAACGGATGCAAAGAGGATGTAAAACGGACAAAAAACCTTGCCATCTGTTCGAAAACACGGTGTACTCACTGCCTCCATTTTGCTTCCTCTCTATCCGTCCAGCATCCATTTATTGACGTTTCATCCGCTCCAAAGTTTTTGGGCTGCCTAAAACTTTTGCGCAGAAAATGTATCCAGTTCGTCCGTTCTGCATCCACTACGCATCCGCTAGGCATCCGTTCTGCATCCGTTACGCATCCGCTATATCCTCTAGGCATCCGCTGCGCATCCACGCAACTCCATCCGCCCGGACGCAGGGAGGAAGCGGAACGGACGCGGAACGGATGCAGAACGGATGCCTAGCAGATGCAGAACAGAAACAAAGTGTTTAAAATGGAAAAAACATTCGCAGAGGGGACCTATTTCGGACATTAATGATGTCTAGAGGATGCCTAGAGGATGCCTAGAGGATGCCTAGTGGAAAACCTATACTGCCTATAAAAAGGGGGAGCAACTCCCCTGCATCTCACTTTCAGAACAGCAGCCCAGTGGTGCAGACCTCTGCAGCCTTCATCTGGCTCTTCCTCTTCCACAGCATCCAGTCATGTTCACCGTGGATTGTAACAAAGTCCTTTCAGCAGCCACCATCATTCTGCAACAGTGCGAAGCCATCTGCAGGCTCTGTGAACACTACTGCGAGAAGAAAAAGAGGCAGCCAAAAAGAGTCTAGGTTCGAAGATGGTTCACCAGAAGAGCAGAGGACGGACTGTACAACAAGCTGATGGTGGAGCTCAGGAACGAAGACACTTGGGCATTCCAGAACTTCACGAGGATGCCTCCAGGCATGTTTGACGAAGTTGTGCAGCGCCTGACACCCAGGTTGACCAAGGCAAACACCAGCTTCCAGCCCAGCCTGGAACCTGGGCTCAAGGTGGCACTCACTCTGCGCCACCTAGCCTCAGGGACCTCCTACAGGAGCATGCAGTACGGCTGGAGGGTGCCATCCAACACCATCAGCATTGTGGTCAGAGAAGTGGTGCAGGCCATCATTGAAGAATACAAGGAGGAGCTCCTCCAGTGCCCCTCCACTGAAGAAGGATGGAAGAAAGTTGCAGAGCAGTGATATCAGAAGTGGAACTTCCCCCACACCGTTGGAGCCATAGATGGCAAGCACGTGGCCTGCAAATCTCCAACCAACTCAGGGTCCACTTATTTCAACTCCAAGGGCTTCTACAGCATCATCCTCTTTGCCATGGTCAATGCTGACTACAAGTTCATGTACATCGATGCTTCAGGCAACGGCTCATCTTCAGATGCCCAGGTATACAACGCCAGTCACCTCAAGGAGGAGCTGGAAGGCAACCTCATCGTGGGCTTCCCAGATCCAGAACCCCTGCCCAACGACACACAAGATGTACCCTACTTCATCGTGGGGGATGACGCCTTCTCCCGCACAACCTACCTCATGAAGCCCTACACCTCCAGACTCCTCACCCGTGAAGGGAGGATCTTCACTACAGGCTGTCCAGGGCAAGGCGGGTGGTGGAGAACGCCTTTGGCATCCTGGCCAACAGGTTCCAGGTACTTCTCACCACCATGCAGCATCGCCCAGAGACCGTGAGGAGGATCGTGGAAGCTTGCTGCATCCTGCACAATCTCATGCGCACCCGCTACCCAGTCTTGCAGAACAGGCTCATGGACCTCCAACAAGGCAATGGGGACATGGAGCCTGGGGAATAGAGGCAAGGGCGAAATCTGATAGACACTAAGGATGTGCAAAGCCCCAACAGAGCTTCACGTGAAGGGAAGAGGCAGCGCAACCTCCTGAGACACTGGTGCAAATCCCCAGCTGGAGCAGTGGAGTGGCAAGACAGGATGGTAGATGCTTAATGGATGCTTCCTTGAGCCTGTCTCATCACACTGATGAGATTGTGCCATGTATATTGAGTGGCCCTACAATTAACAGGGCATTTATTAAGAGTTGTGTTTATGTTGGCATGTGTGGATGAATGATTACATTACTATTGAAAATAAAGGGCCATAGGTGTGGCGCCTGGGAGGGTGGACCATACAGTCCCACTATGCTTGAACTGGAGGTTTATCTATCCCACAGCTATTACCCATCCCACAGGTATCCCTGCCCATCCCACAGCTATTACCCATCCAAAAGGTATTCCTGCCCATCCCACAGCTATTACCCATCGCAAAGGTATTCCTGCCCATCCCACAGCTATTACCCATCCCAAAGGTACCCCTGCCCATCCCACAGCTATTACCCATCCCAAAGGTATTACTGCCCATCCCACAGCTATTACCCATCCCAAAGGTATCCCTGCCCATCCCACTGCTATCTTAACCCATCCCACAAGCATGCAAAGGCTTAAACCATTTCTAAAAGTTTCCACCAAGACTTTATTGACTAAAATAAATGAAGCAAGTGTGTGAAGCAAAGATAATCTTTATTAATAACAAGCTGTAAAAGAAAAATGACCCAAGTGTCCCAAGCAAAGATAAAGTCAACAGGTAGCCACCCAGTCTCTGACACTCTTCTCAGTCACTCTGAGGCGTGCCCACAGTCTCAGGGGTGAAGGGTCCAGGTGCTGTGGAGGTGGCTGCTGCTGGAGTGCTGGTCTGAGGCGCCATTGGGGTCCCTGTCCTCGAGAGTACAACAGGAGATGGTGTGTGCAGGAAGCTCTCAGAGAGCTGGCTCAGTCCTCTGATGTTGAGAGCCCCTTCCTCCATGACATGGGGTGTCAGCCCCAATACCGATGACAGATGTTCTGAGGCCGGGCTTGGCTGTGGGGTGGAGGAAGGAGCAGTGTAGTGGGGCTGTCTGGTCTGCAGCTGGGTGAGGACTGGTGTGGGTGGCATCGGTGGTGTGGGTGGCATCGGTAGTGTGGGTGGCATCGGTGGCATCAGTGGCACCGGTGGTGTCCGATGTACCTGTGCCTGGACTGGGAAGGGCTGCCTGTGGTGCTGGACCTCCTGGTAGCCATAGCCTTGGTAGGGGAGGGCCTGTGGAAAGCCTTGGAAGGGCAGTGACATCACTTGAGGTGGAGGAGCAGGCCTGCACTGGGTGGGAGCAGGTTCATCTTGGTCTGGAGGGTTGTGAAGAAGATCGGTGATCCTGTCCTTCACCACCTGGTACTGGGGTTCCGACATGTTCATGTGGGTGGTTGACATAGGTGAGGAAGGGCTTGCAGTTGGAGGATGGGGCGTCGGTGTGTACCAGCTGAGAGAGGAGATCTACGCTGCTCCTGATGGTGTCTCTTATCTCCAGCAGGACAGTGTGGCTCTGCCACTCTGTTTTGCCTCTCTGCCTTTCTGTGGAGGTGGAGCTGGGGGTGGATGCAGGTTGGGCTGTGGTGGAAGTGCCGCCTCCTTTCTCCCACTGCGTCAGTTGGTCCTCCATGTGCTGCACCATGGGTAGTGCAGCTGTCGGGGGGTCTCTGTCGTGGCACGCTCCACAGATACCTGCCTGGACACAGGAGATGACTCTTTGCCAGAAGAGGACTGGCTCTCAGCAGGCTGCCTGAGAGAGAGGGTTGTGAGAAGGGCTGCTCCTCAGTGGTGGATCTCACCCTCCAGGAAACTGCACTTGGCCATCACATAGGTCTCTCTGTCCGTCAGCTTGACCGTGGCCTGGCCAGATTTCTTGAGGTGCAGCTTCCCGTACCAGGTGTGCATGTGCTTCCACCAGCCGAGGAGCACCTCCAAAGTGTAGCCCAGGCTCTCTGCCTTGTCTTTCCAAGCAGCCTGCTTCCTTTTGGTGTCGCGATAGAGCCTGTGTCCCTTCCGCCACAGATACTCGTTCTCCCTCAGCCACTCCAGCACCTCCTCCTCATGTTCCTCTTTTATGTTGTGTTGCCTTCTCTCCCGTTCACGCGTCTGCCTCTTCCTCCCTTTGGCAGGGCCATATGGGCCCTCATCAGAGGGGCTTCAAGGTTGTAGGGGCTGCTCCTACACACCACCACCACCACCAGCAGCAGCAGCAGCAACAGCAGCAGCAAAAGCAGGACCAGCAGCACCAGCAGCACTAGCAGCACCAGGAGCACCAGCAGGACCAGCAGGACCAGCAGGACCAGGAGCAGCGCCAGCAGAGTAAGCACCAGCAGAAGCACCAGCACCAAGAGCAGCATCAGCCGAAGCACCACCACCAGAAGCAGCATCAGTAGAGTAAGCACCAGCAGAAGCACCACCTCCAGAAGCAGCATCAGCAGAAGCACCACCTCCAGAAGCAGCATCAGCAGAAGCACCAGCACCAGAAGATCGAGCCCGGGCAGCAGAAGCCCCAGCAGAAGCAGAGTCAGGGCCAGGGGGTGGGAGGGTGGCCCTGTCCCTCTTGCCAGGGCTGGCAGCAGATGGCAGAGGCTTCTGTTTCTTCCCCATGGTTGTTGGGTTGCTGGCTGGCTGGCTGGCTGGCTGGAGAGCTGTGTCTGGAAGCAGGTCTTTCCTCAGAATGGTGACCTGCTTGGGAGCTGCTTCCCTTTATATCCGCGGGGCTGATGCAATGCATCCTCCCCGCATGCGCAGTGAATGCTAGGCATCCGCTAGGCTTCCGCTAGGCATCCGCTAGGCTTCCGCTAGGCATCCACTAGGCTTCCGCTAGGCATCCGCTAGGCATCCGCTAGGCATCCGCTAGGCTTCCGCTCTGCATCCGCTTCATCCGCTCGACATCCGCTGTGCATCCGCTTCATCCGCTCGGCGTCCGCTCTGCATCTGCTCTTTCCGTTCCGCATCCGCTTTGCTGCGCTCCCCTGGAAGCCTTGCAGATGTGCCATCCGCTCTCATCCGCTTCCATCTGCTAGGCTTCCATGGAGCATCCGCTTTCCATCTGCCCTACGTCCTCCCCCCATCCGTTCCTTTCCGTATTGTCCGCTCTGGTTATGCAAATTTTTGCCCCTTTTGAGAGCGGATAAGAATGGATGGAACATTTTTCTTGTCCACTGTGTCCTTTTTACAAACGTTTTGCATCCATCGGCCAGTGTGACAGGGCCTTTAGCAATGTATTTTTATTTCCCTTTCATATTAAGAAAAATCTAGAACTTTAGAGCTCATTCTGATCTCACTTGTTTGTTTACTGAATAAAGGAAAAATGGGAGATCTTGACATAGCTGCAACCCTATGAAAATGTCAGTTTCCCTTCCCAATCCAGAATCATGTGCCACCCAGTCAAGGTCAGGTCTTATAGTTGATGAACATAGCAAGACCATAAAGTCATGGTTCCAGGTTTTGATTTTTAAAAAAACATGGGGTGGTTATTGTTTGTGGGGACCGTCTGCACAAAACCTAGGACTGGAGATTGTGGAAATTGTCCACCCTTCAAAGAGGAACCTCTGCTGTAGTTATGAAGGTTGTCCTGACAGCTTGTAAGACATTTGGGTATCATCTTGGTATGCATACTTTTTATGTCATGCTTTTAAATCTGTTTGCTATAGTTGAACAATAAAGCTTTTAAAATTATTTGCTAGTGTGCTTATTGTCTCTAGATCCAGAAGAATCAATTCAATTGCCTCGGCACCTGGTCATTATTCTGATATTTTGCAAAACAAGCATACATTTTCTTGCTTCTCTTCTAACATCTGACAGAATCTTAATTGACAGGACCATTGAATCAATCACAATAGAGCTGGTAGGGACTTTGGAAGTCTACTTGTTCAACCCTGCCCCGTCCCCATCCCACACTCAAGAAGGAGACCCCAATTAAGCAATGCAGAAATCAGGAAGGTTCTCTCTTGTGGTATCAGCTCTCTAATCAGTTCCCTGTTCATATAATTTGTATTATAATTTGTTTAAAGTCCTTGTTGGCCTTTAAACATGGCTCTTTCCCTAGTCCTTAAATTAGCATGCTTGGTTGTCCTTGTCTCTGCTGGTAATGGAGAGAACTTGGCTGTTGTTCCCTCTGAATGACAGATTTTACTATTAATATTATTGTTTTTGTATATGTAATGGTGCATAGAATCATTTGGGATTGGCTGGCCTAGAAATGTGATTAATAAATAGAGTTGAAGGAGGAAGGAAAATGAATTAATCCATTACATTCATGTAGGAAAGGCCTAAGTGAAGAAAAACAACAGATACCTAAATGATATTCTGGAGGTGCCTACTGGAGGAAAAAAGAGTATTTGAGTGCTGGAGCTTCATCCACAGAAGACCTGACTGTGAGTAGTTGCTGTTAGAGTTAAAATGAAGGTGACTGAGATTCACATCTATACGTTCTATAGACATGTAGGACAGAGGTCTCCAAACTTGGCGACTTTAAGACTTGTGGACTTCAACTCCCAGAATTCCCCAGTCAGCTAGCTGCAGAATTCTGGGAGTTGAAGTCCACAAGTCTTAAAGTTGCCAAATTTAGAGAACCCTGTTTTAGGACAATATCTCTGTCATTCTGAATAAAAGCCAGCTCAGAGCTTTTAAATCAGGCTCAAGTAAATTTACATACAGGGATCCATTATGTGGGCTGACAAATCCAGATGATATAGATTTTAGCAGCCCAGATATGGTAGCTGTAAAAATAAACCAAAGGAGGCTTTTTTAAAACCTCAGAAGTTGCTTATTGCTAAAATACTCCTTAAGTTACTGAATGCATCGTTAAAAAAACATCCAAACTGCAATTTGCCAATATGCAAAAATAATTGCCTCCATAATTTAATCAATGCTATTAAATAGATACCTGAGACCAATTGTATGAATACTTCATTAAAAAGATGATTTGAGCCAGACCTACATTATATAAATAGCACAAACTGACTCCCCTCTCAAAGTGAAGTTCCTAACATGCAGAATCTAGAGGACAGTTATGTTCAGAAAAACATAACTGATAACAATAATGAATAATCATTTTTTAAAAATTAAGCAGTAGCTCTACTACATTGAAAAGGAGTGAGATAATGTCCATACTGTGGTAGTGCAGTGGTTGGAATGCAGTTTTGCAGGCTAACTCTGCCCACTACCAGAGTTCAATTCTTCTGGCTCAAGGTTGACTTAGCCTTTCATCTTTCTGAGATTAGTAAAATGGGGACCCAGATTGTTGAGGGTAGCATGCTGACATTGTGAACTGCTTAGCCAGTGCTGTAAAACTCTATGAAGCAGAATAAAAGTCTAAGTGCTATTGCTATACCCAAAACTGCCTTCATCCCTGACAATGCTGCCTCACTCTCTTTCCTCCAGCTGCTGTCCAGTCCAAAGCTCGAGTAGAGTTTCACAAAGCAGCCAACAGATCTGAAATTTCAATTCAGTAATCA
Source organism: Laticauda colubrina (assembly GCA_015471245.1). Taxonomy (NCBI): domain Eukaryota; kingdom Metazoa; phylum Chordata; class Lepidosauria; order Squamata; family Elapidae; genus Laticauda; species Laticauda colubrina. The sequence continues at coordinate 12,973,826 of BLBF01000017.1, read as the reverse complement.
GACCAAATCTAGAGCCAGGAAAAAGAAAAGCTGATGTTATAAGCAGGTCTCTGCACATCGTAAATCAGGGACCTTCTCTCATGGGGCTGTGGGGGACTTTTCAGCTTGGTGTCTCATCTCTATGTTCCTATGTAGTCATCTGTGCTGAGCAATTGAACTGACATACTTCCAACTTATCTTTGGTTAGCATAAATAAGGAATCTTCGGAGTGATATTTGGAGACTATGGAGATTGTGGATATATTCTTTTTTTAAACCACATCTAATTATATTGACCCAGACTCAAGGAAGAGACAAAAAAACTGGACCCTAGACCAGGAGGCCGTTGTGGCCAAAAATGGGGGCCAGGAGCCCGTTTTTTCTGGCAGAGCACTTGGGCCACCCAGGTGCCCCCAACACGAGTGACATCAAGCTGGCCATGCCCACCCTGGCCATCCCCACCCAGCCCCTAAGGTCAAACACATCCCTGATGTTGCAGAGTGATGACAAAATGCTCTGAAATGAGTTTTTTTGCTAGGAATTTTGGGTCTACAACTCTGTAGTGCAGTGATTTATACTTCACTGCTCAGCCAACTAGCAATATTATCCGCAATTGGTTGCAGTAGGGCTGTTTTAACAACTTTACAGATCTTGGGGCAAAAATGGTGGCAGTTTGCTGTAGATTCCAAGAAGCAATAAACAGGAGCAGTAAATTGCACTGACATAAATTGGATGTCAGACAATCAGAATTTGGCAAAATGAGAAGAAATAAATAAAATGTCTGTTCCCCTCCTTTATCTTCAAATTTTCATGGCCTGCATTGGTTTTTTCAGAATCTTTGTGTTTTGTCTCTGCTGATGAGAAGTTGGCGGGAGGTCAGCTTTTTTTTTTCCAATTTTGAGTTGGTTGGCATGAATGTTGCTGAACTGAGAAAGTCTCAGCTAGCCTTTGGCTAGGTCTGAAAGCTTTTGGCAAACTGAAACACTGGGGGTTCCAGAGCAGCCGTCTCTTCTGGACATCTGATTGATATGATTCATCATTTGTAAACAGATTCCTGACAGCCACTTTTTCACCCTTCCTTCCTACTCAGCCCATGCCTTTATCAACCAACAACAAAGAGCAGACTCCCTTCCTCTAAGCATTAAGGCAGGCAGGTGCACTGTGCAATGAAGAGACAGTTGCCAAAGCTGCAACCATCATTTTCCAAGAGTGAAAAAAAAAAAAGTTGCCAGGTAAGGTTGAAACCATGCTAGCAAGAACTTTGCTGGAGCAGATTGGGCTGGCCAAAACTTTAAGAAAAACAGATACAATAGTGGCTGCTTCTTTTGTTAGGTGTTTCTATTTTTTATGGAGGACCACAAGCCTGGATTGGCAGTCCAACATTTGGGGAAAAAACAAAACGACACTGGCTTTGAGTTCCATTACAAACAGTTGCACAGTTTGACTTAAATATATACCAAGAACACTGTTTCCTTTTGGGGACAGTGATGTTATGCAACGCATAGAAAGAGGCAAGAAATAAAAAGTCAAAAAAAAAAAATTAACACATGTAGCAATAAGGGGAAAAGAAAAAAAAGTGAGTGTCTTAATTTCTGTACCAAGAGCAGCAATAGAACTTAATCTATAACTTATACAGCAAAAAATAATATTTAGAATTTATTGGACTTCATTATGTTTGCATAGAAAATTATTGTCAAGCATTTTGTTGGAGATAAACTAAGGACAGTGCTTCTTTAAAACACATGTACAACGTCCCAAACTTACTACATTTGGAAGCAATTAGTAGACTGTATAAATGTGATTGTGAAAATAACTTAAATTTTCTGAGGATAATACATGTACACACCCAGTACCTGGAATTTCACAGCTGGACAATGTAAATGATTTCTCCATCCCCTTATTATAGCTAAAAGATTTATATTGCAACATTAGTTACATGAATATATGAGTACTATGAGCCATGGTGGTGCAGTGGTTAGAATGCAGTACTGTAGGCTACTTCTGCTGACTACCAGCTGCCTGCAATTTGGCAGTTCAAATATCACCAGGCTCAAGGTTGACTCAGCCTTGCATCTTTCTGAGGTCAGTAAAATGAGGACCCAGTTTTTGGGAGCAATATGCTGACTCTGTAAACCACTTAGTGAGGGCTGTAAAGCACTGTGAAGCGATATATAAGTCTAAGTGCTATTGCTATTAGTAAGATAATTGTATGGTTCCACTTATTCAATGGATTAAACTTGCTACCAATTGCACTTGATAATTACACTTACTGTGACAATGGTGTATGGATATAGACTTTGTATGGATAAATATAGGAATTATGAGATTAACTTACATAGAGTATGATAGGTCAAAAAGTTATATAAGTTATATTTTCTCAAAGTTCTTTACCAATTTGTTTTTTTCTTCATATATTTGTTTTGAAATTCAGTCATTATTCATTCCATCTACATAATCAAACCATCTCAGCCCACTTCTTTCATAACGGTCTCTCACTCTTATGCTAAATCCGCATTTATTTAGCACCCATTTATTCTTGAGCACATCACCAAACATATGCCTTAAATATCCCATTTTGTTGCATTCAACTTATGTTTTATGAGTCTGCTGACATACCTAATTCTCAATTCTATTCAAAGAAGTTCACAGAAGCACATTCTTACAGATATATTTTTCTTTTTGAATATTTTCTTTTGGAAAAAAAAGTATTTACAAAATAACCACACATTATTATCTTTCCATCCATACATTTTCTTTGCAACCCACATTTCTCCATCCATTTTTTTTCATCTTTAGTGAACATTCTACCGTGGTTACAAAATTCATCTACTTGTTCTAAATTTTTACCATTTATAAATTATATGGAATTTGAAATTGGACACTCATTTTTTTCTGTCAAGCAAGATTCTTTTGGTCTTTTGTACATTGATTTTCAGATCCACATGTTACATTGCATCATATAAACTATCTAATATTCACTGCAAATCATTTGGATTTTCTGCCAACAACATGGCAGAAGGACATACAAAACATACAGAACAACATACAAAAGGACATGTACATTCACATCCTCAACCAACACAAGTCTAAACTCCCCACAAATGTTTCTTATACATTTTCCATAAATATATCAAGCAACTAAAGGAGCATTATACATCCTTATCTTATCCACTGTTCAATGTTGAACAATTCACTAAGCAGTCATTTATCTTCACTTATCCCTTATATCCATAATATACCATCCTTGTTGGATTTCATAACTGATCTTGAACTTCATATTTGCACAAAACATTCCATAATTCAAGCCTATTTTTCTTATCATATATTTCCTCTAAACCAACAAAAGAACATCATATTTTCTTCTTATATTTATCTATGTCTTGCTGAAGTGCAAAATCTAGTCTCTCTCTACTTCATGCTTATCATAAAACCATGCTACATTTCCTTAAATTTTGCTCATTGTCACCTCTTACTCCTTTTCATACATAATTATACAAAATATCTTTCTAGGCATTTTCAATCTTATTTCTCTGTAGTTTTTATGTTCACACTTGCTACATTTCCCTTTAATAAGGGGACAATCATGGCATTCTTCCAATTATGAGGCACAAAACTAGTCTTTACACATACAGTAAGCAAGTCATAATCACTAAATCAGGAAACTACAATCATGTTTTAACATTTTTGTATCCTTACCGCTCTGACATTTATAACTTCCTTTCCATGAATTCTTTCTTGAACTAATATTCTTTTACATATTTTCATTCCTATGACATCATTCCCAACATTGCTAAAAAATAATCCTTTCAGTATTTGCCACTTCAGTTTCATCCCAAATACCTTCATCACTTTTAATTCCAGTCACTCTGCTGAAGTTCTTTGTTTAATCCTCTTTACTCACTTGTAGAACATATGTTTTAATTCCATGAAAATGCTCTACATTCTCTGCTTATTTTAATGATTGTTTCTTGCTTTCTTATCTACTATATCTATATTCAGCCATAGTAAACTTGATAAATAATAATAACTTGCCTTATATTGTGATTTTCACCAGATGATCTCATGGATAAACACCTCTGCTAACCTGCAGGGCTTTGGTCAATTGAGGTATTCATTTGATCTTCTAAGACAGAGAAACTATCAATTTGGTTACTTGCCTTAGATACACCCATATTACATGTAACCTTTTCTATCTTAAATATCTTAATATAGTATTGATATACTATAGTACTGATCAGCACTGGAACATTTTGGCCATTATACCATGGCACAACCAAAGCCTACTGTGATGAACAGCTTATTCTCATTATTCTATGCAAGCCAAGTTCTCTATCCTTACTACTAAGATTACTACTGCCACACAGCCAAAAGACATACTTTAGTACTAAGTTTAAACATCATAACTATGATGGAAATAGCATCTTAGATTAACCCAACCCAAATAATATATTAACTAAAACCAATTACATTATTATGATTTTTTTTTCATTTAACTAATTTAAAAGTATCAAAAGTATGGATGGGGTATGGACAGTGGTGGGATTCAAAAACTTTTACCACCAGTTTGGTGAGTGTGGCTTGGTGGGCACATTTTGCATGCATGCACACACTTTGCGTGCACGGGCGCACCAAACACGCACTTTGCACAGATGCAGAGGCATTCCAACACACCTCCTACAAGCCTGCACGCTCTGATCACTTCAGCAGCTGCGCTTCAAAAGCAGAGGATATAGGTGAGTATGGGAGCCCGGCCAGCAGGGTGGACCCAACAGCAGAGTGGTGGAAAGAACCAGTTCATTGTCCACTGCTCATCACCGCTACCGGCAGAACCACTGGGTATGGATGGGTCTTTTGTTTGAAACAAATCTAAAACTAAAACTGTGCTTAGGGCTTAAGCACAGAATGACACAAAGTCTGAGACTCAAGACCACCCACTGAATCAAACAACTACAAATGGAATCCTAAAAAAAAAAAACTCATCTACTTTGAGGGCACTTTTCATTTCATGACTGAAACATCACAAAAAGTTTTGCTTGAATGTTTCATGTTTACTGTTCTTGTTGCCTCTGCTAAATACACAACAATCTAGAAACTGTCCATCTGGTGCTTGTCACCCTTCATAAGATTCACTTTTGGGGAGGGTATGAATTAATATTTGCCAAAGCCTTAGCCAAGACTTCATTAAATCCCATATTGAACACTCTGTTATCTGTAATTTTAGACAATTTTACTTCATATAAACACAAACTATTCATCTTTCTAGTATAAACTGCTCTCTCTTTTTTTGGCATGCTAGTTATCAAATTGGATTTGGGGCTAGCTAATCCTCAACAAGAGTTAAGGTTTTTCACTAATTCACCTGATTAAATTCTCTGAAGTCAAACTTTTTGTTGCTTTTGTTTGGGGAAAGAAAGAATGACATTGCTCTGGCAAGAGACAATGGTTTGTCTTAGTGAGCGGATCTGTAATTATTCATCAGGAGTAAACAGCACTACACTGAAGATTAGGAATGTGCCTGGATAGCCCACTATCTCAGCCAATGCAGTAGAGGCTATTTATTGCAGTGGCAAAATATATCCCTATACAGGAAGCGGAAATAGCTTACATGGTCTAGGCAAATCAAGTTTAAAAAAAAAAATCTTACAAATCTTCCAAAATGGAAAAATGTTTATTTGTTTCTCAATCAGAAACATCACACTTAAAATAAGGTTTGCTTTATGACATAAAATTTAAAATATAAAATACAAAATTTAAATATGTACAAATTAATCAGATCTTTCCCAGAAACTAGCAACATTAATTGCATTCTGTCACACTGTCAGGAGGTCCTCAAGTGTACACTGATGGGGGCACTAATTCCACTCACACTTTCTACAATTTTGTAAACAACAAACTAAAAGACTCAAGATCCATCCCACCCCTGAAAAGATCTAATGGTAAAGACTGCAATGACGACACTATTAAAGCCAACCTCTTTAACACATTATTTGACTCAGTGTTTGTAAACAGCAATGGATCATGCCCACTATTTCCGAGTCAAACCACAGACAACAACAATGATCTAATACATATTGATTTTACAGAAGACAATGTTGAAAAAGCACTATGCAATCTAAAACCATCTCTATCTATTGGACTGGACGGAATATGTCCCTACTTCTTAAAAAAGCTACCCACTGCCATAGCCAAACCTCAAAGAATAATCTTTGAAAAATCTTTCAGGACCAGCTCCTTGCCTAACCTATGGTCACAAGCCACGGTCATCCCCATCTTCAAAAAGGGAGACCCCAGCCTAGTTGAAAATTACAGACCAATCTCTTTATGCTGCGTCACCTGTAAAGTCATGGAATCAATTATTAACCAATCCATCATCCCCCACTTAGAGACAAACAACCTACTCTCCAATAAACAATTTGGTTTTAGGAAAAAAGTATCATGTAATCTGCAACTCTTACACTGCAAAAACATATGGACTACACAACTCGATCAGGGCAAAGCAATAGACGCAAACTACATAGACTTCTGTAAAGCCTTTGATTCAGTGGTACACAACAAACTACTCCCAAAATTAAAATCTTATGGTATCTCTGGACACCTGCATAACTGGATAGAAGCATTCCTGTCAAACAGACAACAAATGGTCAAAATTGGGAGTGTCCTATCAAATTCTGTACCTGTCAACAGTGGTGTTCCCCCAAGGCAGTGTTCTAGGACCAACTCTCTTCATACTCTACATAAATGACATATGTGATCATATCAAGAGCAACTGTGTTCTCTTTGCTGATGATGTAAAGCTATTCAACACCACAGATAATTCTGCTACCCTTCAAAAAGACCTTGACTATGTATCAGAATGGTCAAACAAATGGCAACTTCAAATCTCAAACAAATAAATGCTCTGTCCTACATATTGGCAAAAAAATAATAATCAGAAAATAAAATAAAGGCTGAACAATCAAGACCTTGTTGATGATCCAAATTCTGTCAAGGATCTTGGAGTACTTATCTCAAATGACCTAAGTGCTAGAGCCCACTGTAACTACATAGCCAAAAAGGCATTAAGAGTTGTTAACTTTTTTAGAGAAAAAGCTTTTTCTCTGGTAATATTACACTAATAACTAGAGTATACAAAACATTTGCTAGACCAATACTCGAATACAGCTCATCAATCTGGAACCCACATTACGTATCTGATATTAACACAGTTGAGAAAGTCCAGAAATATTTCACAAGAAGAATTCTCCACTCCTTTACTCATTGCAGAATACCTTATGCTACCAGACTCGAAATTCTAGACCTAGAAAACCTAGAACTACACCGCCTCCAGTCCGATCTAAGTATGTAAAAAGTATATAAAGTATTAAAAAGTATATAAAAAAGTATATAAAATCATACATTGCGATGTCCTACCAGTCAATGAATTCTTCAGCTTCAATCATAACAACACAAGAACAAACAATAGATACAAACTCAAGGTTACTCGCACCAAACTTGATTGCAGGAAATACAACTTCAGCAACAGAGTGGTCAATGTTTGGAATACTCTACCTGACTGTGTTTTTTCCCCCAAACCCCAAAAACTTTAACCTTAGACTGTCTACTATTGACCTCACCCCTTTCCTAAGAGGTCTATAGGGGGCGTGCATAAGCACATCAACGTGCCTATTGTCCCTGTCCTATTGTTTCTTTTATATATTTCTTTTTATTTTTCTTGTATGTATCCATGTATTCATAACTATGTTTTTACTTATACCTATCATTTTGTAAGCAATTGACAAATAAAAATAAAATATAAAATATAAAAAACAAAGGGCAAGTATATATTTGTGTTGTGCTCTACATTTGCAAAGAGCAGAAGCCACTAGATAGTCCCCATTTTTCAGGGTGTCTCCAGACCTTGTTGAACCCATGTCCAGTCTATTCAATGATTTCCATACTTCCCAGCTTTCATCAGATCCAAGCACCAGCTCTTCCATTGGTTCCATTCAATGTTGGTTCTTTGTAGCTTGCCATAGACACACTTTGCTTTCAAATTCTTGAGTCTTCTGTCAACCTAAGAAACCTGGATTTGAGTCTCTGCAGAGCTGGTTGTAGGGATTGGGGGGGAGGTGTGTTGTCTAGATATTTGATTATTTGAGTTTTTCTATGTATGGTGCTGCTTCTCTGCGAGTAACAGACAAGTGAAAATGAGCAAATGTTTTCCTCTTTCTGCCAGTTCAGAGTGCACTGAAAGACGTTATGTCATTAATTTTCAATGTTTCATATTCTGAAATTTCCATATTAACCATTAAAACCTGAAGGATCTGCTTAAATCTTTTGTCTGTGATTTGGAGGTGGAATGTGCTGGAATGGGGTAGAAAAGACATATTGTAATTGGATACTATTAAAAAGCTTGTATGATTTGTAATCTACTGTTATCAATATTTCCTAGATGCTTATTTGTTATTTTTATGTTATTTTACATGTTCCTGATGCTTCTTGCTATGCGCATTGTGAATAAAAAAAATCTAAAATGTTGGAGAAAACAAGATAGAAAGAGAGAGGTAAAGGAAGAAATGAATTGATACAACATCAATTATTATTTCAAAAATTCTTCTTTTGTCATTGTTCCTTGAAGAACTATCTATTCTATACATGATATATATAGTCCAGCCTTCCTCAACTCTGGTGTTTTCTATGCTGTCTATTTCAGATATTGAAGTCCAACACATCTAGAAAGCACCACATTGCACAAACCTGGACATTTAAAATGGTGTGATGAAGAGTCTCAGCCGACATCCAATCTGGATATGCATTCATATTTATATGAATAGATGATTGTGGCAATATAACATTTTTTCATAGGTATACTTGGGGAAAGTTTTTGTATCTGAAAATTTTGTTTTTCAATTATTAAATTTTGATAAACAGATCATTTGTTCAACATTTGTTCAGCATGTGAGCAGACTGAATTAATATTTTTCTCCTTAAAAGAAAAGGAGGCACGCAACCCAGCATCAGGTTTTTTACTTGCATAATATTCATTGGTTGGATTATTTATTTTGTGTATATGTGTGTGTGCCTTTGAGTCGATTTCTGATTTCTAGCAGCTCCTTGGACAAGTCTCTGCAGTTTTCTTGGCAAGATCTTTTGTGATTGTCTCTTTCCTTGGGTTGAGAGAGAAGAACCAGCCCAAAGTCACCCAGCTGGCTTTGTGCCTAAGGCAGAAGGACCAGCCCAAAGTCACCCAGCGGGTTTTGTGCCTAAGGCAGAAACTCATGGTCTCCTGATTTCTAACTTGGTACCTTATCCACTATACCAAAACGAGTCTCCTCACATAATAGTGATGGGGCTCTGCTAATCTTTGAAGTTTTGCTTTACTTCAGTTGAAGTTTCATTTGAAACTGTCCACCCTAAAGCTGCTTGGTAAAGCAACACAATCTACTCTCTTCTCTATTATCATCACTTTGACTGCTCCAAGATTGCCTCTGCAGCCTTGACCAGCACTTGTAATAAGCTATTGCTGATGGAGGCAGTGAGCCAACATAAAGGAAGCTGCATGAACATGAACCCTCTCTTTGCTTCACTGATCTGTTTCTGTGGCACAGAATTCCTGTTGACAGAAATCAAAGCTGTCTCTGTGTCTAGACATCAGCAGTTGATGATAATGAACAAGCAAAGACACTTAGATAAAAAATCTATTTTATTGAACTGAATTAGTAATCACATACTTAGAGAGAGAGAAAAAACAAGCTCTTAAATCTTGTCTTATGGATGAACAAACAACATTTGTGTGCTGAAGCAAGATTCTATGATAAGCTAATCAGATTGCTTCCATTTGTCATTAACTGCTCTTAATTCCTTTCTGCTGCTAAAATTATGAATATAGTAGCAGCGCATTTACTAAGAGGTCAAAAAAAGCGAAGTGATCAGTTGGAATCATTCCCCTCCTGAATACGTTTTTTAAAGCCTATTATATGGCTTGACTATCTTATTTACTACATCATACGAAGAGGAACGAGTGGAGTGGGTTTTTTTAAATATAAAATGGTCTTAATTTATATACCATTGCAGCATCATTCAAATGGCTTACAAACCTCAATCTGCCTTTCCAGGTGTAAGGCCTCACTTTCTAAATACATTCACTTTCTGTCTTTCCAGGTTTTTCTTTACTATATAAGGATTGGATCTACCTTCTCTTATTAATTGATCAGGGTCACATTTTATTACTGGGGCAGAGGAAAAGAAAGACAACCTGTGCTTTTGTATTTGTGCTGTGATCCTAAGTATCTAAAAAGGGTTGCAAGGTTTTTCTTCACACACACCACTGCTGGTCTAAAGCATATCTGCCACATGTTCTCACTGAAATACCCATGAAAGCTCAAGCTTAAATCTAGGCCTAAAGAGCCAAAGAAGAAAACAAAGCAACCATTTCTGCAAGTAGCAAAGACTGCATATTTTAATGATATAGTTGGCCTTCAGCATAGATCAATTCACACAAGCTAAGAAAACAATCTTATATCAATACTCCCCTTGCTTCCTTTCTAACCCATAGCTAAGAATTGCCCTGAATGGATACAACATAGGAAAATTTGCCTGCCAGTTCATCACCATGGCATGGCTATGGGAAAGCATCCTCCCAAATTAGAGGTGCTATCACAGGAGACTGTGAGAGAATTGCTTTGTTGGCTGCAGCAAGCATGTTTGCATAAACCATAATCACAGTGGATTGCAAACTTGATTAAAAAGTGGACCAGTGCTGCTCTTCTAACAGAGTGTTATTTAAATGCAAGCTTGGTGAACTCCTACTGTGAAGGCTCCTGGGGACAAGTGTTTCTTTCCTATTGAAAAAGCAACAAGCTCTCTGTTTTGTTTTCCACACATGCAACTGTGTCAAAGCATCTCCTATAGGACACAAAACTAAGCACAGAAGACTGCACTATGTGCTCTTAAAAACGCTCCAAAGCACAAAAAGAAATATTCAGATATAAAATTTCTTCCCTTTGCTTCTGGATCATTGGTGTATGCAAAATCAGGAGGAAAAAACTCCCCACATACAGCAGCTTGTAATTGTCTTGATCGCTTAAGAATCAAAGGATCTCTTAACAAGGAATAAGGACAAGATGCCATTATAAGTTTTCCTTCACCCAAAATATGGCTGGGGATGCTGATAGCTATCTTGCTCTAACCAAGAAGTTGTTAACAGTCTAAACCCGGGGTATCAACTCAATTTCATTGAGGGCCACATCAGGGTTATGTTTGACCTTGGGGAAGCCAAGGCGTGGTCAGGATGGGTGTGGCAAGCATGACATCACTTGTATCTGGGGCACTTGTGGCAGCCTGAGTGCTCTGTCAGCGAAGCTCCGTATTTGGCTGGGATTGCCTCCTGCAACCCTCTGACAGTGAAAACATTCACTTTATTTCATTTATTTATTAACAAACATTCCACTGCATTACAATAAGCATTTTATCCATCATTTTAATCATACATTGTTTCATATTTTCTAAAATTATTTCTATTTCTGATATAACAATACTATCTTATGTACCTTTGCAGAATCCCTTTTTCAATTTAATTTTCAGCCATTATCTCTAAATAGGCTTATATTTTCAATCCTTATACATTTTCCGTGTTTCTCTGTAACTTTTTTCTGTCTTTTATAACTTCTTTTCCTTTCCTTCTTCCCCCTCTTCTTCTCCCTCCCCTTTTTTGCCCCCTTGTCTCTCTACTTCTAATTCTCTCTTCTGTGATCCTCTTTTCTGTTGCTAATATTGTAATTATTTTTCAAACTATTCTTTTGTTGTTGTTGTTGTTTCAAATCTTAAACTTTTCACTCTCTTTCCCCCCTTTCCTTGTTTTTCCCCACATAAAATTACTTGATCATGAAAGATGGCTTCTTCTTTGTCCCAACCTTCTTGTTCTACAAGTGTTTCTTGTTGTTTCTCATAGTTCCAGACTACATTTCTAAAAATTGAAATACGAAGCCAAAAGAACCTCTTCCTTCTTGTGCATCTTCTTTCTGTTTTTTTAAGTTCCATTTTCAGTTCTTCTAAAAGTGATGCCATTTTAAACACTTTTAAACAACTACCCAATTGATTTTAGTCATTTAAATTCAATAGCCAAAAATCAAAAAATCACAAAGCAATCCAAGTAATCCAAAGCTGTTTCTTCTTGCTTCTTTTTTCCACTTTCTCTTCCTGGGGTTCTATTATTTTGTTACAAAGTTTCAGTTAGAATGTATCTTTTAGGAATCTTGTTAAGATTACAGTTTTCACTGTAAGTTCCTTTTAGTTCCAGGCAGTCTCCTCCATTTTTCCAGATCCTGCCCTTTTATTCTTTCCTTTTCTCTCCTTTTCTCCTTTTAAAGGTTTTTGAATATCCAAAAATCTTTATTATCCTTTGACATTTTATTTTCAGCTTAAATGCCTATTGATGTCAAAGTGGATTTTTGTCAATTTCTTACTTAAATCTCTTAGCTGTCAGTATAAGGAAGGGAAAAAAAGCCCAATTCTTTCCCTTCCCTCTCTCCTTCGCTGCTTTAAATCTTCTTTTGGAACAATGTTATTTTTTATAGTTCAAATTCCAGGGTACCTTACATTGTTGCTTTTTCAGTTTAACCCAGTCACTCAAAACTTTCTCTTCTTATCTTCCTCCTGCACATTATTTTCTGGTCAAGTTCTTCTTTGCAGCTACCTTCGGGAAAGGGAGTAATGACCAGCTGAGGAGAGAGATGTGGCTCTCCTCGACCCTGCTGGCAGTCTCCCCCCTCTTCACCACCTATACAGGATGGCCCGAATCCAGCTGGCTTGGGGTACTCTGGCAGCGAGCACAGATAGAAACCATGCACGATCGTGGATTTTGGTCTGTTGCCGAAGAAGCTCAAACTGGAACTCCTGACTCTCAAGCCTTTTTAAAAAGTTTGTTCTAATATCTTCATTGTTGTTGTTATTGTTGTTAGTCTCAAAGTCATGTCTGATCCATCATGACCCCATGGACAACGTTCCTCCAGGTCTTCCTGTCCTCTACCATCCCCCAGAGTCCATTTAAGCTCATGCTGATTGCTTCAGTGACTCCATCCAGCCACCTCATTCTCTGTTGTCCCCTTCTTCTTTTGCCCTCAATCATTTCCAGCATTAGGCTCTTCTCCAGTGAGTCCTTCCTTCTCATTAGGTAGCCAAAGTAGTTGAATTTCATCTTCAAGATCTGGCCTTCTAAAGAGCAGTCAGAGTTGATCTCCTCTAGGACTGACAGGTTTGATTGCCTTGTAGTCCAAGGGATTCACAAGAGTCTTCTCCAGCACCATAGTTCAAAGGCCTCAATTCTTTGGTGTTCAGCCTTCCTTATGGCCCAACTTTCACAGCCATACATTGCAACTGGGAAAATCATAGCCTTGACTATACTTTTGTTAGCAGGGTGATGTCTCTGTTGTCTAGATTTGCTATAGCTTTCCTCCCCAGGAGCAAGCATCTTTTAATTTATTGGCTATGGTCCCCATCTGCGGTGATCTTGGATCCCAGGAAAATAACATCTGTCACTACCTCCATTTCTTCCCCATCTATTTGCCAGGAACTGAGAGGGCTGGATGCCATGGTCTTAGTTTTCTTAATGTTGAGTTTCAAGTCAACTTTGCACTCTCCTCTTTCACCTGCATCAAGACGCTCTTTAGTTCCTCTTCACTTTTTTGCCATTAGAGTGGTATCATCTGTATAATTGAGGTTGTTGATATTTCTCCCGGCAATCTTAATTCCAATTTGTGATTCATCTTTATATTTGTTATTTTGCAAATATATTGTTATGTCAATGCTTCTTTCTTTAAGCCAGCCAAGATACTCAGGACAATATGTTCCATATACAGCTTCTAAATATTCTGCCAGAAGATGAGAATAGCAAGATCTCAGCTATTCTGTTATTGATTGCAATACTTGCAACATCACATAATCTGGCAGTTCACTACCAAGACATTGTAGAGCTATGGAGATTGCTGCCAGATACTCCTATACCTTCAGCAGCATTACTCAGGGATCATGCATTCCTATTTCTGATTCAGGTATCACTGAGAAATTCAGGTATTACTGAGAAATATCTTCAACATATATTTTTATTTATTTATTCATTCATTCATTTATATATTTATTTATTTATTTGTACAATTATATAATTTTAATTAAATAAATTATATATTTTATGTGAACAATGTTTATTTTATTTTAAAGATACTTTAAATATCTTCAGCATATTGACAGCACCTCATTCCCAAACTCTAATACCTGCCACTAGTAATTTCATATATTTACTGTGTATGTGTTTGTGTGTGTGTGTGTGTGTGTGTGTGTGTGTGTGTGTGTGTGTGCGAGCACACATTGTTCAAACTATCCCTGCAAGAAGAAATTAAACCAAGAGAGTAGAATTAAAGCCAACATAGTTATCTTCACAAAGATATACTATCTCACAAAGACATGCTTATACATGTTGCATTGGATAATGCAGTAATTAATGGTAACATGATTCACAAAGATCCAGTCAGATCAAAAGAGTTTTATTCCCTTCTGATTTTTTTTTCCTTCAGGAGCAGTGGTGGTATTCTACCAGTTTGGCATGGTTCTGCCAAGCTGGTTGCAGATGAGTAGCAGAGACTGAATTGGTTCTCTCCACCACACTGCTGTTGGGGCCACCTGCCCACCCGGATTCCCATACTCACCTTTATCCTCTCAATTTGAAGCGCATCTGCTTTGCACAGCACAGCACAGCAAAGTGACATGCGGCAGCTGCTGAAGCAACCAGGAGAGTACAGGCTTTCAGGAGGTGAGTTAGAATGCCTCTGCGCCTGCGCAAAGTGCACGCTTGGCACACGCACGCAAAGTGTGTGCATGCATGCAAAGTGTGCCCACCAAGACATGCCCACCAAACTGGTGATAAAAATATTTGAATCCCACCATTGTTCAGGAGACCAGGGCTGAATCACCTTGGAGACCAGGGCTGAATCAAAACCCAAAACTGAGGAATTCAGACTGAAATGGATCAGAAAATGAAAAAAAAATATTTCTCAATAATGTCTACATATGTGTGGACATTGTCCTCCAATATCTTGCTCTAGCTTGTGACTGGCAGTAATTACTCCTGAATCTAGAGAAGGCTTTTAAGGTGTTATTTAAGGCCAACAACTGTCATTTCATCACAAAGAAACATTCACCACTCCCCTGGATAGCTGAAGTCAAGAGAACATGTTGTAGAATAGAGAGCTAAAAGTGTCTTGTTCTTATTCTTTGACCTAAAAAAATAACTGAAAGTGATCTTATATAACTGGATCAGATAGTTCACTGAATAACTTGCTAATTCTATAATAAAAGCAGCATGCAAGTCAACATGAAGACAATATATTTTTGTCCTTGAAGTGCCTTGCAAATTTGTCACAGGAGGCTTCCAACCCTGTATAAGATTATCTGGGCAGAAGACAGCAAATCTTTGATCACTGTATAAAGTACTGTTGGACTTCTACTTGAGGACAATATGGAGACCATAAAACCTTCTTTGGTTCATTAATTGCGGTGGAGTAGGCACAATTATGTGTTGTCTGTCACATGCCAGATCAATCTTATGCTGCCTGTTGAATCACCTGCTCCCTAATTTTTCCTTTCATTACCCAAGGCATCCCCAAAAACCAGACAAAACCACAAGTTCCATAATGCCTGAGACTGAATTTGAATATGTTCATGTCAATGGATTGGGTAAACATTATTTTAATTCTGATTTATATCTATTGGTTTTTCTAATGAGTTCTATTTTTATTGGCTTGAATTTAGGGAGTCCCTCTATGATGAGGCTTATTCACCATCAAAAGCAAAGAATGAGCAAGTATTTTGAAATTAAATGAATAGAGGCATATTACATTGTTCATTTTGTTGTTATTGGAAGAATATTAAACTGAACTCACACTAGAATTGCATTCATCTCCTTCTAGGACCCATCAAACATTGCTAAGAGGAGGACTGCAGTAAAATAGATGTTTTAGCTTTTCTCTGAAACAAAATAAGATTGATCCAGACTTGTTCTGAGAAGAATATATCTGTGGGCAATCTACTGTGAAGAATAGGTTTATAGGTCATTTCCTTATTATCTATTCCTTTGCAAAGCAAATAGCATAGAATTAACATAATAATCCTAAATAACCCTACTCCAGTGATGGCTAACCTTTCCCACATCGCGTGCCAAAAGTGTGCGCATGTGCTCTTGTGCCTGCACCCATGATACAATGCATATGTGAGTCCCCCGCTCCCCTGTGCATGAAAGCGCGATCCCCTGTGCATGCACCACGTGGTCTGCACATGCACACTCAACCCCCCCGCACACCGCATGTCTCTGCCTATGAGTGTGTTTCTCCCCTGAATGCGTCTCCCTCCACATGCATGGCAGATACCCAACAATCAGCTGGCTGATGGGGGGTGCATGCGTATGCGCAGTGGGGCTCTTCTGGGTGACCTCTCGTGTGCTGGCAGAAGTGGTTCTGTGTGCCATTTCCAGCATGTGTGCAATAGGTTCGCCATCACAGCCTTGGCTAATTTCAGTTGGATAAATTATGCTCAATCACTTCTGTTTCAGTATATGAATTAGATAATATATGGTAATATATTCAGGGACTGCCTCATCTCTGAATACTTAAGATGAAAGGCAAAGCTACAGAAAAGTTATAATCATGTTCAAATGGATATGATTCAGTTATCTACATGAATGGGAACCCTGTATTACTTGGGCACCTGATCACCGCAATATATTTGTTGGGTCACATGTAACTGGATGAGATTCAACCCAAGCATGTCAGGGTACTGAAGTTAGATCAGGGCACATGAACTTAAACCATGATTGGAAATCTCTAGCATCTAAATGAGTCTATTTTTTTCCCATTTAAGAAATTTTGAAATAAGATTCATATTTTAATACAGAAAATTCTTAAAAGGAAGATAAAGGTGAAACCAGAAACTTTTATTTTGGGTTTAATAGAAAAAGACTTAGATTTTTACTTTTATTTTTATTTTGGAATTTTGGTTTTATGTATGTTGATGGTAGCAAAACTACTGAAGGCAGAAAAAAATGGAAAGACACTTCAATTCCTACCATGGGCAAATGGCTACAGAAGTTGATGGAGTTGGCAGAGATGGTTAAATTGACCACTTTGATCAAAGAAAAGAATATAAGTACCTTTGTTGCTATGTAGTGACCGCTTCTGGACTTTGTCCTTGAGTTGGAAAAAAATGAAAGTTTGATTTTGAGTTTTACTTTTTAAATTGATTTGTTATCATAGAAATGACTATGATTATCATGGAAAAGTAAAAAGTTGAGGTTCAGTGTTAATGCTTTATTCTACTGTAACAGACGGAGTTGGAAGTCAACGCGTTTTTTCTTTTCTTCCTCCCCTTCTCATTTGTCTTTTCCCTTCCCCACTGTGTCTTACTATTTACTTTTGTATTTTATTCTATAATCTAATAAAATGTTTAAATCAATATTTTTTTCCCATTTCATTGTTTCCAATTCACAGAGACTGCCTGTCCCTGTAGTTTTCTTGGCAAGGCTTTTCAGAAGTTGTTTGTCCTTGCCTCCTTCCTAGGGCTAAGAGGGAATGATTGGCCCAAAGTCACCCAGCAGGTTTTGGATCAGAACAGGGTTAGAACTCACAGTCTCCTGATTTCTAGTTTGATGTCTACACCACTACACCAAACTGGCTCCAATGAATAGCTCTGTTATAAAGATATAAATCCATAATGTAGAAGCCTTAGTATTTTAGCATTGCTAATCTACATTTCAATGACTAGATTCAAACATAGAATTTATGCAACCTCACATGGCTATCTATTTAGTGTTCTAAGTTTCTTACTGTTAACACAGGTTTATATAATTCCTAAAAACAACTTAATCTATGACCTGAAGTATCATATTCACAATAATATGAAGTACATAGCTCTTAATTCTGAGCAGAAGGAAATAGAAGCCTAGAAATAAACATGGCACTTCACACTGCATAAGTGTTGCCATTTGTAAAAAGCCTGTTCAGTTTAATATAAATGATAGTGCCTACCTTGATAAAGATTCTATTGTGAAGACTTAAAAGAAGATTCCTTTTTGATGTTTCCAGTTGCAATCCTAGGCATATTTATTTGAGAGTCAATAGCACTGGACTTGATTTACTTTCAAATAAACAGGACTATATATTTTTATTTTAACACTAACTAAAATCCTCATCTTCAATCTAGATCTTGAGAGGAATGTTCTCATTAGTTCCTTCTGGTGCAACTTCTAGTTTCCTATATCAACCTTAGCTCTGCTCCTTTGCTTTCCTGATAGGTCTGTCCTGCAGACCAGACCTAGTCACTGTTATCTTCAGTTCATTGGCCTTGTCTCTCCATTCTCAAGTAGGACAAAATGAGTCATTGCTGTTGCAGTTGATCTGGGACTTGCCCAAACAGTTATTTTGTCAGTTAAGCCATTGTTACCAGATGAGTGGCAAATAAATTCACTAAATTAAATACATAAATTTATATGTATTTATATATATATATTCTCTCTCCCTCTCTCTGTGTGTGTGTGTGTGTGTGTAAAAACAGTGTCAAACTAACATAATTAGGCTTGGATTTCTTTTGATTTTGGGTAATGAGGAATTTTGCTTAATGTCTTAAACTAACTTTGATCTCAGGTTAGATTCCTCTTTAAAATTTGCTATACAACTAATCACTTCTAAAAATGCTTCCTGGGGTAACTGCAGAGTTTTGTACTTGTCACAAAAACTGGATGAAATCTAATTTCTTCTTCCCTCTACAATTCCTCATACCACAACCAACCTCATATCCTCAAATCTGCTTGCAAGGGATTCCCCAAACACCCAAGAGCAGATTTAAATATATATATATATATAAGGGATTCATATCTTATAAGACCATCTTGTATATCAATGAACAATAAAAATGTATGATCAAATGGAATGTAATTAAACTGCAATAAAAATTGTATTTATAAATATCTCCATCTCTTTTTCATTTTAAGAATGCAATCCAAAATGGGATGCCTATTTTATAAAGTGTAGTAACCAACATTAAAAATGTGTGGGAGAGGGGATTTTAAAGCTATTTTTGCTGCCTCCTAGTTGTGCTTTTTTAGCCTCTTTATTTTGGTTGGTATGATTGGCAGCCATAACTGAGTGGCTGTCAAACTCTGTTGTTATTACAACTACAAGAATGCAAGAGAAGGGTGCACAATGATATGTCACGCTAGTTGCCTGGGCAACAAAATAGTCATCATTGGTATGAAGCATTAAAAGTCCTGTTACAGAAGATGTTTCAGGAGAATATAATATTCAGGGTGTTTTATTGGCAATACAAATATTGCTAGGTTCAATAAGTTGGCTAGAAAAATTAGAATGGGTGGGGTTTTATCTTCTTGGCCTCATCTAATATTTTTGGAGAGTAGCCTCTGGACCCCTAACCTATTGTCAAATCCTTAGCCTCTGTTTAACCCAGCCTCCCACCCACCCCCCAAAAAACCCACCTTGTTTGCACAAAGACTTAGCAAACCTATATTACAAGGATTGTAGCAACTAAACTGTTCCTCAGCATACAGTTGATACATCAACACACATAAGTCATCCTTATTTGTTTTTTGTTGCTTTTCATTCATCCATGAACTGAACTGATAACAAAGAAGCTTGTTTAAGATAATTATAACACTGCCTACTGACTCTTCATCAGTCTGGAACCATAACTTGCAGGCACGTTGCATTGCAGCCACACTAGTTGAAGAGCAATTCCAACTCTTAACCCAAAGAAAAACTGGGTAACCCTTTGTCAATTTTTTAAAAAAGACAATTAGAGTTCTGAGTGCTAGGGACTGTCTCCCCCCCCCCCCCCCCCGGCCAAAAAAATCTGGAGCTAGAATACTACCTTCAACAAAGAATACTGATGGAAGAAAGATAAAGCCATCAAAAACTAGGGAAACTGGGGGAAAATAAATCATGATGAAGATGACAATGAAAATGATGAAGACAATGAGACATCAACCTGATGTCAGCTCTTGGCAATTAAGAGCTGTGGTGGTGCAATGGTTTGAATGCAGCAATGCAGGCTAATTCTGCCGACTGCCAGCAATTTGATTCTCACCATGTTCAAGGTTGGCTTGGCCTTCCATCCTTCCGAGGTCAGTAAAATGAGGACCCAGATTGTTGGGGGCAATATGCTGACATTGCAAGCTGCTTAGAAAGGGCTGTAAAACACTATGAAGTGGTATATAAGTGGTATAAATACTTATATAAGTATATACGTATATATAAGGATTTTCTCCACGGTGATCTATCTTCAACCTGATTCTGCAGGTCTTCTAGTGGTGCAATCATTGCCACTATAATTGAGTCCATTCACTTTATGATTTCTTTTCATCTTCTTTTTCTCTTTCCTTCCACATTCCTCAAAATTATAGGCTTCCCAGCAAGGCAGGTCTTTGTATAATGTGCTCAGAATATAATCTGGGCCTGTTCATTTGTACCTAGAATGAGAATTTTGGATTGATTTTTTTTCTATGATCCATTTGCTGGTTTTTTTGGCTATTGGCTATTCTCACAAGACTTATCCAATACCAGAGTTCAAACAAACATCAATACTTCTTTTATCCTGTATTTTCAAAGTACAGCTTTAACTTCCATGGAGTCTCAAGGAAAATGATGCTGTTTTTATAGGTATATAATCACAGAATATAGGTATATATCACAGAATCTAAGATTTTTTTTCCCAAACTTTCAATGCCACTCTATCAAGTGCTTGTCTGCACTGTATTCTAGACTGCAGGTTTCTTTACTATTGATAGGAAATTCTGAAAGGCAGAAACTATCCATCACTTCACTGTCAATTCTATGACTACTTTCTGCCCATGTTTGGTTTGGCCTCGTTATATTTAATATTAAGGTAAAAGTAAAGATTCCCTTCACACATATATGCGAGTTTATTTCTGGCTCTAGGGGGGTAGTGCTCATCTCTGTTACAAAGCCAAAGAAACAGCACTGTCCAAAGATCTCTCTGTGGTTATGTGGCCGGCATGACTAAATGCCAAAGGTGCATTTAGAAGGCACCTTCTCACCAAAGTGGTCCCTTTTCTTCTACTTGCATTTTTACATGCTTTCGAACTGTTAAGTTGGCAGAAGCTGGGACAAGTAATGAGAGCTCACTCTGTTACTTGGTGCTAGGGATTTGAACTGCTGAATTGCCAACCTTTCTGAGCAACAAGCTAAGTGTCTTAGCCACTAAGCCACCACATCCCTCTATTTAATCTTAGTCCCATTTTTTCCATGGTGCTCTTGGACTGTTGTTACTAGAGTTCATAGATTATTTGCATTTTAGTTATTAGAGCATAACATAGCACAAGTTATTGATGCTTATTGTCTTTCCAGTTTCCCTCAATGTATATTCCAGTTCCAGGCTGAATAAATTATGCAAGGATATGCAGGTTATCTCAGTCTTTTGCCAAACTGGAGTCAGTCTGTTTACTATGTTCCATATAAATTGTAACTGTAGCTCTTTCCATGTTCATCCTTGATAACATCTTTGATTTTATTCCACAGTTCCCAGTGTTTCCTATCAATGATATTCAGGACTTCAAAACAACTCCTGGTTGTTTTTCTTGAAAATGATACACGTGCAGTCGAGATCATATAGTGGAAGCTAGTTGGTTTTCTATTTCTCCATTTAATTTGCACGAAAGCAGTTCATAATCTGTTCTATACTCGGCACTTGGTCATATCCTTATATCAATAATGTAGTCAATTTGACTTTGATATACTCTGTCTTGTGACATCCATGTATATAACTGTTGTTTTGGATGGAAGATTGTGTTTGCAATGAAGAAACCATTAGATTGGTAGATATTAATATGTTGTTTCTGGCCTCATTTTATTCTCTAAGTAATACAGTCTAATTAGGTTTCCAGTGTAGGTACTCCAGTCTCTATACTGGTATGTGGAAAAGACCTTGGGGAATAGGGGAAAGAGATGCTATGTAGGGAACTACTAGATAACAGAGGGCCTTGCTTTACTTTCAGCATCCTCTCTAGTTCCTCCTTCTGTTCTTAGTACTCATACTCCAGCTTCTCATACTCCTTCTTCCTAATGTCGCTGTAGCTTGGGACCTCTCACCCATCATTATTGTGTCTTCTTGTGCATGTGCACAGTTCACAGGCACACAAAGACTTTCTTCCCTGGAGATACTTGCTGTTGTTAGTGCAACATTGGCAGGGATTATCTGGAACATTCACTTCATATTCACATTGATAGTGTAATACATGGGGGTGTGGATCAGGTAACAGCCTCACAGGTTTTGAAACAAAGCATCACAGTTCTGTCAACATTGATATGGTCTCAGATCCCTTGTACTGAGTGCAAATGAGAAGGGGCCTCATAGAAGGGCCAGAAGGCAATGGAAAATGGAAATTATTGGCCCAGGATCTTCTTCATACAATGCCAGGTGCCCTCCCAGACTCACTATCACTACAATATATGTACCTAGATATCTGAACAATGATCCCTTAAAACTGGATTGTTGGGACTTGAAAGTAAACAGGAAAGTGAACATGCTTTGAAATCATGTGGTAAATAAAACAAATGTCAATCCTGTAGAAATATTATAATAATAGGAAGTAGAATAATTTACACAGAAACAGGCAAATGTCAATAACCTTGTTCTGGAGTAACCAAGGGTATTGGTCTGGTTGCTAATAACTATTAAACCAATCATATCATTTATTGATTTCCAAATTCTTGGCACTTTAGTCATAAGAACACTGTATTTATTGGCATACACAGATATGGCAGGACAGGGATGTATTTTGGCTTGAGTTGTCTATTAGAAGTCACAGGGGAAAAATACAATGGGTGTAAAATGTCCCAACAAACTGGGGCCTTGATGCAATGTCTTACACACAGAGATTTTAAAAAGAGGGAAATGGACATACAGTTTCATTAACATCAAAGTGTCTAACAGGATTGTTGAGCTTATAGTTTTCCAAATGTTACTGGACTGAAGCTCCAGCATCCTTGCCCACTGACTACCTTGCTTCAAGCTTCTAGGAATTTTAATTTAGTAAAATTTAGAGGGCTTTGGGCACTAGTGTGTTGGGACCAGCTCATACCAGCTCACAAGAGTCAATTGTTACATTTTCAGCAGTTCTGCAAGCTGGTTGAGAAAAGAACTGAGCATGTTACTCAGCTGTTTGGCAGCTGACTGTATGATGTGATGGTGTCAATGGAGCCAGCCATTAATATACATTTATTAGCTCAATGGGAGTTTCAAGCTTTCCTCTCTGAGACAATAGAGTTCTGAATGCCAGATAGAGACTGATGGGAGATTACATTCAAAAATCAAACTACTACCTGGAATCTAAAGATAAGAATTGAAACGCTATCAAAAACAAACAAGTGCTGCCAATCTTTTAATTTTTTGCATAAATATACACTACACATTATACTCTGAAAGGATAGATACAGAAGGGAGAGAAAGTCCAGACTAGATTAAGGTCAATTGCCTCACTGCATGCAATGCAAGAATTCACTGTATTCAAAGATACATTTTTAATGCTGTCTCCTTGGCCTTCTTCAAACAAGGCATCTCATCTAATGTTGTGCAATCCAGCTTTAACTCGTGAAAACAGAACCTCCTGTTTCTTTTCACTTCCCTCAGCTCACCCTAAGCTTTCCTCCCTTCCCCTGAAATCTGCTTCATTAGCCTGAGGATGGCTTTGAGATTTCGGTAACACCAGACGCCATAGGGAGAGAAGGACATCTACATGCCATTTCATTAGGAGACAGCCACAATAGATTTTAATCCAAATCTATTATTGACAGTGCTCCAATGGGTTCTCTGGAGGTATGGAAGGAGGCACTGGTCCCATTTGCTACCTGAACTATCTGATCATTGTATGCACGTCATTACATCAGCTAGATTTTGTAAGAGACCCAGAGTCTACTGACATGATAGCCATAACCAATAAGCAATCAGACAAACAATCAAATGAATAATACATGAAAGTAAGTGGTATGGTCTTTTGATTGAGAAGGGAACCATAACTACTTTTATAAAAGAACCATTCATAGACTTTGTGCTGAAAAGGGATAAAAATGAACTGCTGATTTTGTGATTTATTCATGAAAAAGGATTTGTTTATGAGATAAAGTGACTGTTTATTTATTCATTCATTCATTCCCATTTCTATGGCCATCCATCTCAAACAAGATACTCTTACCAAATTACCAAATTACCATCATAATATTTACAAAACTAAACACATAGTGCAGCTAAGAAATTATTATAATCCATAGATGTTAACTTCATCAGGAAGTGGGACCCTGCACACAACTGAGACTGTATGCAATATAAGGTGGAAAGGTAATTATAATTGCTATGTTTATAACTGCATAAAGAAGATCAAAAGTCACTTCTTTAAATATCTTTCTTTTTCTTTCTTTTTTATATTCTTCATTTTTTTCCTTTACTAGAATCTTTCTCTTTTTCTCTGTAATCTTCTATGTTTCTGTACTTTTAAATATCATGGTAAAATCTTATTTTAATAAAAAAAATTCTTCAGAAATTGTGTGACTTTTATAGTTTACTCCACATACAAAGGAGTATGTTTGCTCCTTGCTCCTTGCTCCTTGTTTGGTGAGGACATGAGAAATTATGATTCTTATTGGATCAGTTGGGTTTTTTTTCATGTTTATTGAGTTTATTTTAGAGAAGGGTAAAAGGAAAATGTTTGTTCTATTATTGTTTGCTTAGTTTGTAAGGAAAACACAAGTTATATGCACCCCATTAAGGGACACAGATCTGTGCATTTCAATTTCTTTTGTAACACTACAAAACCCGGGCAATAAAAAGCATTTGGCAGCAAGATGCCTTGCTTATTTTCCTGCACCCAGCATCTGTAAATAAGGGAAACATGCTATTTTTCACAACTCTTATTTTCCATCTTTTTTATTGGGAAGTAAAGCCATTAAAAGGTTGCACTTTATCTGAAAATGAAGAAATGAAAAACATGCATGTTTTAAATGATTAATATCGCACCCTGTCCTTGAAAGTGTAGAAAGATTCCTCTCTCCTTCCTGGTTTTTCGTTTCCATCTGTCTTGCCATATCAGTATTTGTGGAGTCCTGTTTGCAATTCCCACAAACAGAACCATCAACTAATGTAGGAGCAATCTGGAGACCAATGAAGTTTTGGGCCTCAGTCAGAGTGACTTCTCCATTATTCAGCCGGATGGGTAGAGCAGACAATGGCCATGCCACTGGGGAAGTAATGGAAATCACAGCCCCAACCCAGAGAGAATGAGACAAAAATTCAGGAAGGCTGAATAAAACATGTTTTGACAATCTTCCCTTTCTCTGGCAACTTGTCAAAAGTGCCATCAGAAATTTTTGAAGGAGAAACAGTGTGTTCTTTGGTTTACTGAACTGAGCATTGCTATTCTCTGTCCTCATGCATTTTTCCCTTATGCCAGAGAGTTGTTTCAAATATTCTATGTATTGAACACCTATCTTTATAATTAGCCTAGACACATATAGGTATAACACCCACACATTTGCAGATTACATTCTTTTAATTTTTCATGTCTCTTTATGACGCTAGAATGGAATTTTGTTTGATTTTTGCCTGCTTTCCTGTACATGAATAAATTCATTTACATTGTCATTTTCCATCCCATCAGCAACTATGCAACTCTTTTTTCTGTGTTAATTCTGCCACTCTCCACTAGCAAGTGAAAATAGAGAGCAATGCTCAGATTTCACTTACATTCATTTCGTTTTTGGTACTCAGTCAGAAGTAAAGAGACTCTTTCATCCATCAGCAGTTCTCCATTTTTTTTCCAAAACAAGGAGAAACAAAAATAAGGGAAATCATTCAGGGCAAGTACGCAGAGATTATCCTTTCAATGTAGCCATTAAATACCTCACCAAAAGGGGAGTGGGGGTACCCAAAATCATGAAAAAGAAAGCAGCAGAAACTTTTTATGAGCTCCAGTTCCCCCCAGCTGCTCCTACTGTATAATTACTTTGCAAACTCAATATTCCTCAGAAGTGTGTATGAGCATGCAAGAGTACATCTGCCTGGGTAGAAAAAGAGAGTGAAATAATATCTTTACAGATCGGTGGTAGCTGTGCAAAAAAAAAAAAAAAAGAGTTTTACCTCCATCACTGTCTCCATCCCAATTTGGTGTTTGTTCATTCAAAATGCACTGTGCTCATTGTTGCTGTGACCCCAGTGGGCTTTAATGTGTATTGTCCCCAGGATGCCATGTAAAGAATGCAAAGACAAGGGTAAGCAAGAAGTGAAAAGCACTGGCAGCACCAGCAAAACCAAATCCCATTAGCCATTGTAATTGCCGCTGCTACATAATCCAACCCTGAGTCAAATTGATCTCACTGGGAGCAGGGTTTGCTAATGACTTTGTCAGCCTTGAATGCCACATGCTTCAATACAGAAATGAATAGCACAAGATTTTGGGCAGGCTTTTCTTAGCCCAGCAGGAATAGTATGTGCAGCAAATGCTACTTTTCCATTGTGCTCAACCGAAGGGCTAATATTACCCAAAACAGAAGAAAACTGTGGAATCTTTGGTGATCTCTGAGCTTGGTTGTTTGCTTGCAGGTGTTTCATTACCTGTCTAGGTAACACTATCAGTGCTAGTGGATGTAGGGTTTGCTTCCTGTTCGTATTCAGTAGCTTGTCCTGGCAGTTTTGGCAGGAGCATAGTTTTCCCCTTGGAAGGTACAGTAGGCAACGAAGCAAAATCTAGGACTGATTTCAGATGGAATTTGCAGTCTGGGATGAACAAAACTGGCACCGCATGTAATTTTTGTCTGGGTTTATAACTTTTTTGTTTAATTTTCCTTCAATGTTCACCTTGATTTTGGGGTCCTCTTCCTTACAAATAAATGCAGCAATGTTTCTTCATATTAAAAATTCTCAAAAGAATCAATTGTATTCATGAGTCCTAAACTCAACAGCACCTCAGTTCCTAAAATGCCAGAATTACTGCCATCAAACTTTTTGCCTCCTTCAATCATAATTGAAAGAATACCTTTGTGGATATCTATTTAGCTCTGGTGTAGTGGTGGAAAGGATTGTCAGGGGTTTATTGAAGATATGAATTACGGATATTTTCCTGATAACTATAAGAAGCTTGCCATTGTGAACAAACTTAGTAATGATTCTGGGGAGAAGTAAAGAGAGGAACCAATTTCAACAATTAACTTTCCATTTTATTATTAAAGTATCCCAATTTAAACTAAAGCTATAGAGATGGAAGCATAGTTTTTCATTCAACCATTATATCTATAATTATGGCAACAAACAATTCCAATCTATGTATATAAGCTAACAAAAGTTCTGAGCTAGAGAGAATGTTAAAGATGATATCATTTGGCTATCACAAAGAAAATAAATAAATAAGTTAAAGGAGAAGGGAAATGGGAAGAGATACTAGTGGAGTGGAAAGACAAACTCACAAAGAATCCTATGAAGTACAGCATTTCAATCATTATAGTATATCAGCTTCTTTCTGTCTTAACCTGGTAATGATCCATTGTGAAACACCACAAACTAAAATAATTCCTCATTATATTGTAGAAAGTACTATAGACTGCTTTCTTTCATAAGACAAGTAACACTGTGTCTCCACACTCCCACTGAGTAAATTGCCATATTCATATACTATAACTCAGTATCTACCACATATAAAAATCAAGGCAGCCCACAGAGTTCAACATACAGAATGTTCAGTGGAAACAAACCATATACTCCTTTATAAGTAACCAATGGATATGCATACAGGGAAACACTGGTGAAGCAAGTAGGAGTTTGACCAGATCTAAAGAATCCTAGTATCCTGGCTACACCATAAGGGGTCCAGAAATTGTAAGTATCTCCCATTAAATTATGATATATTATATTATGTAATTATAATGTGAATGAAATGATTCATTCATAAATAACCTTATGTTCGAACATCCGGTTGCAAGGCTTCGGCGGTGGCAGGAATCCGCGATCATACACGGTTCCTGCTGCGCTCGCAGCCAAGGTGCCCCCGATCCAGCTGGATTTGGAGGCTATGGTTACCCCGGAGAGGTAACTGAAGAAAGGGGAGATGCAGGCAGGGGTCTGGGGGAATCGCAATCCCCCTCCTCAACCGGTTTGACTCCCTTTTCCCAAGGCGGTGGAGCGGCGGTCAGTAATGGCCACCACAAAGAAGCTTTCAGCTGGATAAGATTGTGCAGGAGAAGTTTGAAGAAGTGAAAGGTTTTGGATGAACTGGGACAATAAGTTACAGCTTTATTCTGGAGGTTCAACTTTTCAAAGGATACATTGTTTCCTAACAAGATCGTTAAAAGCGGTGGAGAAAAGACAAAAGGAAAGGTTTTTTTTTTCTTCTCACTCTCCTTCCCTACGGAGATAGCAGATGGAAATCAGAAAAACCTGCTTTGGCATAGAAGGTAATTAAATTTGAAAATTAAAGCCAAGGGGATATTAAGATTTCTGAGCATTGGAACTAAAAACCAAAACTCTCTTTCTTTTTTGCTATAAGTGGGAAAGGAGAGGCAAAGAATATATATTAAGATTTTGTTGAAGGAGATGACTTGGATCATTTAAGATCAGAGATAACGGCAATAAGACTTTTAAAAAATTACTTTGGAACTGTGTAATTAAATTTCACCCCAGGAAAAGATAGTACAAAAAGAAGAAAGTGCTAAATGAAACAGTTTGTGCTGATTGGATTGCTTTGTGACTTTTGGAAACTATTTTTTGAAAGACTAAAATCATTTGGGTTATTTAAAAAAAAATCTTACAATGGCATTATCTGTTGAAGAATTGAAAATAGAAAATAAAAAGTTAAAAGAAGTGGAACAAGAAGGCAAGGGCTCTTCTGGATCTGTTTTTCACTTCTTAGAAATGGCGATTTCTATTTACCAGGAATTACAACAGCTAGAAAACTGGGATGAAGAAGAAGACATCTTTAATGGACAAATAATTTTAGTTGAAGAAGAAAAGGCAAAGGGAAGAAAATGGAGAATTCAAGATTTAAAAAAACAACCAAGAAAGGGAAAAATAAGGTGAACAATCGATACAATGTCAGGAAGCAACAGAAAAGAGGAATACAACAGAGAGGGGAGACTAAGAGGTTGGAGATTGAGAGATGGGGGGGGCAAAAAGACTAGACTGGATAAGAGAGGAAGGGGAAAAGGGAAGAGAAGTTATAAAGATTTAAAACAAGATGTTAAAAAACAGGGTTTTTTTAGAGACAAAGGATAAAATGTAATTAAAGGCCCTGTCACACTGGCTGACGGATGCAAAACGTTAGTAAAAAGGACACAGCGGATGAGAAAAATGTTCCATCCGTTGTTATCCGCTCTCAAAAGGGGCAAAAATTTGCATAACCAGAGCAGACAACATGGAAAGGAAGGGATGGGGAGAGGACGCAGGGAGGATGGAAAGCGGATGCTCCACGGAAGCCTAGCGGATGGAAGCGGATGAGAGCGGATGGTACATCCGCAAGGCTTCCGGGGGAGCACAGCAAAGCAGACGCAGAACAGAAAGAGCGGGTGCAGAGCGGACGCCGGGCGGATGAAGTGGATGCACAGCGGAAGCCTAGCGGATGCCTAGCGGATGTCTAGTGGATGCTTAGTGGATGCCTAGCATTCACTGCGCGTGTGGGAAGGATGCATTGCGTCAGCCCCACAGATATGAAGGGAGGCAGATCCCAACCAGGTCAACATTCAGAGGAAAGACCTGCTTCCAGACACATCGACTGCCTGCCAGCCTGCCAGCCTTGCTTCCAGACAGCCTGCCTGCACCTGCCTGCCTGCCAGCCTTGCTGCCTGCCTGCCTGCCAGCCTGCCTGCCAGCCTGCCAGCGAGCCAGCAACCCCACAACCATGGGGAAGAAGAGAAAGCCTCAGCCATCTGCTGCCAGCCCTGGCAAGAGGGACAGGGCCACCCTTCCACCCCCTAGCCCTCACTCTGCTTCTGCTGGGGATTCTGAAGCACAGGCTCGCTCTTCTGGGGCTGGGGCTTCTGCCGCTTCTGCTTCTGGAGGAGCTGATGATGCTGCTTATGGCGGTGGTGCTTCTGCTCGTGCTTACTGTACTGCTGCTGCTTCTAGCGGTGGTGCTTCTGCGGGTGCTTACTCTGCTGATGCTGCTTCTGGCGGTGGTGCTTCGGCTGGTGCTTACTCTGCTGAAGCCGCTTATGGCGGTGGTGCTTCTGCTGGTGCTTACTCTGCTGAAGCTGGTTCTGGCGGTGGTGTTTCTGCTGGTGCTTACTCTGCTGAAGCTGCTCCTCGTCCTGCTGGTCCTGCTCGTGCTCCTGGTCCTGCTTGTGCTCCTGGTCCTGCTTGTGCTCCTGGTCATGCTGGTGCTCCTGGTCCTGCTGGTCCTGCTCGTGGTCCTGGTCCTGCTGGCGCTGCTGGTGCTGCTGGTGCTGCTGGTGCTGCTGGCACTGCTGGTGCTGCTGGTGCTGCTGGTGCTGCTGGTGCTTACTCTGCTGCTGCTAATCCTGGTCCTGCTGGTGCTGCTGGCGCTGCTGGTGCTTACTCTGCTACTGCTGATCCTGGTGCTGCTGGTGCTGCTGGTGCTGCTGGTGCTTACTCTCCTGCTGCTGATCCTGGTCCTCCTGCTGCTGGTGGTGCTGCTGCTGGTGGTGGTCCTGCTGCTGCTGGTGGTGGTGGTGGTGTGGAGGAGCAGCCCCTACAACCTGGAAGCCCCTCTGATGAGAGCACATTTGGTCCTGCCAAAGGGAGGAAGAGGCAGAAGCAAGAACGGGAGAGGAGGCAATACAACATCGAGGAGGAACATGAGGATGAGGTGCTGGAGTGGCTGAGAGAGAATGAGTATCTATGGCGGAAGGGACACAGGCTCTATAGGGACACCAAAAGGAAGCAGGCTGTTGGAGAAAGAAGGCGGAGAGCTGGGCTACACTTCGGAGGTGCTTCTCGGCTGGTGGAAGCACAGGCACACCTGGTATGGGAAGCTGCACCTCAAGAAATATGGCCAGGCCATGGTCAAGCTGACAGACAGAGAGAACTACGTCATGGCCAAGTGCAGCTTCCTGGAGGGTGAGATCCACCACCGAGGAGCAGCCCCTCTCACAACCCTCTCTCTCAGGCGGCCTGCTGAGAGCCAGTCCTCTTCCAGCCGAGAGTCAGTTCCTGTCTCCAGGCAGGTGTCTGTGGAGCGTGCCACGACGGAGAACCCCCCGACAGCTGTTCTAACCATAGCAGAGCGCGTGGAGGACTCCCTGGTGCAGTGGGAGAAAGGAGACGGCACTTCCACCACAGTCGAACCCACATCCACCCCCAGCTCCACCTCCACAGAAAGGCAGAGAACCAGACAGGAGGGACAGAGCCACACTGTCCTGCTGGAGATAAGAGACACCATCAGGAACAGCATAGATATCCTCTCTCAGCTGGTACACACCGACTCCTCATCCTCCAACCGCAAGCTCTTCCTCACCTATGTGAACCAGATCCTCACGGACATGGTGGAACCCCAGTACCAGGTGGTGAAGGACAGGATCACCGATCCAGGTCTGCTCCTCCACCCCAGGTGATGTCTCTCCCATTTAAAGGCTTTCCACAGGACCTCACCTACCAGGGCTACGGCTACCAGGAGGTCCAGCAGCACAGGCAGTAGCCCTTCCCAGTCCAGGCACAGGTTCATCGGACGCCACCTTTGCCACCGGTTCCACTGATTCCACCGATACCACCCATGCCACTGCTGCCACCAATGCCACTGATGCCACCCACGACACCGATGCCACCCATGCCAGTCCTCACCCAGCTGCAGACCAGACAGCCCCACTACACTGCTCCTTCCTCCACCCCACAGCCAAGCCCAGCCTCAGTACATCTGTCATCGGTACTGGGGCTGACACCCCATGGCATGGAGGAAGGAGCTCTCAACATCATGGGGCTGAGCCAGCTGTCTGAAAGCTTCCTCAAGACACTGTCCCCTGTTGTCCTCTTGGGGCCAGGCACCCCAGTGGCGGTTCAGACCAGCACTCCAGCAGCAGCCACCTCCACAGCACCTTGACCCTTCACCCCTGAGACTGGGCACACCTCTGAGTGACAGAAAAGAGTGCCAGAGACTGGGTGGCTACCTGTAGACTTTATTTGGACACTTGACTTGGGTCATTTTTCTTTTACAGCTTGTTATTAATAAATATTATCTTTGCTTCACAAACTTGCTTCATTTATTTTTGTATGGGTAAGGATAGTATGGGTAAGGATACCTTTGGGATGGGTAATAGCTGTGGGATGGGCAGGGATAACTGTGGGATGGGTAATAGCTGTGGGATGGGTAATAGCTGTGGGATGGGCAGGGATACCTTTGGGATGGGTTAAGATAGCTGTGGGATGGGCAGGGATACCTTT
The DNA here is from genome assembly GCA_015471245.1 of Laticauda colubrina. Classification (NCBI taxonomy): domain Eukaryota; kingdom Metazoa; phylum Chordata; class Lepidosauria; order Squamata; family Elapidae; genus Laticauda; species Laticauda colubrina. The sequence continues at coordinate 12,941,430 of BLBF01000017.1, read as the reverse complement.
GGGTTGGGTTAAGATAGCTGTAGGATGGGCAGGGATACCTTTGGGATGGGGTTAAGATAGCTGTGGGATTGATAAATCTCCAGTGCAAGCATAGTGGGCCTGTATGGTCCACCCTCCCAGCTGCCACACCTATCACCCTTCATTATCAATAACAATGTAAGCATTGATCCACACATTTGAACATAAACACAACTCTTTATTAAATTCCCTGTTCATTGTAGGCCCTCCATTCCCCAGGCTCCATGTCCCCATTGCCTTGTTGGAGGTCCACGAGCCTGTTCTGCAACACTGGGTAGTGGGTGCGCATGAAATTGTGCAGGATGCAGCAAGCTTCCACAATCCTCCTCACGGTCTCTGGGCAATGCTGCATGGTGGTGAGAAGTACCTGGAAACTGTTGGCCGGGATGCCAAAGGCTTTCTCCACCACCCGCCTTGCCCTGGACAGCCTGTAGTTGAAGATCCTCTCTTCACGGGTGAGGAGTCTGGAAGTGTAGGACTTCATGGGGTAGGTTCTGAGGGGGAAGGCGTCATCCCCCATGATGAAGTAGGGCACATCTTGCATGTCATTGGGCAGGGGGTCTGGATCTGGGAAGCCCATGATGAGGTTGCGTTCCAGCCCCTCCTTGAGGTCACTGGTATTGTATACCTGGGCATCTGAAGCTGACCCGTTGCCTGAAGCATCGATGTACATGAACTTGTAGTCAGCATCGACCATGGAGAAAAGGATGCTGCTGAAGAAGCCCTTGTAGTTGAAATAAGTGGACCCCGACTTGGCTGGCACTTTGCAGGCCACGTGCTTCCCATCTATGGCTTCAACGGTGTGCAGGAAGTTCCACCTCTGATACCACTGCTCTGCAACTTTCTTCCAGCCTTCTTCAGTGGAGGGGCACTGGAGGAGCTCCTCCTTGTATTCTTCGATGATGGCCTGCACCACTTCTCTGACCACAATGCTGATGGTGTTGTGTGGCACCCACCAGCCGTATGCATGCTCCTGTAGGTGGTCCCTGAGGCCAGGTGATGCAGATTCAGTGCCACCTTGAGCCCAGGGTCCAGGCTGGGCCGGACGTTGGTTCTCTGCTTGCTCAACCTGGGTCTCAGCTGCTCCACAACTTCGTCAAACATGGCTGGAGGCATCCTCATGAAGTTCTGGAATCCACTAGGGTCTTCGTTTCTCAGCTCCACCATCAGCTTGTTGTACAGTCCGTACTCTGCTCTTCTCCCAATCCATCTTCGGACACAGACGGTTCTTGGCCGCATTCTTTTCTTCCCATAGAACAGTTGAAAGAGCCTGTAGATGGCTTCGCACTGTTGCAGAACGATGGTGGCTACCAAAAGGACTGTATTACGATCCATGGTGGACATGACTGGATGCTGTGGAAGAGCAAGAGCCAGATGAAGGCTGCAGAGGTCTGCACAGCAGGGCTGCTGGTCTGAAAGTGAGATCCAGGTGAGTTGCTCCCCCTTTTTATAGGCAACATAGGTTTTCCCCTATGTGTCCTTTTGCATCCTCTAGGCATCCTCTAGACATCCTTAATATCCAAGATAGGTCTCCTCTGCGAACGTTTTTTCCGTTTTAAATGATTTCTTTGCGAGCTGCATCCACTTTCATCCTTTCTCCGTCCATGCTACTAATGCTGCATGTCCATTCCGCATCCGTTCCGCTTCCTCCCTGTGCCCGCCTTCTGCTGGAGCGGATTTGAGTTGCGCGGATGCGCAGCGGATGCCTAGCTGATGTAGCGGACGCGTAACGGATGACGACGGATGCAGAACGGATGTTCCCCATTTGTGTAGCGGATGCAGAACGGACGCATTGGATACATTTTCCGCTCAAAAAGTTTTGAGTAGCTCAAAACTTTTTGAGCGGATGGAACCTCAGTCGATGGATGCTGGACAGATAGAGAGGATGAAAAACGGACGCAGTGATTACAGAACGGATGCATCGCATTAACCAACGGATGGCAAGTGTTTCTCTCCGTTTTACATCCTCTTTCCATCCGTTGGTGCAGTGTGACATATGCTTAAGCCCATGTCACACTGAACCAATGGATGCAAAGAGGATGTAAAATGGACAAAAAAGCTTGCCATCCGTTCGAAAACGCGATGTACTCACTGCCTCCGTTTTGCTTCCTCTCTATCCATCCAGCATCCATTTATGGACGTTTCATCCGCTCCAAAACTTTTCGGTTGCCCAAAACTTTTGTGCGGAAAATGTATCCAGTTCGTCTGTTCTGCATCCACTACGCATTCGCTACGCATCCGTTACACATCTGCCATATCCACTAGGCATCCGTGACGCATCCGTGCAACTCGCATCTGCTCGGACGCAGAGAGGAAGTGGAACAGACGCAGAACAGATGCAGAAAGGATGCAGAACGGATGCAGCATGGAAACAAAGCGTTTAAAATGGAAAAAACGTTCGCAGAGGGGACTTATCTCGGATATTAAGGATGTCTAGAGGATGCCTAGAGGATGCCTAGAGGATGCAAAGGGACACCTATACTGCCTATAAAAAGGGGGAGCAACTCGTCTGCATCTCACTTTCAGACCAGCAGCCCACCTATGCAGACCTCTGCAACCTTCATCTGACTCTTCCTCTTCCACAGCATCCAGTCATGTCCACCGTGGATCATAACACAGTCCGTTTGGCAGCCGCCATCCTTCTGCAACAGTACGAAGCCATCTATAGGCTCTGTGAACTCTACTACGGGAAGAAAAAGAGGCGGCCAAAAAGCATCTGGGTCCGAAGATGGATTGGGAGAAGAGCAGAGTACGGGCTGTACAACAAGCTGATGGTGGAGCTCAGGAACGAAGACACTCGGGTGTTCCAGAACTTCATGAGGATGCCTCCAGCCATGTTTGACGAAGTTGTGCAGCGCCTGACACCCAGGTTGACCAAGGCAAACACCAACTTCCGGCCCAGCCTGAAACCTGGGCTCAAGGTGGCACTCTCTCTGCACCACCTGGCCTCAGGGACCACCTACAAAAGCATGCAGTACGGCTGGAGGGTGCCACACAACACCATCAACATTGTGGTCAGAGAAGTGGTGCAGGCCATCATCGAAGAATACAAGGAGGAGCTCCTCCAGTGCCCCTCCACTGAAGAAGGCTGGAAGAAAGTTGCAGAGCAGTGGTATCAGAGGTGGAACTTCCCCCACACCGTTGGAGCCATACATGGCAAGCACGTGGCCTGCAAAGCGCCAGCCAACTCAGGGTCCACTTATTTCAACTACAAGGGCTTCTTCAGCATCGTCCTCTTCACCATGGTCAATGCTAACTACAAGTTCATGTGCATCGATGCTTCAGGCTACGGCTCATTTTCAGATGCCCAGGTATACAACGCCAGTCACCTCAAGGAGGGGCTGGAAGGCAACCTCATCGTGGGCTTCCCAGATCCAGACCCCCTACCCAACGACACATAAGATGTGCCCTCCTTCATCGTGGGGGATGACGCCTTCTCCCTCAGAATCTACCTCATGAAGCCCTACACCTCCAAACTCCTCACCCATGAAGAGAGGATATTCAACTACAGGCTGTCCAGGGCAAGGCGGGTGGTGGAAAACGCCTTTGGCATCCTGGCCAACAGGTTCCAGGTACTTCTCACCACCATGCAGCATTGCCCAGAGACCGTGAGGAGGATCGTGGAAGCTTGCTGTATCCTGCACGATCTCATGCGCACTCGCTACCCAGTCTTGCAGAACAGGCTCGTGGACCATCAACAAGGCAATGGGGACATGGAGCCTGGGAAATGGAGACAAGGGCGAAACCTGATAGACACTAAGGATGTGCAAGGCCCCAACAGAGCCTCACGTGAAGGGAAGAAGCAGCGCAACCTCCTGAAACACTGGTGCAACTCCGCAGCTGGAGCAGTGGAGTGGCAAGACAGGATGATAGATGATTAATGGATGCTTCCTTCAGCCTGTCTCATCACACGGATGAGATTGGACCATGTATGTTGGGTGGGCCTACAATGAACAGGGCGTTTAATAAAGAGTTGTGTTTGTGTTGCCATGTGTGGATCAATGCTTAAATTGTTATTGATAAAAAAGGGCCATAGGTGTGGCACCTGGGAGGGTAGACCCACTATGCTTGCACTGGAGGTTTATCTATCCCACAGCTATTAGCCATCCCAAAGTATCCCTGCTCATTCCACAGGTATCCCTGCCCACCACTGCTATCTTAACCCATCCTACAAGCATGCAAAGGCTTAAACCATTTCTAAAAGTTTCCACCAAGACTTTATTGAAAAAAAGAAATGAAGCAAGTGTGTGAATCAAAGATAAACTTTATTGAACAATAAGCTGTAACAGAAAAATGACCTAAGTCAAGTGTCCAAATAAAGTCCACAGGTAGCCAGCTACCCGGTCTCTGGCACTCTTATCGGTCACCCGGAGGTGTGCCCAGTCTCAGGGGTGAAGGGTCCAGGTGCTGTGGTGGTGGGTGGTGCTGGAGTGCCTGGCCCCAAGAGGAAGGTGTCGGACAGCTGGCTCAGCCCCGTGATGCTGAGAAGTCCTTCCTCCATGCCATGGGGTGTCAGCCCCAGTACTGATGACAGATGTACTGAGGCCGGGCTTGGCTGTGGGGTGGAGGAAGGAGCAGTGTAGTGGGGCTGTCTGCTCTGCAGCTGAGTGAGGACTGTCATGGGTGGCATCATTGGAGTGGGTGGCATCGGTGGCGTTGGTGGCAGCAGTGGCAGCAGTGGCATCGGTGGCATCAGTGGAACAGGTGGCAACGGTGTCGCCCAATGACTCTGTGCCTGGACTGGGAAGGGCTGCTGCCTGTGCTGCTGAACCTCCTGGTAGCCATAGCCCTGGTAGGTGAGGGCCTGTGGGAAGCCTTGGAATGGGAGGGACATCACCTGGGGTGGAGGAACAGGCCTGGACTGGGTGGGATCAGGTTTCTCTGGGTATGGAGGGTTGTGAAACAGCTTGGTGATCCGGTCCTTCACCAGCTGGTACTGTGGATCCGCCATGTCCTTGAGGGTCTGGTTGACATAGGTGAGGAAGGGCTTGCGGTTGGAGGATGAGGGGTCGGTGTTGACCAGCTGAGAGAGGAGATCTATGCTGGTGTGGATGGTGTCCCTGATCTCCAGCAGGACAGTGTGGCTCTGCCCCTCCTGCTGTCCGGATCTCTGCCTTTCTGCGGAGGCGGAGCTGGGGGTGGTGGATGCGGTTAGGACTGTGGTGGACTTGATGTCTCCTTTCTCTCACTGCACCAGGGAGTCCTCCATGCACTCCACCACACTTACCACACCTGTCCACGGGTTCTCTGCCATGTCACGCTCCACAGAAACCTGCCTGGAGACAGGGACTGACTCTCAGCCAGAAGAGGACTGGCTCTCAGCAGGCTGCCAGAGAGAGAGGGTCGTGCGAAGGGCTGCTGGTGCACCTCGGTGGCGGACCTCACCCTCCAGGAAGCTGCACTTGGCCATGACGTAGGTCTCTCTGTCTGTCAGCTTCACAGTGGCCTGGCCAGATTTCTTCAGGTGCAGCTTCCCGTATCAGGTGTGCATGTGCTTCCACCAGCCGAGGAGCACCTCCGAAGTGTAACCCATACTCTGCGCCCTCTCTCTCCAAGCAGCCTGCTTCCTCTTGGTGTCCCTGTACAGCCGGTGTTCCTTCCGCCACAGATAGTCGTTCATCCTCATGCGCCTCCTCAATATAGTATTGCCTCCTCTCCCGTTGTCGCATACGCCTCTTCCTCCCTTTGGCAGTACCAGATGGGCCCTCATCAGAGGGGCTCCCAGGTAGTAGGGGCTGCTCCTCCACACCACCAGCACCAGCAGCAGCACCAGCAGGATCATCATCATCATCATCCTCACCAGCAGAATCATAATCAGCAGAAGCAGCAGCAGGATAATCATCATCACCAGCAGCAGCAGTGGCAGCAACAGCAGGATCAGCAGCAGCAGGACCAGGATCAGCAGCAGTAGAGTAAGCACCAGCAGGGCCAGCAAGCCCAGGAGCACGAGCAGGACCAGGAACACAAGCAGGACGAGCAGGACGAGCAAGACCAGGAGCACGAGCAGGAAGAGCAAGTCCATGAGCACGAGCAGGACCAGGAGCAGCTTCAGCAGAAGCCCCAGCAGAAGCAGAGTCAGGGGCAGCGGGCGGGAGTTTTTCCCTGTCCCTCTTGCCAGGGATGGCGGCAGGCTGCTGAGGCTTTCGCTTCCTCCCCATGGTTGTGGGGTTGCTGGCTGGCAGGGAGGCTGGCAGGCACCAAGGCTGGCAGGAAGGCTGGCAGGAAGGCTGGCAGGAAGCCAGGCACGAAGGCTGGCAGGCAGGCACGAAGGCTGGCAGGAAGCCTGGCAGGTAGGCTTGCAGGTAGGCTGGCAGGAAGCCTGGCAGGTAGGCTGGCAGGTAGGCTGGCAGGAAGCCTGGCAGGTAGGCTGGCAGGAAGCCTGGCAGGAAGCCTGGCAGGTAGGCTGGCAGGAAGCCTGGCAGGAAGCCTGGCAGGAAGCCTGGCAGGAAGGCAGGCAGGCAGGCAGGCACCAAGGCTGGCTTGAAGGCAGGCTGGCAGCAAGGCTGGCAGGCAGGCATGCAGGCAGGGCAGGCAAGGAACTCGAAGTGTCCAGCAGCAGGTCTTTCCTCGGAATGCTGGCCATGTGCGAGCTGATTCCCTTTATATCCGGGGGGCTTACACAATGCATCCCCCCCGCATGCGCAATTAACGCTCGGCATCTGTTCCGCTTCCGCTGTGCATCCGTTAGGCTTCCGCTGTGCATCCGCTTCATCCGCTGTGCATCCGCTGTGCATCCTATCTGCTTCCGCTGTATCCGTTCCGCGTCCGCTTTGCTGAGGCCCCCCGGAAGCCCATCGGATGCGCCATCCACTCTCATCCGCTTCCATCCGCTGGGCTTCCATTCCGCATCCGCTTTGCATCCGTCCTGCGTCCTCCCCGCGTTCTCCCCATGTTATCCGCTCCGGTTATGCAAATTTTTGCCCCTTTTGACAGTGGATAACAACAGATGGAACATTTTGCTCATCCGCTGTGTCCTTTTTGCATCCGTTGGCCAGTGTGACATGGGCTTTAAAGAAGAGATTCCGCAAAAATGCACAGGATTATATTGTAGTATTTGTATTTGAAATAGAGTTAGAAAATTGGAATATTATATGAGTTAACAATATTTTAAAGGGAATGTGTAAAATGTTTCAATAATATTTAAAATAGAGTTATAAAATTGGAATATTATATGAGTTAACAATATTTTAAAGGGAATGTGTAAAATGTTTTAATAATATTTAAAATAGAGTTATAAAATTGGAATATTATATGAGTTAACAATATATTAAGGGGAATGTATAAAATGTCTAATAGAGTTTAATTAGTTATGGAACATTGTTTTTACTATACTATAAGCTTATTATTATTTTTTCTTTTCTTTTATTATTTTAAAATCTACTATGTAGAATGCACCAAGCAGAATCAGTATGGAAATTATACATTATTTTAAGTGTTAAATCTAGGGGAAAGATAAAAAGTCATCATACTTCAACCAGTGATTACAGAGAAATTTTGCAGTAAAGAGAAAAGAAAAAATAGATAATTAAAAAAGAACGGACAAAAGATATAAATAAAATGATTTAAATTGAGATGAAATAAATAAAATAGAATTAAGAGAGTGAAAAGAGGGGAGAAAACATATAGAAAATCTAGAATGATAAATGAGATATGAAATAGTATATAAGGTGAATATGAATTTGATTTATGTCTGTATAAAAAGATGTTAACCCAGGATTAAGCTGCTTTCCAAAAAAAAAGTTTTATGTTTTCATGTTTTGTGTTTTGTTTCTTAAGTTAGCATATTGAGAATTAATAAAATTTTGGAAGAGCGTTAGAAGAAAATAATGAAATTGTAAACAAGATAGATGAAAGTATAAGTACAATGAATAAAGAGATATAGAAATTTAGGTAAAAGGAGAAGTTGGAAAAAGAATAAATAAGATATGCATATGTGATAATCTGGAACTATGTTGTATTCAAAGAAGATGTTTTATTTGTTTTGTTAAAATTTAACAAGCAGTTTTTCGAAAAGAGATTTTATGTTATTAGGTTCTATGTTTTGTTTGTTTGTGTATTGTTTTTAAAAACTAATAAAATTTGTTTTTAAAAAAATAAATAACCTTATGTTTCACTTATCTTAACCACAGACTACACACCCATCAAATACCTCCGTATTTTCGCTATTTCAACTAGCCTGTCTAGAAGTCACATTGTTTCAGCAGCAGGCATTCCTGCCAACAATGAATCTTACAGGAAAGGGGAATTAAGGATTCGAAACACCTAGGTTAAACCCATGTCACACTGAACCAACGGATGCAAAGAGGATGTAAAATGGACAAAAAACCTTGCCATCCGTTGGTTAACGCGATGTATCCGTTCTGTACTCACTGCCTCAGTTTGGCTTCCTCTCTATCCGTCCAGCATCTGTTTATGGACGTTTCATCCACTCCAAAAGTTTTGGGCTGACTAAAACTTTTGCGCGGAAAATGTATCCAGTTCGTCCATTCTCAATCCGCTAGGCATCCATTACGCATCTGTTACACATCCGTTACACACCTGCTATATCCGCAAGGCATCCGCTACGCATCCGCACAATGCGCATCCGCCCGGACGCAGGGAGGAAGCGGAACGGACGCGGAACGGATGCAGAACGGATGCCTAGCGGAAACAAAGCGTTTAAAGTGGAAAAAATGTTCCAGAGGGGACCTATCTCGGATATTAAGGATGTCTAGAGGATGCCTAGAGGATGCCGAGAGGATGCCTAGAGGATGCCTAGCGGAAAACCTATACTGCCTATAAAAAGGGGGAGCAACTCGCCTGCATCGCACTTTCAGAACAGCAGCCCAGTGGTGCAGACCTCTGCAACCTTCATCTGCCTCTTCCTATTCCACAGCATCCAGTCATGTCCACCGTGGATTGTAACAAAGTCCTTTCGGCAGCCACCATTGTTCTGCAATAGTGCGAAGCCATCTGCAGGCTCTGTGAACACTACTGCGAGAAGAAAAGGAGCCACCCAAAAAGAGTCTGGGTCCAAAGATGGTTCACCAGTAGAGCGGAGGACGGACTGTACAACAAGCTGATGGTGGAGCTCAGGAGCAAACACACTCGGGCATTCCAGAACTTCATGAGGATGCCTCCAGCCATGTATGATGAAGTTATGCAGTGCCTGACACCCAGGTTGACCAAGGCAAACACCAGCTTCTGGCCCAGCCTGGAACCTGGGCTCAAGGTGGCACTCACTCTGCTCCACCTGGCCTCAGGGACCTCCTACAGGAGCATGCAGAATGGCTGGAGGGTGCCATCCAACACCATCAGCATTGTGGTCAGAGAAGTGGTGCAGGCCATCATCGAAGAATACAAGGAGGAGCTCCTCCAGTACCCCTCCACTGAAGAAAGATGGAAGAAAGTTGCAGAGCAGTGGTATCAGAAGTGGAACTTCCCCCACACCGTTGGAGCAATAGATGGCAAGCACGTGGCCTGCAAATCTCCAGCCAACTCAGGGTCCACTTATTTCAACTCCAAGGGCTTCTTCAGCATCATCCTCTTTGCCATGGTCGATGCTGACTACAAGTTCATGTACATCGATGCTTCAGGCAGCGGCTCGTGTTCAGATGCCCAGGTATACAACGCCAGTGACCTCAAGGAGGGGCTGGAAGGCAACCTCATCATGGGCTTTCCAGATCCAGACCCCCTGCCCAACGACACACAAGATGTGTCCTACTTCATCGTGGGTGATGACGACTTCTCCCTCACAACCTACCTCATGAAGCCCTACACCTCCAGACTCCTCACCCGTGAAGAGAGGATCTTCAACTACAGGCTGTCCAGGGCAAGGCGGGTGGTGGAGAACGCCTTTGGCATCCTGGCCAACAGGTTCCAGGTACTTCTCACCACCATGCAGCATTGCCCAGAGACCATGAGGAGGATCGTGGAAGCTTGCTGCATACTGCACAATCTCATGCGCACCCGCTACCCGGTCTTGCAGAACAGGCTCGTGGACCTCCAACAAGCCAATGGAGTCATGGAGCCTGGGGAATGGAGGCAAGAGCAAAACCTGATCGACACTGAGGATGTGCTAGGCCCCAAGAGAGCCTCAAATGAAGGGAAGAAGCAGCGCAACCTCCTGAGACAATGGTGCAACTCCCCAGCTGGAGCAGTGGAGTGGCAAGACAGGATGGTAGATGCTTAATGGATGCTTCCTTCAGCCTGTCTCATCACACGGATGATATTGGGCCATGTATGTTTGGTTGGCCTACAATGAACAGGGCATTTAATAAAGAGTTGTGTTTATGTTGACATGTGTGGATGATTGATTACATTATTATTGATAATAAAGGTCCAAAGTTGTGGCACCTGGGAGGGTGGACCATACAGTCCCACTATGCTTATCTATCCCACAGCTATTACCCATCCCACAGCTATTACCCATCCCAAAAGTATCCCTGCCAATCCCACAGCTATCTTAACCCATCCCACAAGCATGCAAAGGCTTAAACCATTTCTAAAAGTTTCCAGCAAGACTTTATACAAAAAAAGAAATGAAGCAAGTGTGTGAATCAACAATAGACTTTACTAACAACAAGCTATAAGACAAAAAAGAGTCTCTGGCACTCCTTTTGGTCACTCAGTCTCAGGGGTGAAGGGTCCAGGTGCTGTGGAGGTGGCTGGTGCTGGAGTGCTTGTCATCAGCTCCTCCTGAAGCAGAAGCAGCAGAAGCGCCAGCCCCAGAAGAGCGAGCCCATGCTGCAGAAGCCCCAGCAGAACCAGAGTGAGGGCCAGGGGGCGGGATGGTAGCTCTGTCCCTCTTGCCAGGGCTGGCAGCAGATGGCTGAGGCTTGCTGTGCTTCCACATGGTTGTGGGGTTGCTGGCTGGCAGGGAGGCTGGCAGGAAGGCTGGCAGGCAGGCTGGCAGGAAGGCTGGCAGGCAGGCTGGCAGGCAGGCAGGCACCAAGGCTGGCAGGCAGACATGAACCAAGGCTGGTAGGAAGGCTGGCAGGCAGCAAGGCTGGCAGGGAGGCTGGCAGCAAGGCTGGCAGCAAGGCTGGCAGCAAGGCTGGCAGCAAGGCTGGCAGGCAGGGCAGGCAAGGCAGTCGATGTGTCCGGCAGCAGGTCTTTCCTCTGAATGGCGACCTGCTTCTGAGCTGCTTCCGTTATATCCGCAGGGCTGACGCAATGCATCCTCCCCGCATGTGCAGTGAACGCCAGGCATCCGTTAGGCTTCCGCTGTTCATCCGCTGTGCCCGCTGTGCATCCGCTGTGCATCCGCTGTGCATCCGCTGTGCATCCGCTTTATCCGTTCGGCGTCCGCTGTGCATCCGCTGTATCCGTTCCGCGTCCGCTTTGCTGAGGCCCCGGAAGCCCTGCGGATGAGCCACCCACTCCCATCTGCTCCCATCTGCTTCCATCCGCTAGGCTTCCATTCCGCATCCGCTTTGCATCCGCCCTGCATCCTCCCCGCGTCCGTGTTATCCGCTCCAGTTATGCAAATTTTTGCCCCTTTTGAGAGCGGATAACAACGGATGGAACATTTTTCTCGTCCGTTGTGTCCGTTTTGCATCCATTGGCCAATGTGACATGGGCTTTAAGTTTAGTCATGGAAATTGGTGTGTTTGTCACCCAATGAATACATCATGCAAATCATTTGTTCTGGTTCACAAAAACGAGACGGGTACTGATCAAGTCAATAGAGATCATTGAAGACATATTGGTTCAGATTCTTATTAGGTGTGTTACTCTGGCTGAAAGATGTGTTTCCTACTGATAAATGTAATAACCATGTTGCTCCATTATCTGTGAATGGCAGAAATTGAAAATAAAAGTTGAAGCATTTTTAGAGTTTTGATCAAACTTGGATCACTGGGTTTCTCACTTTATTGTCTAGAAAAATCTCGCCTGTCCCTTCAAACATTTCAGGAACATACAAAGACCCCAGAGGCTAATCAATCTTCAAACCTACCTATATTTACTCAAAAGTAAATCTCACTGGATTCAGTGAAAGTTAGTTTGAAGCAGACTTACATTAAACATTTTGCTGTCAGTCAAACAATTAGTGCAATTCCTCAACAGGTTGCAGCCTTAGGATGACCTTCTCTGAGCTCAGCATTGAAGAAGTTTCTTGGATGAGAAGCAAAACATTTTCAAAGACAAATAACAAGAAAGTCCAGTTTCCTTTTGGTAAAAGCAACACTGGGACGATCATGATCTGGATGACTGAGAATCTCATAGACACTCTGAGCTTAGAACTTAAACACAGCCTGAGTTGGTGAGAACTTGAATGGAAGACTACCAAAGCTGGAGGCTGGACTGGCTGTCAAAAGATATCGTGGAAGAAAATAATGTTCCCATACTGTTGCCCATAAACACTATGGATTTATCTATAAAATCATGAAGGTTATTCTTACATATTTTAACAATTAACAGTTAGAGTACTACTTCCTAGACTGAGGCTAAAAGAAGGATACTAAGATCAATAGAATTAGCTTTGTCATGGATTCCAGTGTATTTTTGATGATTAAAACCTTCTACTTTTTTTTTTGCCATAACTAAATATTCATGATGAAAATTGACACTGAAACTTTACCAAAGGCGAAGAAGGCAAATGCAATTGTATAGGCCTGTGAAAGAAAATCACTCGCACATATTTATATAATCTTTAAAGTTAATTACGTGCACAGCTACAATTTCACATAGCATCAGTGCATAGTTTGATGAAAAAGGTATTTTTAATGCTCATTCAGCCATGGTTTACATATGGTAACCAATGTGTGATTCATACTATTCTTATCATATCAGAAACTGATTGAATGAATGGTTTATCCTTTAAGGGTTGTTTTATTTATTTTATTTGTTAAATGCCTCTTCAATATATAGGATCTTTTCAAATTATGTTTATAAATTATGACTAAGTGCCGAGCACAGGGTTTCATGACCTCAGCAACTTTTCAGATGTATGGACGTCCACTCCCAGAATTTCCCAGTCAGTGTAGCTAGCTAGCTGGGAAATTCTGGAAGTAGATTTGCTGAGGCTGAGAATCACTGACCTAGCAGTATGGGTGCAGCCCACTTAAATAAGATTTTTGGGGCCTTTGATTAAAGCCATTGAAAGCAAAATATCCCCATTTCTATATACAATGAAAAAGTAATGAAGTTGCTCCAAGATCATTTTCTTATTAACATGGAAGTTATGATCTTTCCTAGGATTGAATTTTTTTAAAAAAACAGAATTGACCTTCTACTCAGCTTCAGTTCCTCAAGACAACAGCCTTGAAGCTTACTTGGTAACTTTACAGATGTGTTTGGTCACTAACCTCTTAGGATTTTTCCCCAAATTCCTAGTCTAGGCTACATTCCCAGATGGTCCTCCAATTCCATCCAATACCAAACAGGATTGACTCTATCATTAATCAAGAGAGTTTGAAGTTGCTGCCATCAATTGAAATCAATTATAATGGATCAAATAACACTCATCCTTGCAGTACTACATTGGCTGCTATGTTTGCCCTATCAAGCCCAGTTCCAAGGTTCTAACTCTAACTTGTAACATCCTAAATGTCTTAATATCTAAGCATCAGTCTTACCTGTTCCCATCCTCTTAAGTTAACTGAGTGATCCAACTTAATGATTCAGTAATAGTATCCCATTCCCTGTACTTTCCAGGGAACATACAAGTTAGCCTCCATGCTGTCTGAATTCAGTTGGCAGCCGAAGGCATTCACATTCCCTAAACATTTTCAAAGTAACAACTTTTTCAAACTGTCTTTAAATAGTTCCGCTTTATCTTGATAAATGGTTTTAATTTAAATGTAGTTGTATAGCTAAATGCTTTTCTTCGTTGTCTTTTATCACTGTCTGTTAGTTTATTGTTCCTTGTTTTTATTGTGACTGTCCTCTGTTCAACTTTGGCAGAAAATACGCTGCATAAATATACATTATTTTAATTATTATTCATTACTGGAAAAAATATTTTTGGGATTGCCCTTAATAGACCCTCAGTTATTCAATTAAACAGAATGAAAACAGACTGGCTTTATTAACAAATTATTTGCAATGCTGCACAAGTCTCCAAGCTTAATTTGGGCAATATAGCCAAGCCATATGTTTTAGGGTAAGAATAAATGTTGTATATAAAGTCAATAAAACAAAGAATTATGTATCACTTTGCCACAGCAGATAATTTGCTTTAAATAAGGTGATAGGAAAAGCGTGGAGAGAATTCCCTTCTTTTCCTTCTGGGAAACTTTATTAACTTTATGTCAGAGGCTGGAACTGTGAAGGACAATTTACTGTCAAGGAACTTTTTTTTTTTTTTTAACCTGAGAGGAACCATTTTTCCTTAGAAAGTTGAAGAAAAGTACATAATCCAGAGTTATGACATATTCTCAGCACAATTCAGAGGCACACAATGAGATTTATGTCCAAAGGGCACAGATTTATTCTTAAATTCTGTTTCTTCAGTCATTTTCTTTCCCTGTCCGATTTTCAGCTGAGTCACATGGGTATATATTTCTGATGCTCTCCAGAGTAAGTTTCACACTGAGGAAAGAAAGGTGCACCATGCAGATCCTTCCAAGCTCTCAAAATACAAGTTAAATATTTCACGATGTTCGAATTCTACTGCATATTTTCTTTCAGGGACACAGTATTTTCAAAATATCATTAATTCTTTCAAAGCATAGTTCTCTCAATGCTAGTTCAGAAAATTCAATGGAGGCTCCATTTTGGTTTTAGAAAAATATGGTTACAATCAGAGGTGGTATTCAGTCAGTTCTGACAGGTTCTGGAGAACCGGTAGCAGAAATTTTGAGTAGTTTGGAGAACTGGCAAATAGCACCTCAAACTGCCCCCACCCCCATCTATTCTCTGCCTCCCAAGTCCCAGCTGATCGGCTGAGTCTTCTTTTGTTGCCCTGCACAGGAGAACGGAAAGCAGGTTAGTGGGATGGGGAGGGAATGGTGATTTTGCAGTAACCTTTCCCTTGCCAAACCTGCCAAGCCACACCCACCAAACCACACCACACCCACCAAGCCCACAGAACCAGTAATACAAAAATTTAATCCAACCACTGGTTATAATTGTGACCTTTCAAGCATTTGATGATTAAGTGGAACCATATTCTATATTCTAAACTACTCTAGATCCACTTAATTAAGATCTTGACACCAAATGGCTAAAGGTTCTAATTTAGCCAGCTAATTAAAATGGGCAGTGTAAAATTCAAATAGGGAAATCTGAGTTTTGAACCACAAGATTTAATTTAATGTTAATTTAATATTAAATTTGCTAACTTTCCAGCATTTCCTTTGTATCTATTTTCTCATCCTTCCTTTTAGCAAGAGATATTTACGAATTATAAAATGAGACAGTGCTAGAAATTGATTGGGATGATTAAATATTCTAACTCAAGGAGAAACAGCTGGTGATTCATTTTATTGAAAAAAACTATCAGGTTAAACAGCTCGGCTTTTGGATAATGCAAATTATTTCAAGGTAGAGAAAGAGAATTCTGGCCCAGCTGCTTAGAATTTCTGTCTGGACTCTTAAAAAGTTTCAGCACTCTGGATTAGCTTTTGAATTTTGAATTGTAATTGCTGAAGACCAAGTAATTATTTGACTGGTTATCCTCAAATATTATTTAATAAATGATACTGATGGTTAGATAAAGTATAGCTTATTTATGAACTTCAGGAATGAAGGATCCTTGGTGCTCTCTGAGCTTGCTTGTTTTCTTGCAAACAAAGAAAAGTAGGTAACATCATCAGTGCTAGTCCATCACTAGCACTGATCGTGTTACTAGTTTGGGTAATGAAACATGTGCAAGAAAACAACAAGCTCAGAGAGCACCAAGGACCCCTCATATCAATCCTCAGCTACAAATATTCTCCTTTATTGATATGAATGTCAGGGATGTTTAATGATCTATAATTTAATTCTTGACTGGACTGGTACTCTGTGAAATCCCACCTATTACTTAGAAACTCCATTCCATAGCACTAAAATTACTTTTTTGTTTGTCTGAATATACTGAACTATCACTCCTACATGATAAAGTGGGTAAAATATACTCTGATACATAGTAATTTTTATTTCTTCTGACAGGCCATAGATTACATTTTACCATCAACTTTTACACATTTTAAGATTACTCATTCCCATTTTAATCAACATTCTACCATTAGATCATCTACTTGAATTAATTTTTCATTGATTATGAACACATTATCCAAATTAATTATTTTACTATAGAATACAAATAATGCATAATAGAATACAAATAAGAACTAAGCACAGTGATGTCTATACAATAAAAAATTGAACCTGTTATGCTGTGATTGGAATAAATTAAATAAATAAATTTAATTTTGAAATTAAACTTTCAAAATGCATATTAGTGTTAAATATAATATCTAATATCTATAAGAACATCGAATGACTTGTGTTGTTCAGCTGGTGCTTAGTATGACATGGATAAAAAGTTGCAAAGCAAGCTGAGTTATTTTGTAATATGAAAAATGTTTGTATCTTTGAATGTATTATAGAAGTATCCATTGTGTTTTTATTTATTGTTATTTATGAGTATTAAAAAGGAGATGGGGAAGAAAAAGGGAGATAAAAAGAGAAGGCTGCTTAGAACAATAAATATGTATTAATCTCTAACTTCCCCACTCTGACTGATTTGCAACATTTATAAACATTTTAATCCTGTTAAAATCAAGCTGTAAATGTTTATATTTCCCTTACTGCATGATGTGCTGTATATATGAAAAACATTCTGGCTTAAATTTAGTTAAGCTTCTGTTGCGGATATACACTGTTAGTTTTGTCATTGCTTTGCATCATCTAAGTTTTAATTCCCAGTCATATATCATTGTTACTGTATTTTCTGTCAATGTTGGGCAAAATTTATCTTCACTGCTGAAAGCATGTATCTCAATAAGTTATATTTTAATGATTGTTTTCCAGGATTATATCATTTCAAATTTAATTTCTAAAATTCTCTGAATGATGCTCTGTCTCTCCAATGCTTTTGAGGATTTTTTATATATATATGACTGACCCAGATTGGATCCTGCAGTGTTCCTTCTGTTTCATGGTTTTTCCAACATTTGTTATGTTATTGTGTATTTTGGGCAGAGTTATATACCAGCTGCAAAATGTTTTACACCAGTTATCTTATGGGTTATAAGGCAAAGGTAAAAGGTCCCCTCGCATATATGTGCTAGTTGTTTCTGGCTCTAGGGGGTGGTACTCATCTCCATTTCAAAGCTGAAGAGCTAGCACTGTCCAAAGACCTCTCTGTGGTTATGTGGTCAGCATGACTAAACACCGAAGGAACATGGAATGTTGTTACCTTCCCACCAAAGTGGTCTCTATTTTTCTACTTTTTTTCTGCATTTTTTTTTTGAAAATTTTTGATTGATTTTTAGAAACAAACATAGACAAACACAACACAGAACATGAAAACATAAAACCCCTTTTCTGAAAGCAGCCTGATCCCGGGTTACATCTCTTTGTACAGACACCAGTTCAAATTCATGCTCATTTTTATATACCATTCCATATCTTATTGCCATTCTACATTTTCTATATGGCTTCTCCTCTCTTTTAACTTTCTTAATTTTATTTTTATTTGTTTCATCTCAAACCAGATCATTATATTTATATTCTTTGTCTGTCCTATTTCAGCTATCTATTATCTTTTCTCCTTAAACAAAATTCCTCCTGTAGTCACTAATTGGAGTATGACGCCTTTATATCTTTCCCCTAAAATTATAACACTTAATATAGAATATAACTTCCATTCGGATTCTACATACTAGACACTACATTTTAAAAAGAAAAGAAAAGTATAAATATATAATATAATTAAAACAACGATCCATACCAATTCAATTCTATCATTAATGTTAATATTCATTTAAATTTTAAACATTTAACACATTACTTTTCAAATAGGTATCATGCTTCCATAGGAATGCTTGTAAACTTTCCATGATTACTTCCCCCCCACTTCACTTGCATTTTAAAACATTATGTCATTAAAATGTTCCCATTCCTTTCTAAATTAATTCTCTCACTTAATTCATTCCATTTATTTTATTCACAAATGTTTAACTAAATCATACGTTGTTTCCAATTTTTTAATATTATTTCTAAATACAAGTATAACAATTCAATCATATGTACTTTGCAGAACCCCTTTTTCAATTAAATTTTTACCCATTATCTCTAAATAAGTCCTGTTTCTTTGCATCTTGCTTCACACCCTTGTAGGTTCTCTTCTCTTCCCTCCTTCTTTGCTTCTTCTATCTGCCCTTTTTACCCCTTTGTCTCTCCACCTCGATTTCCCTTTTCTGTATTCCCTTTTTCTGTTGCTTTCTCACATTATGTCTACTTTTCACCTTATTTTTCCCTTTTTTGGTTGTTTTTTTAGGTCTCAAATTCTCCATTCCCTTTCCCCTCTTTCTCCTTTCTTCCCCAAGTAAAGTTACTTGTTCGTTAAAGATGGCTTCTTCTTGTTGCATAGTCTTTTCTTGTAATTTCTGGTAGGTAAAGATCACCATTTCTAAGAATTGAAAAACGGAACCAAGAGGGCACCTCCCTTCTTGTTCCTCTTCTTTATATTTTTTAAATTCAATTTTCAGTTTGTCCACAAGTGATGCCATTGTAGAGGTTTTTTTTCTTTAAAAAAAACCACCCAAGAGTTTTAAAACCTTCCAATATAATTCCAAAAGTCCCAAAGTCACCAAACAATCCAAATAAACACAAGCTGTTTCTTTTTACACTTTCCTCCTTTTTTCACTTTCAGAGCCTGTCACATAGGCCGACGGATGCAAAACGTATGTAAAAAGGACACAGTGGACGAGAAAATGTTCCATCCATTGTTATCCGCTCTAAAAAGTGCCCCGAATTTGCATAAGCAGAGCGGACAACAATGGAAAGGAACGGACGGGGGGAGGATGTAGCCAGGATGTTAAGTAGATGTTAAGCGGATGCGCTAGGAAGCCTAGCGGATGGAAGCAGATGGAAGCGGATGGCACATCCGCAGGGCTTCCGGGGGAGCACAGCGAAGCGGACGCACAACAGAAGGAACGGATGCAGAGCGGAAGCCTAGCGAATGCCTAGCAGATGCAAAGCATTCACTGCGCATGCGGGGAGGATGCATTGCGTCAGCCCCGCGGATATAAAAGGATGCAGCTCGCAAGCAGGTCACCATTCAGAGGAAAGACCTGCTGCCAGACACATCCCCAGCCAACAACCATGGTGAAGAAGAGGAAGCCTGTGCCATCTGCTGCCAGCCCTGGCAAGAAGGACAGTGCCACCATCCCACCCCCTGGCCATGTTAGATTTATGTGAGCACCAACATTATCTCGAACATAAATCCTCTTCAGCTTCTGCCAACACCCAACAGCCGTTTTCTCTCCGTGGATATTAACAAGCTGTTGATCAGTTAAGGTTAACCCAATTATGCAAATGGCTTGTTGATTTTTATGCATAAATTCTTCTATCTTTAGTCTGTCTTTCTCATCCTCTGGATCCCATTCTTCTACGTTTGGTGGATTTTCAATTATGTTCCACAGACCTTCTCTTCGTAGAAGTCGACTACATTTTGCAGACCATGATACATAGTTTGTTCCATCCAGCTTGGATATAAGGGACAAACTTTGTAGATTGACTTGTGCCATGTTTTCTTATATGGATATAAAAATATAATTAATAAAACACAGCTGTCTGTTTACTGTAATGTATAACAACACAAACTCTCACTTTTTACATTAATCTGTTTAACCTAGTTAAACTGACTTTGCAGCCTCTGGGCCCATAACCAGTGTTAAGCCTGGGTTCCCCAACCAGGGTTAGGTAGACAAGCTAAACAGAATGTGCAGCGTTAGTCAGATAGGCACACAGATAAATGAGTGAGCTAAGCTTGTATGTTTATTAACATACAGTAAAAATAACAGATACGCTTGTGCTATCAAGAATATAGTTTATTCCATTATAAGTTCATAGCATAGTCAAATAACAGTCCAATAGTCATGTATCAAGTAGTCAGTCCATTCAGGGATATTCAGTTAGCAAAGTCCATGTAGAATATCCTATGTCAGTTCACTTACAAATCAGTCCTTTGTTGTCTCTCCCGTTCGAGCAATGCAGTCTTGATTCCAAGCAGTAATTAGGGATCATCACAACATAATGCCTTTATAGAGAGAAGAGGCCAAACATTACAATCAATGGCACGAACTATGATGTCTGATTCAGGATTACCTGACAATTTATGGGGAGAAGCAATAATGTGTGGTAATCATATATTAAATAATGTTGTTAATTCAACAACAGGTGAATTACCATTCACACTGTGGCATGATACAAAACCTGATTTAAGTTACATGCACACATTTGGAGCACCAGCATGGGTGCATATCCCTACACAACTTAGACACAAAGGACAGCATAGAGCTAAAAGATTATTTTTTGTAGGATATACATCTAATCATAGATCTTATAGATTCTGGGAACCAGGTACATCTAGAGTTTACACCAGTGCTAGTGCAAAATTCCTAGAACATGTAGGATGGAATAGATTAGAGCAAGATTTAAATAATGAAGTATTTATTGAACCCTACAAAAGGCAGAAAGATCAGATTAGCTATAAGAAGAGTCCAATTAAAGAAGAAGTCCACGAAGAGCAAATAGGACCAGAACAAGAGGAAATAGTTGATCAGGAAGAGTTACATAATCAAGAACAATTAACAAAGGAAAGTCCACCTGTAAGTCCTATAATACCTAGACGTACTACACGTGTAACTAGACCACCTGATAGGTATCAAGCAAGTATAGTTTGCCAAGTAACTAAAGTTCCAACTAGTGTAGATGAACTTAGGATGTATCCTGCTAAGGATCAGGAGAATTGGCAAAAGGCAATGGAAAAAGATCTAAATTCATTAAAGGTAATGAAAGTGTATGAAGATGCCAAATTACCTCCAGGAGAAAAATCCATTGGGTGCAAATGGATATTTAAAGTAAAAACTGGAAATGATGGGACTGTTACCCATAAAGCTAGGTTAGTAGCTCAAGGATTTAATCAAACTGCATCTGATTACGATGAAGTTTTTGCACCAAGCCTTAAAGCAACATCTTTAAGAGCAGCATTAGTGTGGGCAGCTAAGAAAAACTATTTCATTAACCATTTAGATGTAGAAACTGCTTATCGACATGCACCATTGCAGCATACTATATATTTAAGAAAACCAATTGGTATAAAAGACAATAAAGTAAATAGTAATGATTGTTGGAAACTCAAAAAGAGTCTTTACGAGTTGAAACAATCTGGGTTTGAGTGGAACCAATATATTGTGAAAGAGTTAAACAATATAGGTTTTAAATCTGGTTTAGCAGATCCGTGTGTGTTTAAAAGAGAAAATAATGGAACGGTGTCATTATTATTATTATTTACAGATGATATTGCTTTGCTAACTAAGACTAATAATGAAGCTAATGAGATTATATCATTATTAGCCAAAAAGATAAAATTAAAGCATTTAGGTGAAATTAAAAGGTATCTAGGATTGACAATTAATAAAACAAATAATGGTTTTAAGATATCTCAAGAAGATAAAATTTGCCAATTAATTAAAATGTTTAAAATGGAACTTTGTAAACTGGCAAAGACTCCAATGAGTCAGGAAGTTTGCCAAACTAATGATCAAAGTCCCAAATTTGATAAGTCCATATATCAATCTTTGATTGGTAGCTTATCATATATAAGCAATTGGTCAAGGCCAGATATAGCTTATAGTGTAAATCAGCTGGCACGTTTTAATTCAGATCCAAAACAATTTCATTGGCAATCATTAAAAAGAATATTAAGATATCTTAAAGGAACAATGAACCATGCATTGTATATAGAACCAAAGGGTGATTTGAGTCTTAGTGCCTATGCAGATGCAAGTTTTGCAACTGATATAAACACTAGAAAATCAACATCTGGGATGGCTATATTATTTGGTAATACACTAACAGGGTGGAGGTCAATCAGACAACAGCATATTAGCTTGTCCACGATGGAAGCTGAATTTTCATGTCTGTCATTATTATGCACTGACTTGATTTTCTACAAACAGTTATTATTAGACATGGGTATAACTGTAACTTCCTCCACACACCGTCTCCTGTTGTCCTCTCGGGGCCAGGCACCCCAATGGCGCCTCAGACCAGCACTCCAGCAGCAGCCACCTCCACAGCACCTGGACCCTTCACCCCTGAGACTATGGGCATGCCTCAGAGTGACTGAGAAGAGTGCCAGAGACTGGATTGCTACCTGTTGACTTTATCTTTGCTTGGGACACTTGGGTCATTTTCTTTTACAGCTTGTTATAAATAAAGATTATTTTTGCTTCACACACTTGCTTCATTTATTTTATGAAATAAAGTCTTGGTGGAAACTTTTAGAAATGGTTTAAGCCTTTGCATGCTTGTGGGATGGGTAAGGATAGCAATGGGATGGGCAGGGATACCTGTGGGAGGGGTAATAGCTGTTGGATGGGTTAGGATAACTGTGGGATGGGTAATATCTGTGGGATGGGCAGGGATACCTGTGGGAGGGGTAATAGCTGTTGGATGGGTGAGGATACCTGTGGGATGGGCAGGGATACCTATGGGATGGGTAATAGCTGTGGGATAGATAAACCTCCAGTGCAAGCATACTGGGACTATATAGTCCACCCTCCAAGGTGCCACACCTATGGCCCTTTATTATCAATAACAATGTAATCATTCATCCACACATTTCAACATAAACACAACTCTTTATTAAATGCCATGTTCATTGTAGGCCCACTCAACATACATGGACCAATCTCACCCGTGTGATGAGACAGGCTGAAGGAAGCATCCATTAAGCATCTACCATCCTGTCTTGCCACTCCACTGCTCCAGCTGGGGAGTTGCACCAGTGTTTCAGGAGGTTGCACTGCTTCTTCCCTTCATGTGAAGCTCTGTTGGGGCCTTGCACATCCACAGTATCTATCAGGTTTCACCCTTGCCTCCATTCACCAGGCTACATGTCCCCATTGCCCTGTTAGAGGTCAACGAGCCTGTTCTGCAACACTGGGTAGCGGGTGCGCATGAGATTGTGCAGGATGCAGCAAGCTTCCACGATGTTCCCCACGGTCTCTGGGTGATGCTGCATGGTGGTGAGAAGTACCTGGAACCTGTTGGCCAGGATGCCAAAGGCGTTCTCCACCACCCGCCGTGTCCTGGACAGCCTGTAGTTGAAGATCCTCTCTTCACGGGTGAGGCATCTGGAAGTGTAGGGCTTCATGAGGTAGGTTCTGAGGGAGAAGGCGTCATCCCCCACGATGAAGTAGGGCATATCTTGTGTGTCGTTGGGCAGGGGGTCTGGATCTGGGAAGTCCATGATGAGGTTGCATTTCAGCCCCTCCTTGAGGTCACTGGCGTTGTATAGCTGAGCATTTGAAGGTGAGCCATTGCCTGAAGCATCGATGTACATGAACTTGCAGTCAGCATCGACCATGGTGAAGAGGATGATGCTGAAGAAGCCCTTGTAGTTGAAATAAGTGGACTCTGACTTGGCTGGAACTTTGCAGGCCACATGCTTCCCATCTATGGCTCCAACGGTGTTGAGGAAGTTCCACTTCTGATACCACTGCTCTGCAACTTTCTTCCAGCCTTCTTCAGTGAGGGGCACTGGAGGAGCTCCTCCAGGTATTCTTCGATGATGGCCTGCACCACTTCTCTGACCACAATGGTCAGAGGTGGTGTTGTGTGGCACCCTCCAGCCATACTGCATGCTCCTGTACATGGTCCCTGAGGCCAGGTGGCGCAGAGTCAGTGTCACCTTGAGCCCAGGGTCCAGGCTGGGCTGGAAGTTGGTGCTCTGCTTGGTCAACCTCGGTCTCAGCCGCTCCACAACTTCATGAAACATGGCTGGAGGCATCCTCATGAAGTTCTGGAATGCACGGGGGCCTTCGTTCCTCAGCTCCACCATCAGTTTGTTATACAGTCCATACCCGGCTCTTCTGGCGATCCATCTTCGGACGCAGACACTTCTTGGCCGCCTCCTTTTCTTCGTTTAGAACAGGTGAAAGAGCCTGTAGATGGCTTCGCACTGTTGTAGATCAATGGTGGCTTCCAAAAGGAGTGTGTGATGATCCATGGTGGAGATGACTGGATGCTGTGGAAGAGCAAGAGCCAGATGAAGGCTGAAGAGGTCTGCACCGCAGGGCTACTGGACTGAAAGTGAGATCCAGGTGATTTCCTCCCCCTTTTTATTGGAAATATCAGTTTCCCACTAGGTGTCCTTCCACATCCTCTAGGCATCCTGCAGACATCCTAAATATCCGAGATAGGTCCCCTCTGCGAAAGTTTTTTCCGTTTTAATGCTTTGTATGCAAGCTACATCCACTTTCATCCTTTCTCCCTCTGTGCTACTAAAGCTTTGTGTCCGTTCCGCGTCCGTTTCGCTTCCTCCCTGTGTCCGTTTTCCGCTGGAGCGGATGCGAGTTGCGTGGATGCCTAGCGGATATAGCGGATGCATAATGGATGACGACGGATATGGAATGGATGTTCCCCGTATGCGTTGCGGATGCAGAATGGATGCGTTGGATACATTTTCCGCTCAAAAAGTTTTGAGCAGCTCAAAACCTTTTGAGCGGATGGAATCTCAGTCGATGGATGCTGGACAGATAGAGAGAATGAAAAAAGGGCGCAGTGAGTAAAGAACGGATGGATTGTGTTTACCAACGGATGGCAAGTGTTTCTCTCCATTTTACATCCTCTTTCCAACCATTGGTGCTGTGTGACAGGGGCTTAAAATGTATCTTTTAGTCGTCCTGTTAAAATTTAACTTTAAGCCCATGTCACACTGCACCAACGGATGCAAAGAGTCTAAAAAGAACTGAACCAAGTGTGTGAAGCAAAGATAACCTTTATTAATAACAAACTGGAAAAGCAAAATGACCCAAGAAAAGTGTCCCAAGCAAAGATAAAGTCAACAGGTAGCAACCCAGTCTCTGGCACTCTTCTCAGTCACTCTGAGGTGTGCCCATGGTCTCACAGGTGCTGTGGAGGTGGCAGTGGCTGGAGTGCTGGTCTGAGGTGCCATTGCGGTGCCTGGCCCCGAGAGGACAACAGGGGATGGTGTGTGGAGGAAGCTCTCAGAGAGCTGGCTCAGTCCCATGATGTTGAGAGCCCCTTCCTCCATGACATGGGCTGTCAGTCCCAAGACCGATGACAGATGTTCTGAGGCCGGGCTTGGCTGTGGGATGGAGGAAGGAGCAGTGTAGTGGGGCTGTCTGGTCTGCAGGTGAGCGAGGTGAGGCATTTGTGGCATCGGTGGCATCGGTGGCATTGATGGCATCAATGGCATCGGTGGCACCTGTGGTGTGCGATGTACTAGTGCCTGGACTGGGAAGGGCTGCCTGTGCTGCTGGAACTCTTGGTAGCCGTAGCCTTGGTAGGTGAGGGGCTGTTGAAAGCCTTGGAAGGGCTGTGACATCACCTGGGGTGGAGGAGCAGACCTGGACTTGGTCGGAGCAGGTTCAGCTGTGCCTGGAGGGTGGTGCAGAAAACCTGTGATCCTCTCCTTGATCACCTGGTACTGGGATTTGGACATGTCCATGAGGGGCTGGTTCACGTAGGTGAGGAAGGGCTTTCTGTTAGAGGATGGTATGTCGGAGTGTACCAGCTAAGAGAGGATATCTATGCTGCTTTTGATGGTGTCCCTGATCTCCAGCAGGACAGTGTTGCTCTGTCCCTCTGGTTTGGCTTTCTGCCTGCTTTCTGTGGAGGTGGAGCTGGGGGTGGGGGTGGGTTGGTCTCTGGTGGCAGTGGCCTCTTCTTGCTCCAACTGCGTCAGGGGGTCCTCCACGTGCTCTGCCACGGGGAGTGCAGCTGTCGGGGGGGTCTCTGTCGTGGGGCACTCCAAAGATACCTGCCTGGACACAGGATCTGACTCTTGGCCAGAAGAGGACTGGCTCTCTGTGGGCTGCCTGAGAGAGACGGTTGACAGAGGGGCTGCTCCTCGGTGGCGGACTTCACCCTCCAAGAAGCTGCACTTGACCATCACGTAGGTCTCCCGGTCAGTGAGCTTGACCGCGGCCTGGCCAGACTTCTTGAGGTGCAGCTTCCAGTACCAGGTGTGCATGTGCTTCCACCACCCAAGAAGGACCTCCAAAGTGTAGCCCAGGCTCTCCGCCTTCTCTCTCCAAGCCGCCTGCTTCCCCTTGGTGTCTCAATAGAGCATGTGTCCCTTCCGCCAGAGGTACTCGTTCTCCCTCAGCCATTCCAGCACCTCCCAGAAGCTCCCCCAGAAGCCCTGTGGACGTGCCTTCCGCTTCCATCCGCTAGGCTTCCGTTGAGCATCCGCTTAACATCCTCACTACGTCCTCTCCCCATCCATTCCTTTCTGTTGTTGTCCGCTCTGTTTATCAAATTTGGGGCACTTTTGAGAGCGGATAACAATGGATGGAACATTTTCTCATCCGCTGTGTCCTTTTTACATACGTTTTGCATCCGTCGGCCGATGTGACCTAGCCTTTAGATTCTTTAGATTCCAAGCTATCTCCTCCTTCCAAATCCTTTTCTTATTCTCTTCCTCTCCCTTCCCACTTTCGGCAAAAGAAAATTTTTTCTCTTTTTTTTTTTTTGCCTTTTATATTCAGAAATCTTTCTTATCCCCTTGGCATTAAATTTTCCAATTTAAATACCTGTTGATCCCAAAGCAGATTTTTCCGATTTCTCATTCATCTCTGTTTGCTGTCAACATAAGGAAGGAGAGTGAAAAAAAAACAACTTTCCCTTTTCACTTTCATTTGCTGCTTCCGAGTCTTCTTTGGGAGCAATGTATCTTTTTTTCAAAAAAAGTTTAAGTTCAGGATGTCTTAATTGTTTCTTCTTATCCCGGTTAGCCAAAACTTTCACTTCAGCACTTTCTTCCTCCTGCACATTCTTTTCCGGATGAGGGCTTCTTTGAGACAGCCTCATTCTGACCGCCACTCTACCGCCTTTGGGAAAGGGAGTTTAGCCAGCTAGGGAGGAAAGATGTGGCTTTCCTTGACCCTGTTGGAGTCTCCCCCATCTTCACCAACCTCTACGGGATGGCTTAGCCCCAAAGCCAGCTGGCTCGGGACGCTCAGGCAGTGAGCCCAGGCAGAAACTGCACACGATCATGGATTCCTGCCTGCCACTGAAGCCCTCTACAAGGTTGCTCTCTATTTTTCCACTTGCATTTTTACATGCTTTCGAACTGCTAGGTTGGCAGAAGCTGGGACAAGTAATGGGAGCTCACTCTGTTACTCGCTGCTAGGGATTTGAACCGCCGGACTACCAACCTTTCTGATTGACAAGGTCAGCAGTTTAGAATAAATTTGATAAATTTGTCCCATAATTGATTCCTTTCCAGAAAAGAAGACTGGGATTGCTCACAAGCAGTCCAGACAGCTGCTCCGAATGAGGAGACCAAAAATTAGCAGTCTCCAGAAGGTTTAACATGATGGCAGATGAAGGAAATTCATTGTAGACCGAACTGCAGCTCGGCATTTTTAAAAAGGACACGGGGTTGCATTCTTCTTAAGCACTTTTGAAATTGCTTGTTAATTTTTTTTGGGGGGGGGATGTTAGAAATCTTCATAAAGGCCCTCTCCCACTGCACTTATGGATGCAAAGAGGATGTAAAACGTTAAAAAAAAGCTTGCCATCCATTGGAAAACGCTATGCATCCGTTGTGTACTCATTGCATATGCTCTATCCGTCAAGCAATTTCATCTGCGCAAAAAGTTTTGAGCTGCACAAAACTTTGTGAACAGATGAACTTTCCGCCGTGTATAATGTAAATCTGCAACACACAAGCAACAAACGTTCTGTGTCCATTTATCATCCATGAAACGTCTGCTGTATCCTCTCTGCATCCTCTGGGCATCCTCGCAACTCACATCCGCTGCAGCTGAAAATGGAAAGAGGGAGGAAACAAAAGGTACACGGAACGTCTACACAGAGTTAGTAGCACGGAAATAGAAAGGATGCGCAGTGAACGATTTGCATCCGATATACATCCCTAGGCTTCCTATGAACATCCGTTTAACATCCCCACTACATACTACCCACGTCTGTTCTTTTCCATTCTTTTTCGTTCTGTTTATGCAAATTTTTGCCACTTTTTGGAGCGGATGACAATGGATGGAGCCACCCCCAAAATTTTGCTCATCCTCTGTGTCCTTTATGCATACGTTTTGCGTCCATCGGCCAGTGGGACCTAGCCTTAACAGACCATTTGGCATGTTTCCTTTCATGCACTAATGATTTTACCTAGTTTGGATAATGAAACTTCTGTAAGAAAACAAAAAAGCTCAGAAAGCAACAAGAACCTCCCCATTTCAACCCTGAGCTACAAATATTTTCCTTTATTAGTTTCCTTTAATCCGTAGTTAAGAAAAAAAATCAAACCTTTTTTTAATAAACATCAAAATAAAGTTATTAAAGCAAAGGCTTTAGAAAGTTATAAATTTTGAATATATCTTCAACTAGAAGAATGTGTTTGGCAGTTCCAGGGCTTAATTTGAGGAGATCAAGGAACAATATTGTTAAAATAAAGGGAAAGAATATAAAAAGATCAAGATAGTCAAAAGTGAAAAGAAGGAATATAAAATTGGTTTCTTTGATCAAAGTTATCTTTGGTAATCCTTACTGGACTTTTGCTGATCAGAACTGAACAACAATGCTTTAAAGGTGAGATTTAGGAAGAAGAGCTCATTTGTTGTATTTTAAGAGAAAAGAGTAAGTCACTAAAATTGTGCTTGTTATGAAGTGGAAAGCCATTTCTTTAAAAAAAAAAAAAATTTCATTGAGTTTACAATTAGAACAAACCAACATACATAAATGAAAGAGAGAAAAAGAAAAAAGGGATAAGAAAATAGAAAGAAAAAAATGGAAAACAATTAAAAACATTATCATCTTCAACAGATTGTAAGACCTCTTTTTATCCTTATTTTATGCCATATACACACACCTAATCCTTACATAGATCTGTGTATCACTACTATGGATTTATCCTATCCTCTTTTGCCTTTTAGTGTGAAGTCTATATTTGGTCTATCCATTTGTACCAGCAGTTCCAGCTGTTGTAGTATATTGAAGTGTTTTTATTTTTTAATGCCAAAGTTAATTTGTCCATTTCTGCACAACTTGAAATTTTTTGAATGATCATCTCCTCTGATGGAACATGAGGCTGTTTCCAGATTGTGCAAAAGCCAATCTGGTTGCTGTCAAAATGTGTATTATTATATATTTCACTTTTTTTGATATTTGTTTATCAAAGATCCCTAACAGAAAGGACTCTGGTTTGAATTCGATCTGTTCTCTTGTCATTTCTTCCTACCAATTTCTAATTTTCTGCCAATATTTTTGAGCTTCTGTACAGGACCACCACATATTGAAAAAAGTTCCCTCTTTTTTTTTTTTTTTTTTTTTTGC
>BLBF01000017.1:12896452-12911846 GCA_015471245.1 Laticauda colubrina | reverse complement strand
TTTTTTTTTTTTTTTTTTTTGCATTTCCAGCAATTTGGACTCATCTTGGGGTGCATCTTCGCTAATCTCAAAGGAGGAAGGTGCCATCTATATAAAACATTTTATAGGCGTTTTCTTTGTATGCTACCGATTTTGTAATTTTATTATTTCTACCCCAGACCCTTTCCCATTCTGTTATGGTGATGCTACGTCTTATCTTCCTACTCTAGGCTATCATGTTCCTTTTTACAATTTCTTCTTCTAATTCTACTTCTAAAAAATAATTATAAAATTTTGTGTGTTTTTTTTTGCCTGATCCTAATAAAATTTTATCTAATTGCTGGAGTTTATTGTTAATTCCAAATTCTTTCTTGTCCTGTTTATATCTACTCTGAATTTTAAGATATACCCACTGATCAATTTTTAGTCCCCACTCTTGAAGTTCTTGCCACAATTTCAAATTTCCTTGTGTATCCAATAGATCCTTATATTTAATCATTTTAGTGATATCCAGATTATTTGGGTGAATCATCGCCTTCATTGTTGAAGTCCAAATTGGTATTTTTAAATAGTGTTTTTTTTTTCATATTTTCTTCCAATTAGTTAATAATGAGTCTCTGATTAGGTGTCTTAAAGTATTTCTGGCTAGTTTTCCCAACATCCACCCCCTCTGCAAGTCATGGCCTTCTAAGAATAATATTCTCTTGTTGGTTAATTCACCCATTCCTTCAACCATACTAAAGAGACTGCTCCAAATTGTTCTAATTCATTCATCAATTTTTGTCCTCTTTCTATTGGTTCTTCAATGAAAAAAAATCGTATCATACGCAAATTCTTGCATTTTATATTCTTCTTTCTTAACCTTTAATCCTTTTATGTCTGGGTTCTGTCTAATTCGCATTAGTAATGCTTCTAATGATAATATGAAGAGCAGGGGTGAGAGTGGGCAGCCCTGTCTGACTCCTTTTTCTATTTTTATTGGGCAGGTATATTTCCCGTTTATTATAATATTATTAGCCTGTTGTGTATCATAAATGGTTGTTATAATATTTTCAAATTTGGTGCCTAAATTCATATTATAATTTTTTTGGATTAAAAATTGCCAATTTAAATTATTGAAGGCCTGCATCTAAAAACATAAGTGCAATTTGTTTTTTGGAGTGGGCTTCGTAAAATTCTAATACATCTAGTACTATTCTTAAGTTGTTCCTGATTTGTCTGGTCGGGAGAAATCCATTTTGATCTTCATATATATGCTCATTTAACATTCTTTTTAGTCTACTTGCTATAATAGAAGTGAATATTTTGTAATCAGTATTTAACAGTGAAATCGGCCTATAATTATGTATATATCAGGGATCCGAATCCTCCTTCGGGATCAGCGAAATCAATGCCCACCTCCATGCGTCCGGCATCCTGGCTGCCAGTAAGACGTCATTAAAAACTTCCACCATAAGAGGTCCTATTTGTTCTGCTATTGCCTTGTACAGCTCCCCTGGAATCCCATCTGGTCCCGGGGATTAATTGTTTTTCTGGTTCCCTATTGCTGATTTCAATTCAAACCAAAAAATGTCTTTGTTTAATAATTTTTCCATTTCTTCCCCAATTGCTTTATCCTTCATTTCATCTGAATAGTTTCTTTTTCTATCTTTGTTAACTTCTTCCTTTTTATATAACTCTTCAAAATACTTATGGGCAATTTCTTCTTTCTGTTCTATCTCCTGTTGTATATCCCCCTTTCCATCTATTAGCTGGTATATCAATCTCTTTTCTTTCCTTTTTTTTAGTCTATATGATAGCCATCTCCCTGGCTTATAAGCATGCTCAAAATAAGTTTATCTAGTTGTATTCAAATTTATAATCATTCTCTCTTGTTCAATTAAAATCAGTTTATGTTTAGTTATTATTATCTGATTTTGCAATTTTGAATCCTTTGGGGTATTCTGTAATTGAGTTTCTAATTCCTTAATTTTTTTGTTGTAATTTGTTTTGCTGGGCGTATTTTTCCTTATTCCTCTTGGCGTTATAAGAGATTGTTATACCTCTTATTACTGCCTTCATCATATCCCAAATGTTTTGTTTTGTAGTTGTTCCATTATCATTTTCCTTTAAGAAATAATTTAATTCCTCCTTGAGTTTGTTGGTATATTCTCTTTCTCTTATTAAATGAGTTTTTAACGCCCATCTTTTATTGGGTTTTTCCCTACCCTTCCATATTATCTGAATTGGATTGTGATCTGCCCATTCATTAGGTAAAATTTCAGTCCCTTTTATCTCATTTGCTATTTCCCCATTCATCCATGCCATATCAATTCATGTCCATATTTGATGAGGATTTGAATAGAATGCAAATTGTTTTTTCTCGGGATGTAATCTTCTCCATATATCAATCAAATTTAACTCCTTCATCATTTCCATACATATCTTGGGAAGCTCTCTTTTCCCCCCTTTGTTCTTCCACCCGATTACTGTCAAGCCATTTCTATATGCAGTATACCGGAATAAACAAACAAACAAACAAACAAACAAATAATAGAAAATGAAGAAAAGAAAAAAGAAAAGTATTTTTCTTTCTTTTCTTTTTGTTCTTTCATTTATTTTAGTGTGTATCTTTACGATTTGTGCCATAATTTAGCATTATTGCTTTGATTTAGTTCAAATGTAAACCAAGATAGTTCACTGAGTAACCTATCTGATGGGCAGATTCTTTCCATAAGAGATTTACTTCTCTTTGTGTTAAGTATCTATAATCACTTTTCAAAAAAAATATTGATTTTATATCCAGAGAATTCTCTAGAATTCTTTTCTGCTGATATTTTTAAGCAATATAAATTAATCTATGAATAATAGAGAAGTGCACCACTTTGCCTTCCTTATTTGAAAATCTGTGGAAAGTGCTCAAAATCTTTTCTGTTTACCAGTGAACTCAAGCTTTGAATTCTTCTTGAAGGTTCATTTTATTCAGTATGGGTATAAAAATAGCACTGCAGTCTGTCAAAGGCTTTTTCCCCAACCAGGAAAATAATTGCTGCCTCCTCCTTTCTGTTTCAAGTTCTTTGTAATATTGCATTTAATTCATTTTATTGTTCTTTTTATTTCTCGAACAGCGATGAGTGTAGTTTTATTTGTTGATATTGGTTGTTTAATGATTCATAGCAGCTTCATCAGTGCAGACCCTCTTAATTCGCTTTAAAAAGCTACCAATTGTTTTATTATTTCCAAGGTTAGATGTAAAAATTAAGTCCTTTTCTTTATTGCTGATAGTCTGTTTTTTTAAAAAAATCTTTTTGATAAACTAAATAAATCACTAAATAAATCACTGATAAATCACTGTCCCGATGTTGTTTTTGCAAAAGGCAACTGGACTTTCTTTGGGGAGGTGTTTCCCTTGAAAACTGTTTTGCTTTTCATCCAAGAACCTTCTTCATTTCTGCAGAATTAAGAACTGAAGAAGCTCCTTGAATGAGAAGCAAAACATTTCCAAGGGGGAAAAAACCCAAGGAAGTCCAGTTACCTTTTAGAAAATCACTTTTGGGATAATCATGACTTGGATGACTGAGAATCTCCACAGACAATATATTTCACTACTTTTTATTTGCATGGTCAAAATTCTTTTGTTAACAAATGTTATTTTCTTCTATAATTCTTCTGATTCTAACAAATTTAGTTGCTGTTTAGATTCTTCCAATCAATTGCTTTTGGGGGGGCCATTTTATGCTTTTGTTCCAGTTCTTCTATTTTGGCATTTAATTGTTCTTTCTGTTTACTATATTTTCTTTTTTATTTAATTAAATTAAATTATTTATTTAATTGTTTAAATAAAATAATTTATTTTAATTATTTATATAAATATTATTTTAATTATTTAAATAAATTTAATCAAGAGCCCCCTCTATTACATGTTTTTCTAGTTTCCCAAATGGTAGTATGAGAGATACCTGGTGTTCTGTTTGTTTTAAAGAAGAAGTTAAATTCCTGCTCACATTTTTGGAGGGCAGTATCATGGAGTAATAACTTGTCGTTCATCTTCTATCTGAAATGTAGTTTTTCTCCAGAACTCCATGTTATTAAAAATGGATTGTGATCCACATATGCCATTGCAAAATTTGTACTTCTTTAATGGATGGTATTAAGGTCTTCGAGATCCAGTATATATCTATTTTGGAGTACAATTGATGTCTTGCTGAGAAAAAGATATAATGTGTCTCAATCGGATTTTGTAATCTCCATATATCAGTCAGTGCCAGTTTATCCATACATTGAAATATATATTGCAGAAGCTTTTCACCATTTTTCTCTTGTATGGTTTTGTCTAAGTTCACATCTAAAACTCCACATTTCCTAAGACAAATATCTTACCTTCTTTTAATTCTACTAACTTTTAAAAATGTATTTTGTATAATTGTTCTTTATCTTTATTTGGAGCATAAATGAAGGCCAGAATTATTATTTTATCTTCCTTCATTCATTACAAGATCCTTCATGCTTTGCCTTTAAATTGATTAAAATGATTTAAGTACTTCCTAGGCTGGTGACATGATATAAATTATTATTCCAATTTTCTTTATCTTTTTTTTGGTTGTGTATTCTTGTCCCTATTTCCTTTGCTTTAACAAATGCATGTTCTGTATTTATGTATTTCTTGCAAAGACACTATCAGTAATTTCTTTATGTCATTTAGATATATTTTGCACTTATTCACTCCAAAACAGTTACCTTCGTCTTTAAAATAATAATTTTCAAATCTATATTGCTTGTTGCATCATACAATCTCTTTAACATTTACAGGTAGTCCTGTATCAAATGTTGCCTTTCTTACCCAGTTCACAAAGTTGATTCATTCCCAAGATAATTTATTTATTCTCATTCATGTTTTACCTTCATCATATTTAACTCTTCTTGGCTTCAGCAGCTCACTTTCAACTCCTTATCCATTCAAAACAGTCCATAATTCAGGTCCATCATTTTAACTTA
This sequence comes from Laticauda colubrina, assembly GCA_015471245.1. Classification (NCBI taxonomy): domain Eukaryota; kingdom Metazoa; phylum Chordata; class Lepidosauria; order Squamata; family Elapidae; genus Laticauda; species Laticauda colubrina. Next base: position 12,906,893 of record BLBF01000017.1, on the reverse strand, counting down.
GAGTTCCCCCAAATTTATAAGCATACAACACATCCACCCCCAGCTCCACCTCCACAGAAAGCAAGCAGAGAGGCAGACGGGAGAGGCAGAGCCACACTGTCCTGCTGGAGATCAGGGACACCATCAGAAGCAGCGTAAATCTCCTCTCTCAGCTGGTACACACCGACGTCCCATCCTCCAACCGCAAGCCCTTCCTCACCTACGTCAACCAGACCCTCATGGACATGTCCGAATCACAGTACCAGGTGATAAAGGAGAGGATCACCGGTCTTCTGCACAACCCTCCAGGCCCAGCTGAACCTGCTCTGACCCAGTCCAGGTCTGCTCCTCCACCCCAAGTGATGTCACTGCCCTTCCAAGGCTTTCCACAGGCCCTCACCTACTAAGGCTACTGCTACCAGGAGCTCCAGCAACACAGGCAGCCCTTCCCAGTCCAGGCACAGGTACATTGAACGCTGCCAGTGCCACCAATGCCACTGATGCCACAGACACCACAGAAGCCAGCCACGCCACCGATGCCAGTCACGCCACCGATGCCAGCCATGCCACTGATGCCACCCACGCCACAGATGCCTCCCATGCCACAGATGCCACCCACGCCACAGATGCCACCCACGCCTCACCTCGCTCAGCTGCAGACCAGACATCCCCATTACACTGCTCCTTCCTCCATCCCACAGCCAAGCCCGGCCTCAGAACATCTGTCATCGGTATTGGGGCTGATACCCCATGTCCTGGAGGAAGGGGCTCTCAACATCACGGGACTGAGCCAGCTCTCTGAGAGCTTCCTCCACACACCATCCCCTGTTGTCCTCTCGGGACCAGGAACCCCAATGGTGCCTCAGACCAGCACTCCAGCAGCAGCCACCTCCACAGCATCTGGACCCTTCACCCCTGAGACTATGGGCATGCCTCAGAGTGACTGAGAAGAGTGCCAGAGACTGGGTGGCTACCTGTTGACTTTATCTTTGCTTGGGATACTTGGGTCATTTTTCTTTTACAGCTTGTAATTAATAAAGATTATCCTTGCTTCACACACTTGCTTCATTTATTTTATTAAATAAAGTCTTGGTGGAAACTTTGAGAAATGGTTTAAGCCTTTGCATGCTTGTGGGATGGGTAAGGATAGCAGTGGGATGGGCAGGGATACCTGTGGGATGGGTTAAGATAGCAGTGGGATGGACAGGGAAACCTTTGGGGTGGGTAATAGCTGTGGGATGGGCAGGGATACCTATTGGAGGGGTAATAGCTGTTGGATGGGTTAGGATACCTGTGGGATGGACAGGGATACCTGTGGTATGGGTAATAGCTGTGGGATAGATAAACCTCCAATGCAAGCATAGTGGGACAGTATGGTCCACCCTCCCAGGTGCCACACCTATGGCCCTTTATTGTCAATAACAATGTAATCATTGATCCACACATTTCAACATAAACACAACTCTTTATTAAATGCCCTGTTCATTGTAGGCCCACTCAACATACATGGCCCAATCTCATCCGTGTGATGAGACAGGCTGAAGGAAGCATCCATTAAGCATGTACCATCCTGTCTTGCCATTCCACTGCTCCAGCTAGGGAGTTGCACCAGTGTTTCAGGAGGTTGCGCTGCTTCTTCCCTTCATGTGAAGCTCTGTTGGGGCCTTGCACATCCATAGTATCTATCAGGTTTCACCCTTGCCTCCATTCCCCAGGCTCCATGTCCCCATTGCCTTGTTGGAGGTCCACAAACCTGTTCTGCAACACTGGGTAGCGGGTGCGCATGAGATTGTGCAGGATGCAGCAAGCTTCCACCATCCTCCTCACGGTCTCTGGGCAATGCTGCACGGTGGTGAGAAGTACCTGGAACCTGTTGGCCAGGATGCCAAAGGCGTTCTCCACCACCTGCCTTGCCCTGGACAGCCTGTAGTTGAAGATCCTCTCTTCACGGGTGAGGCATCTGGAAGTGTAGGGCTTCATGAGGTAGGTTCTGAGGGAGAAGGCATCATCCCCCACGATGAAGTAGGGCACATCTTGTGTGTTGTTGGGCAAGCGGTCTGGATCTGGAAAACCCATGATGAGGTTGCATTCCAGCCCCTCCCTGAGGTGACTGGCGTTGTATACCTGGGCATCTGAAGATGAGCCATTGCCTGAAGCATCGATGTACATGAACTTGTAGTCAGCATCAATCATGGCAAAGAGGATGATGCTGAAGAAGCCCTTGTAGTTGAAATAAGTGGACCCTGAATTGGCTGGAGCTTTGCAGGCCACGTGCTTCCCATCTATGGCTCCAACGGTGTGGGGGAAGTTCCACTTCTGATACCACTGCTCTGCAACTTTCTTCCAGCCTTCTTCAGTGGAGGGGCAGTGGAGGAGCTCCTCCAGGTATTCTTCGAGGATGGCCTGCACCACTTCTCTGACCACAATGCTGATGGTGTTGTGTGGCACCCTCCAGCCATACTGCATGCTCCTGTACGTGGTCCCTGAGGCCAGGTGGCGCAGAGTCAGTGCCACCTTGAGCCCAGGGTCCAGGCTGGGCTGGAAGTTGGTGCTCTGCTTGGTCAACCTGTGTCTCAGCTGCTCCACAACTTCGTCAAACATGGCTGGCAGCATCCTCATGAAGTTCTGGAATGTACGAGGGTCTTCGTTCCTCAGCATCACCATCAGCTTGTTATACAGTCCGTACTCTGCTCTTCTGGCAATCCATCTTCGGACCCAGACACTTCTTGGCTGCCTACTTTTCTTCGCGTAGAACAGGTGAAAGAGCTTGTAGATGGCTTCGCACTGTTGCAGAACGATGGTGGCTACCAAAAGGACTGTGTGATGATCCATAGTGGAGATGACTGGATGCTGTGGAAGAGCAAGAGCCAGATGAAGGCTGAAGAGGTCTGCACCGCAGGGCTGCTGGACTGAAAGTGAGATCCAGGTGATTTCCTCCCCCTTTTTATAGGAATTATAGGTTTTCCGCTAGGTGTCCTTTTGCATCCTGTAGACATCCTGCAGACATCCTAAATATCTGAGATAGGTCCCCTCTGTGAACGTTTTTTTCCGTTTTAATGCTTTGCATGTAAGCTGCATCCGCTTTCATCCTTTCTCCGTCCATGCTACTAACGCTTTGTGTCCGTTCCGCATCCATTTCACTTCCTCCCTGTGTCCGTTTTCTGCTGGAGCGGATTTGAGTTGCGCGGATGTGCAGCGGATGCCTAGTGGATATAGCGGATGCATAACGGATGATAACAGATGTAGAACGGATGTTCCCTGTATGCATTGCGGATGCAGAACGGACACGTTGGATACATTTTCCACTCAAAAAGTTTTGTGCAGCTCAAAACTTTTTGAGCGGATGAAATGTCAGTAGACGGATGCTGGACGGGTAGAGAGGATGAAAAACGGGCGCAGTGAGTAAAGAACGGAAGCATCGCGTTAACCAACGGATGGCGAGTGTTTCTCTCCATTTTACATCCTCTTTCCATCCGTTGGTGCAGTGTAACATGGGCTTAAGTTCTATAAAATATATCATAATAAACTGGAAGAAAAGAAATATTGTAAAAGGAATAACCCTATACGGCCAGTAGATAAAGACTATAATACTTTGGAAAGCTCTTTCTTAGCCTACAGGGGAGATATCCACAAATGAAGAGAATTCACTGCCAAGAACCTCTACAATGCACCAGTAAAAAAACTCTGCCATAGGGAAGAAAAACTGGCAACAGCATATTCTAGAAGTATGCCAGAGAAAACCCTATAAAATTTGATGTCTCTTTGTTCTATTCTTCTTTCGCTCATAAAAGGTGCCACAACTATCACTGGAGTGGGAGGAGTTGGCGATGCACTCCATTTAAATTGCCTTTTAGGTGGATGAAAATCTTCCCCACCTCCAGATTAGTTTGATTCTGAAAGACAGCAATTTGTTTTTTCCATTTTTTAAAAGTATAATCTTCTATAGCTAAATTTCATTGAATTTAATCTAATTTAATGTAAGCCTAAAGCCTTAAAATATGAAGCCAGAGAAGAATGCATAAAATAAAATGTTCAGAAAGAAAAATAAGAATCTAACATGGTTTTCTATTAACTACTTTCCATCTGTACTCTGCAGAAATGGCTACTTACTTTAGATTCCTGTTTAAAAACTAAAAAATATTGGGGCAGTCAGGAGAAACCATCTTACTTTTTGAAAGGAATGAAGCTGCATATCAGTAGTAAAACTACACTCTTTATTTCAGAAGGCCACTTTGAAGAGGATAGAATATTTAGATTAAATTGAGGCTAACTGTAGGAGTGGCAACTTACTATGAACATGTCTTATTATTTTCTTTGTGTCCATTTGCATATTTGTATTAGTTTTATCTATTTGATACAGACAAATAACTTAATCAATGAAGTTTGTATTTGATTCTATCTGCATTTTGTTTATTATTATTGAACTAGAACTTGGAAGAAAAACAGCAATATTTATTTATGAAGTAAGTATCTCCCTTCTTGCATACCACTGAGATTATTTTCACTTTGAATGTGTGAAAGCTACTTTGTAAACTTTCTTTAACTGCAATAATATTTCATGAAATTGGTCACTGTTATTTTCAGTTTTTTAGACTAAAAATGAAAAGTAAAGTAAAAAAAGATTCTTTTCCAATGCAGCTCACTATTATATTTCCAAGCCTCATGTAAGGGAGGAAAATCAGTATGAAAAGGAACAACAAGAAAAGGAAGCTTGAAAGCAGCCTTAACCCTAATCTGGAAAAAATCAACAGTGCAATCAGGACACTATTCTTCTGGGCAAACATGCATTCATTTGGACTGTTAATAAAACTATTTACTAAGGTTGATGTTTTACAGGCAGCTGTTACATATAAGTTGGGTTGACAAAATCAGAAATGAAGAGGTGATAAGCCACCTGGGAAAGCCAGAGAAATCATCAAAACCATAAAAAAAGTGAAAGAATATTTTGGACATGCGATGTGACACCCAGAAAAATACAGCATACTTCACTTAATCATCTGAGGAAAGATTGAAGAAAAATGAGATCCAGAGAGAAGAAGAAGATCATGACTTCAAAATCTAAGGAACTGGTTTGGACAAAACTAAACATCACTTTTTAGTGCAGCTATTGATAAAAATAGAATCGCTGACATGATTGCCAACATCCAATGGCAGATATAGCAAGGAGGAGGAGGAGGAGGAGGAGGAGGAGGAGGAGGAGGAGGAGGAGGAGGAGGAGGAGGAGGCTGATGTTGAGAAATTTTCTGACACACCTGTATCCGCCATAGACCTGTGTTTTCTCCACCTTCATGAGTACAAACTGTAACTATTATTGATGGGGTTCTGTGAGGTTTACAAGCAGACTTTTACCCATTATTTGGCACTCCAAATAGTTTCATGAAGATGTTGAATAGCTTGGTGAGAGCACCAAATCTGTAGAAATCTCACAATGGACAACACTCGGGCTCAAGCACATCTTCCCCAGCACTAACAATGGGAACCACTCATTTGGATAGAAGTGAGGCCAAAACAACATGAATATGAATTACTTGTTCTGCAAAGAAACCCAGAAAATTATGTGGTGTGCCTACTGGAAAGCATTTTCACACACCCTTTTCTATTAGAGTCTGAATATTCCTGAATGGAGCTGCTGGATTGGCATCTTCAGATGCAATAAATGCAGGGCACTGGAAGCCACTGTTCAAAACCAATGCATGAAACTAATTATTCTTAGTCACAGCAGACTGAAAGCTATTTGTTTCTCAGCAAAAGGGACAGATGACACATGATCATCATCATAGCAATAGCACTTAGTGTACTTAATATAACACTTAATATACCACTTTACAGTGTTTTACAGCCCTCTCTAAGTGGTTTTACTGAGTCAGCATATTTCCCCCAACAATCTGGGTCTTCATTTTACCGACCTTAAGCCACTGAGATTTGAACATTGAATTGGCACTTGACAGCCAGCAGGAGCATCTTGTAGTACTGCATCCTAACCACTGCATTACCACACTAAATCAGGCCTTTTGTTGCTGCCCTTGGCCACATTGGAAGAACCTGTTTCTGTGGGTTCCAGGAGAGGAGGAATTTAACTTGAGCAAGGACTAGCAAAGCAGCTGTTTGTAACTCAAGAGAAATAATATTTAACACTAGAATACATTAGTCAGGAAAGAGACTTGATATAGGCAAAGTCTCACTTGCGAACTAAATCTTAAGCATAGAATACTGAGAAGACAAAGATAGAAGAATGAACAGATAGAGCAAGAGATCAAAAATAAATTTCCAATCTTCCACTTACAACTCCCTGTCTCTTGTGAGAATATACGGGTGAATGTCAGTGCAACTGAAGTCACAATTCCCAAAATACACTCTAGCTTTCACAATACCTCCCTCTCCATTTGCTCTTCCTTGTCCTTAGGGGATTCTTTGGGTATGAGAAACTTACCGGTAGAATCTGACTTTTCTTCTGTTTTAAACTGCATGTTGATTGAGGCTGACAAAGCCTTCCCTTCCCCCCCCCCCCCCCCCACACAAAAAAAAAAAAAAAACCAGAGGAAAAGGAATGCATATTTGGGGAGGATAGCAAAACTCGCAAACAGTTACAACATTTTCTTTAACAAGACCTCGATTTCAGATCTGTTCCTTTAAAGGATAGGGACAATTACAAGAAAGGGAAAGCTCTTGTCAAGATCTACTCTTGACATCAGTCAGCTGACAAGAGAGATTTCTGTATCAGATCTATCTTGTTAAAATGCTCTTCCCAGTCCAGAACCTTCCACCTTAGCATGAGGAGGTCACAGGGGGAAGAACATTCATCTCTTTCTGTAGAAAGCATGGAGCCTTGAAGGACAGGAGGAAAAGCTGCTGGCAAGACAATGATCAGAAAATGGGCTTCAGTTCATTCCAAGAAACTAATAGAATAAATATCTCAGACTATTTCCCAGTTCACACAAAGATAAAATGGGGGAGGGAACAAAAACACTCTCAAAATTGTAAGATTCTTTTACTAGAGCTATTACAATAAAAGTAGTCCCAAGTTACATATTATTGGTCCCTTAGTCTGGACTACTGTATTGGACTGACACTTCGTGAGAAGAAACAGGTGAAAAGGAATGTCCATCACTGTTATATCTTCTTTGATGTTTTCCTTCTGTCCAGATATTTCCCTTACATTTTCAGGGGGGAAAATTCAATTTCATTGTTGATCACCTTCTTCCTCTTTCAAACATCAGCCTCCGATGTTCAAAAATTTGGCAAGCGCTACAACTGAAATGTGAAAAATTACATTTTTGAAGACATTGTAAATGGAACAATCACAGAAGTCAAAGCACATAGGCATGATCTGCTATTTCAATGCTTCTGGGTAGTCCTTTGCTTTGAATAAACTCATCTAAGAACATGCCAACAATTGTAGAGGATTCAACAATCCAATCCAATGTTATTAAAACCAACAAATGACAATGAATCACAGATTTCTGCTATGAAAACTGAAGGGCATGAGAAGCTAAGTTAAGTTCTTGGCTAGGATTAGAGAGATACTTCAATAATTACAGCCAGTAAGGAATACCGATTGGGGTATACATATGGGAATATTTGTGTACAGAAAGACAGCACTTTGTAATATAGGATATTTGGCCTTTGAAAAGCTTGAATGACTAGGTTGTAATTCTAACAATTTGAGCTTGAATTCTCTTTTGAATGTATTGTGAAGTGTTGTAAACACATCCATTATTATTTTCTTTGAGGATTTTGCAGTTTACAGAGAGATACAGTTTGTGAATCAAAGATCATTTACTGATATAACAAAGGTACACTTCCAGAAGAATATATATGTCATAAAGAAGTGGTTGTAGTCCCAAATCTGCTTTTTCAAGAGGCAACTGGACTTTCTGGTTTTTCTTTGAAGACATTTCACTTCTCATCCATCAGAGCTGAAGAAGCTTCTTGGATGAGAAATGAAACATCTTTGAAGAAAAATCAGAAAGTCCAGTTGCCTCTTCAAAAAGCACCTTTGGAACAACCATGGCCTGGACGACTAAGAATCTCTATAGACAAGTAGTTGTAGGGTATATAAAATGTAATTAAAGCTGTGATGGTTAAATATATTAAACAGACAAGAAAGGCAGAGATATTCAGGGGGCATGAGAGGCTTACAGGCAATAAACATTTATTCCACACTTTTCAGTAAAGAACATATTTCAGTTCACTATCCTTTACTGGGAATATAAGATATATTCCATGTCAAATTCTTCCTTTTTTAAAAAATATTGGCAACAAAGACCTCTATCATTAGGCACATTGGGAGAAAAATGATCTGCTTATAGTAATGTTGTTTAGATAGTTTTGTTAGAATCCAATTAATCTCTAAATTGCTAGGGCGTTAAATAAAAATATTAAGGTTTTGGTAGTCATCAGTGGACCTAGAAAACTCAACATCATGTTTCTTGCCCTCAAACTGGGAGTATGCAATAGCTGCTTTTGTTGTCCGGCTTCACCTGGATTGGTACTTAAGAACTAGAAGATATGCGAACAGAGATTCAAGGGTATGATGACTTCTGTTAACTGCAAATAGTAAAAATGATGTTAATAGCTGAAAGAAAGAGATTTGAGAAACTTCAGACTGAGAGCACTGATCTAGTTATCTGGTTTGGGTAATGAAATGTCTGCAAGAAAACAACCAAGATCAGAAAGTACCAAGGACCTCTCTTTGTCTCTTTGTCCTTTGTATGTGAAATATGTGTTGGTTAAGCAGTGTTCTGTTAGTTCCATGAGGTGTTTAGCTGTTTGGTATTTATTTTTGATGATTTCAAGAGTTTCTTTTATCGGGACTTGAGTGAATAGTGAAACCACGTCAAAACTTACAAGCAGATCTTGTACTGGAGGACAAAGGACAAAGGACAAAAATACAAGCAAATTGAAGGAGCCCCTATGGGATCACCACTGTCACCCGTCCATGGAAGAATTTGAATCCAGAGCCCTAGCTAATGCCACCCACAAACCCAAACTATGGCTAAGATTCATCGATGACACATTTGTGATTTGGCCCCATGGAAAAGAAAACCTAAACAATTTTCTAACACACCTAAACAGCACACACCCCAAAATCAAGTTCACCATGGAAATGGAAATAAACAAACAACTACCATTGCTAGATGTACTAATCTACAAAAGAACAGATGGCACACTAGGACACACCGTATACCAGAAGAAAACACACACCAACCACAACCTCAACGCCCAACCCCACCACCACCCAGCACAGATAAATTCCGTGGCCAAAACACTAATCACCAGAACCAAACGCCTGGCAGACAAGACACATATAAAGACTGAACTATGCACCCTGACTAAAGTATTGACAGCCAACGGCTTCCACAAAAACAAAATCACCAGCTTAATCCACAAAAACACACTAAGACAGAATAGAGACCTAGAAGATCAACAGACCTATGGAACAGCTGTCCTGCCCTACATAAGAGGTACTACAGACAAAATCAGTAAGATACTACACAGGCATCACATCAAGACTGCCTTCAAAACAGACAAAAAAATAGCAGCCATCCTTAAAAACCCCAAAGACAAAATTGACCTGGAAAACCAAGGCATATACAAAGTTCCCTGTGCATCATGCCCGGCCACATACATTGGGCAGACCAATAGAAGAATAAGTACCCGCCTGGATGAACACAAAAATGCAGTAAAAAAGCTGGAACACACCTCCTCACTAGTCCAACACATGAAAACCACAGGTCGCAACATTAACTTCAATGGCACCAAAACCCTAGCCACTATTGAAAACCCCAGCCACAGAATCATCAGAGAAGCCATAGAGATTGAAAAAAGACCTGAAAGCATGAATAGAAGAGATGATTCCAGCAGACTGTCAATCATTTGGAAGCCTGCACTCTCAAATAGAAAGATCTCCACACCACAAGCCAGGCAAACACCTGGGCACAAACAGACTCCCTCTGATACCTCCAGCTCAAACACACCCCAACCAGGCACCCAGATGAAACCTAACTTCCTAATAGATAATAGCCGTCCTTTCACGCGAAACCAAGCTGCACTAAAAGCCTCCAATACAGGAACACAGTGTTGCCAGCCAATCAAAGCCACAAAACAGACAGAAGAAACCAGAAACACCAATCAAACAAACTCCAAGAACAATAAACACAGACCAAGATTCCCAAACAATCAGGATGTAGAAAAAAACATCCTGGAACAGCAGTAGGCTAGCCTCAAATTTAAAACCAACGGCTGTGATAGCCTGACCCACATACAAACTCAGTACAGAAGCCTGATGATGGCAGATGAGATTCTGCTGAAACGTTGCTACAACTTTAAAAGCACTACAATGACATGAGATAATACCTGAAGGAAGCTGAACAGCACACATATAAGTACCCACGAAAACTTAAAAAACAAACATATATATGTATATGTATATGTATATGTATATGTATATGTATATGTATAT
>BLBF01000017.1:12871582-12891242 GCA_015471245.1 Laticauda colubrina | reverse complement strand
TATCTATCTATCTATCTATCTATCTATCTATCTATCTATCTATCTATATGTCTAGAGCTTTATATCTATCTTTCATATATCTATCTATATGCAGATTTACATCTATCTGTCTATCTACAACTTTATATCTATCTATCTATCTATTATCTACCTAACAACCTATTCTCAATCTTTCCAAATTGTCCTTTCTCCAACTTTATTTAAATTTAAAGATCCAGAATGTTACTAATACATTTATTAATAACAGATCAACCCTGTTTTCTACAGGAAAGGAGGAGTTTCCAAACAATTGATATTTTCTGATTCTATAATAGATGCTTTGCCACACTTCAATTTAATATTCATTAAAAGACTTAAGCAAACATGCTAACAGTTATTTCTTTCAGAATGAAACTGACTTCTTCTATCTTATTTATTTATCATATTTATGTAGACCCCTGTCTCACAAGAAAGTGGCTCTGGACATATTTAATTTATAAATAAAAAATTGTCACAATTCCAAAGGATATTTTGGTCAATGGTATCAAAAGCCACAGACAGGTGAAGTAGGGTAAAGATGAATGCATACTCCCTCCCACCCTCACCTAAAATCATTGAAAAGTGTGACCAGCACTGTTTCCATCCCATACCCAGGCCTGAATCCAGTTGAAAAGGATCCAGATAATCTTCCAGGATAGCCTGCTTTTTTATGGCTACCATTCCTCTCATTTTTTCTGAGTCTGCTGATAATTACCTTTTCCTGTATCAGATAAACTGCCTGTGATCATTCACAAAAGTCAACCTTTCTTGTTGGACAAGAGATTTCAGAATCTGGAAAGTACCCACATATACAAAAATCTCAATGGTGGAAAAAAACACTACTTGCCAGCAAGAAAAACAAAATCCCATAAATGTATTTATTTATTTATTTATCATAAGGTGAAGAAGGATCATCAGTGGAATAATATGTACAAATATTGTGGCAAATCTATTGGAAGGTTCCCTTATGACTTTCCCTAATTCCTATAATACTGAACCAAAATGAAGCATGTTTCCAATGGTTAAGGAACAACACACAATGCAGGATAGATGTTGCTTGCTTTCCCTGCTTTTTAGCTTCCTAAGGCAGCTGGATTACCCTGTAGCTGATAATGGACTAGACTTTGAGTCCAATCCTTGTGCTAGACCAAGCCATGATTATGGAAGAGATTGAATTGGGCTGGGTTAAAATTTTCCTCTTTTTTTTTCCTGATGGTGCTTCAGCTGGCATGATTTAGTCTCCCCCCCTCCCCCTCTCCCCCTCTCTGTTCTGTCCTATGCTTCTGCAAAAAAAGCACTAAAGTCCCTGCCGCACTGCACCAACGGATGCAAAGAGGATGTAAAACGGACAAAAAAGCTTGCCATCCATTTGAAAATGCGATGCATCCGTTCTGTACTCACTGCGTACGTGTTTCATATGCTCTATCTGTCAAATATCCGTTTACTGCTGTTTCATCCACTCAAAAAGTTTTGAGCTGCACAAAACTTTTTGAGCGAATGAACTTTCCGCCGTGTACGATATACATCCGCGACACATACAGGCAACAAATGTTCTATGTCTGTTGTCATCCATTAAACGTCCACTGTATCCTCTCGGCATCCTCTGGACATCCCCTCAACTCACATCCGCTGCAGCTGAAAGCAGAAAGAGGGAGGAAGCAAAAGGTACACGGAACGTCCACACAGCGTTAGTAGCATGGAAATAGAAAGGATGTAAGCAGATGTATCTCGTATATAAAGCATTAAAACGGACAAAACGTTTGTATATGGGACGTATCTCATATATTTAGGATGTCTGGAGTATGCCTAGAGTATGTGGAAGGACACCTAGCGGAAAACCGATATTTCCAATAAAAAGGGGGAGGAAATTGCCTGGATCTCACCATCAGTCCAGCAGCCATGGTATACAGACCTCTTCGACCTTTCTCTTGCTCTTCCACATCATCCATTGATCTTCACCATGGATCATCACACACTCCTTATGGTAGCTGCCATCATTCAACACCAGAACCAAGCCCTCTTCAGACTGTTTCACCTTTTCTACACAAGGAGAAGAAGAAGACGTCCAAGAGCTGTGTGGGTCCAACGATGGATCCGGAGAAGAGTGGAGTTTGGACTGTATGACAAGCTGATGGTGGAGCTGAGGAATGAAGACACTCATGCATTCCAGCACTTCATGAGGATGCCACCAGCCATGTTTGACGAACTTGTTGAGCATCTGAGACCCAGGTTGACCAAGCTGATCACCAACTTCCATCCCAGCCTGGACCCTGGACTGAAGGTGGCACTGACTCTGCGCCACCTGGCCTCTGGAACCACATACAGAAACATGCAAGATGCCTGGAGGGTGCCACACAACACCATCAGCAAAGTGGTCAGAGAAGTGGTGCAGGCCATCATCGAAGAATACGTGGAGGAGCTCCTACAGTGCCCCACCACTGAAGAAGGCTGGAGGAAAGTTGCAGAACAGTGGTATCAGAAATGGAACTTTTCCCACACAGTTGGAGCCATAGATGGGAAGCACATGGCCTGCAAAACTCCAGCCAACTCAGGGTCCACTTATCACAACTACAAGGGCTTCTTCAGTATAATCCTCTTTGCCATGGTTGATGCTGACTACAAGTTCATGTACATCGATGCTTCAGGCAAGGGGTCTGCTTCAGATAGCCAGGTATACAACACCAGTGACCTCAAGGATGGGCTGGAATGCAACCTCATCATGGGTTTTCCAGATCCAGACCCCCTACCCAATGACACACAAGATGTGCCCTACTTCATCGTGGGTGATGATGCCTTCTACCTCAGAACCTACCTCATGAAGCCCTTCACTTCCAGATGCCTCACCCGTGAAGAGAGGATCTTCAACTACAGGCTGTCCAGGGAAAGATGGGTGGTGGAGAACACCTTTGGCATCCTGGCCAACAAGTTCCAGGTACTTCTCACCACCGTGCAGCATTGCCCAGAGACCGTGAAGAGAATGGTGAAAGCTTGCTCCATCCTGCACAATCTCATGCGCACCCGCTACCCAGTGTTGCAGAACAGGCTCATGGACCGTCAACAAGGGAATGGGGACATGGAGCCTGGGGAATGGAGGCAAGGATGAAACCTGATAGACACTGTGGATGTACAAGGTCCCAACAGAGTTTCACGTGAAGGGAAGAAGCAGCGCAACCTCCTGAAACACTGGTGCAACTCCCAAGTTGGAGCAGTGGAGTGGCAAGACAGGATGGTACATGCTTAATGGATGCTTCCTTGAGCCTGTCTCATAACACTGATGAGATTGTGACATGTATGTTGAGTGGCCCTACAATGAATAGGGCATTAATAAGGAGCTTTTTTAATTTTGAAATGTGTTGATCAATGAATAAATTGTTATTGATAAAAAGGGCCATATGTGTGGCAGCTGGGAGGGTGGACCGTACAGTCCCACTATGCTTGCACTGGAAGTTTATCTATCCCACAGCTATCCTTACCCATCCCACAGCTATCCTTATCCATCCCACAGCTATCCTTACCCATCCCACAGCTATCCTTACCCATTCCACAACTATCCTTACCTATCCCACAAGCATGCAAAGGCTTAACCCATTTTTCAAAGTTTTCACCAACACTTTATTAAGTAAATAAAATGAACCAAGTGTGTGAAGCAAAGATAACCTTTATTAACAACTGTCTTAAGTAAACTGTATGACTTTATTAAAAAAGCAAAATGAACCAAGCAAAGTGTCTTTAAGCAAAGATAAGGTGAACAGGTAACAAGTCAGTCTCTGGCACTATTGTCAGTCACTCTGAGGCATGTCCATGGTCTCAGCTGTCGAGCGGCCAGGGATTGTGGAGGTGGCTGTGCCTGGAGTGCTGGTCTGAGGTGCCATTGGGGTGCCTGGCTCCGAGAGTACTGTTAAGCCTGGGTTCCCCAACCAGGGTTAGGTAGACAAGCTAAACAGAATGTGCAGCGTTAGTCAGATAGGCACACAGATAAATGAGTGAGCTAAGCTTGTATGTTTATTAACATACAGTAAAAATAACAGATACGCTTGTGCTATCAAGAATATATTTTATTCCAGTATAAGTTTATGGCATAGTCAAAAACAGTCCTATATTCATTTACCATGTAGTCAGTCCATTCAGGGATATTCAGTTAGCAAAGTCCATGTAGAATATCCTATTGTCAGTTCACATAAATCAGTCCGTTGTTGTCTCTCCCGTTCGAGCAATGCAGTCTTGCTTCCAAGCAGTAATCAGGGATCATCAAAGCCAGAGAGAGAGCGAGCAAGCTGTAGCCTTGCTACTTTTATATGGTTTTCATAACCACACCCACAATTGCTATTTTACATTTAAAGCTGCATACACTAACTATGATTCATAGTTAGTATTTCACCTAAAACAGTTAGGGTGAACAATGTTATCCCTAACAAGTACAACAGGGGATGGTGTGTTCAGGAAGCTCTCAGAGAGCTGACTCAGTCCCATGAGGTTGAGAGGCCCTTCCTCAAGGACCTGGGATGTCAGGCACAGTACTGAAGACAGATTTTCTGTTGAGGGGCTTGACTGTGGGCTGGAGGAAGGAGGAGTGTAGTGGGGCTTTCTGGTCTGCAGCTGGGTGAGGTGAGGCGTCTGTGGCATGTGATGTACCTGGGCCTGGACTGGGAAGGGCTGCCTCTGCTGTGGGAAGTCCTGGTACTCGTAGCCTTGGTAGGTGAGGGGCTGTTGAAAGCCGTGGAAGGGCTGTGACATCGCCTGAGGTGGAGGAGCTGTCCTGGACTGGGTCAGAGCAGGTTCAGCTGGGCCTGGAGGGTGGTGCAGCAGTGCTGTGATCTTCTCCTTCATTATCTGGTACTGGACCTCAGGCAGGTCCGTGAGGGTCTGGCTCACATATGTGATGAAGGGCTTGCGGTTTGAGGATGGTATGTCACTGTGGACCAGCTGAGAAAGAATATCTGTGCTGGTCTTGATTGTGTCCCTGATCTCCAGCAGGACAGTGTGGCTCTGGCCCTCCAGTCTGCCTCTCTGCCTGCTTTCTGTGGAGGTGGAGCTGGGGGTCAGTGTGGGTTGGTCTCTGGCTGCTGCTTCTTCTTGCTCCATTTGAGACAGGGGATCCTCCAAGTCCTCTGGCATGGGGAGTGCACCTAGTCTTAAGCAAACTCTGTGTCCCAGCAAAACCTCTTTTGTTAAATGAATGTGAATTTATTGCATTCACATTCATCCAATGGCCTGGCAAACAGTCTTGCAAAGGTATAATTATTAGCTCAGACCTTATCTCTCTTAGAAAGCTGCCCAGTAAATATTTCTACACACGGCGCTGGCAGGGAAGGCTAGGCACAGAGTCTCTAGGTTATACAGACAGATCTTCATGAGGCTGGAATGAACGAACAAATGAATTGTTTTCTGCAAAAGTCCCCTCCCTTTTACTCCTCTTTTAATCCTTATGGAAGGGGCCATTCATCGTCCACCTGTGACCTTACTCCCATGTTAACCCTGAGTTCTTAATTGTTCCTTCCTTTTGGCAGCTCTGCACATGCGCAGACTGGGAACCAGTTCCAAGCCCAAAGGCAGCTGATGATTGCCACCCTGCTCTGGCCCCATCTCTGCCTCTGACACAGAGCCTTTGTCTGAGCCTTCCTCAGCCTCTAGGACTAGCCAGGTTTCTCCCCAATCTCCTCACTGTCCAACTCTGCTGCCAGCTGTGTCAGCCACTGGCGGGCCACAACTCTCTCTCTCTCTCTCTCTCTCTCTCTCTCCCTCCCTCCCACCCTCCCTCTCTCTCTCTCTCTGTCCCTCTCTCCTATATGTGGCTTTCTTAAAAGGTACCCTGAAGGCTTTGTGGGAAAGATGAGTGCTCAATAAAACATATTGTTCTTAATTTCACCAAAAGAGAAAGAAAGGCAGACCACCAAATAATAAATATCAAATCAAATAGCAAAATGTCTCTCCCCACACATCAAAGAGTTTCTTCTCAAAATAAAACTGCTAGCACTAACTATAAACATTTGTTTATTATTGATCATTTGGGACCTACAAATCTCATGTAGTACTAGAAACAGCAAATTCTCTGTGTCTTAGAAGTTTGGGACAGAGGATTCTTATAGTGAAGGAATTTAAAAAAAAAACACCTGTAGTTAGAACCTTTTAAAAATCCTAGTGTTATTTATCTTTTCTTCATTTTACTGAAATTTATTTCTGAAGTCTTCCTTCCCACACTTTTGTCTTTAGAGGAGCTTTTATTCCCCAGCAAATTTTCCCAATAGAAGAAATCTTATAAATGAATACATGAAAGTACAGGGAAAAAGCCCCAAATCATGAAAGTCTACGATCTGTTACATTATGAATGTAACTTTTTTGAAGGGAAGAAGAAAAACAAGGAGAATCTAAGAAAACTCCCAAACACAGAATTAACTACAGAATAAAACAAATCTGAAGTAACACCATCTTTTAAAAATTAAACACTGTCATGTACTGCAAACTGTTGGAAATGCAGAGCTTTGTTTGCAGGAAACTGTTCAATGAAACATCAGATTTTTTATGGAAGATCAGTTTTTTCATCGCTCACACTTCACCTTTCATATCATATCTCACTTTATCATAGAAAACCTCCAATCTATGAAAGGAGTTTAGAGAAAACTATATTAATTGAAAGAGTGAAAATCATAGCCCTATTTCTTGCGAGAAGAAATGCCAAAAACAATGTGACTAGAATATAATAATATTACGATTAAAACAATGTAAAACATTAAGTAAAATGGGAGGCAAAATAGCTATATTAGAATTAGAGTTCTTTATTGATCAACTGTGATTAGACAAACAAGGAATTTGTCTCTGGTGCATAAGCTCAGTGTACGTACAACAATAGTGAAAGCAGTGGTGGGATTCTACCGGTTCTGTCTACTTCTGTAGAACCGGTTGCTCTGAAAAGCAGCAAACAGAGAGCATGCATAGAACTGGTCCTATGTCTGCTGCTGTTTTGGCCCACCCATCTGCCCGGGCTCTTACCTGATCTTTATTTCCTGTGTTTTCGATTGCAGCTGCTTTGCACGACACAGCTGCGGTTGAAAAAGCAGGAAAAAAGTGTTTTTTCAATTGCAGCACACCCGCGCACAGTGCTGCTCAGCTGTCCAGGCAGCTAGATGATGACGATATACACGTGCACGCAGCAAAATGTAAAATCACCGAACTGGTAGTTACACTGGTTGGATCCCATCCCTGAGTGATAGATCATTATCATAGTCATTGTAAAAATACATTCATCATAAAACATTAGATACTACACTTAGTGATAGTCATAGATACTAAATAAGCAATCAACATAAATCATACTAGGATACTAAGTAAACAATATAAATCATAAGATACAAGTAACAAGGCTATAGTCATAAGAAGATAAGGAGACAGGGGATAGGGAAGATTATCCAGTTATGATGGTCACATACCCACAACACAGAGACACATACAGATAGACATACACATACACCGGTCATGTGATTACATTTGGATACTTGACAACTGGCTCACCTTTATGGCCATTTGCAGCATCCCACAGTGTGGAACTGAACAGCTTCTTGATTTTTAATTTTAATCTGCAATTTTCAATTACAAGAGAATAAATCCTACTGAGAAAATCTTTATTTTCCAGAAGCACAACTTTATTCTCCTAGAAGCACACTTTTTCATACTTAATTCACAGGATTTCTGTCCACACATTTAGAGGACATATCAACAAGCCTAAAAAAACATTCATATTATTTTCTGATGTACAAACCACAATCGACCAGTGTTATGTCTTTTGTTAATAGTCCTGTGGACTCCCCAACCCCAACCGAAGATTGTATGAATGACAGAAGATTGGTCATCACATTATAAAATAGACATCAAGACTTTGGAAAAGTGTAGCGAAGATCAACAATGATGATTAGGGGGCTGGAGACAAAAACATATAAAGAACAGTTGCAGGAATTGGGTATGGCCACTAGAAGAAAGAAAGATTAGGAGTGACAAGATAACATTGTTCCATTATTTAAGGGACTGCCACAGAGAAGAGGGTGTTGACTTGTTTTCCCAAGCAACAGAAGGCAAAACAATAAATAATGGATGGAAAGTAATCAAGGAAAGAAGCAACCTGGAATTAAGGAGAAACTTCCTAACTGTGAGGACAATTAGCCAGTGGAATAGTTTGCCTTCAAAAGTTGTATGTATTTTATCATTGGAGGTTTGATTGGACAGTCACCTACCTGAAATGTTATAGGGGTTCCTGCTTGAGCAGGGGTTGGACTAGAAGACCTCTAAGGTCCCTTCTAGCTCTATTCTGATTGATCAATTGATTATAAAAATTGTCAGTATATCTCATTGATAGGCTCCCTTCCATGTAAACTTGACAACACGTTCAACATCTGAAGTACTGTGCTACTGTGTATCTAATTTTGATTTAGATGATGAACCACTTCTGCCTAGCTTAAGAGCCATGGAGGAGCATTTCATGGTTACATCTACTATCCCCATCTGGCATAATCTGAGGACTTTGTCTAAGTCAGCGTTTCTCAACCCTAACAACTTTAAAATGTGTGGACTTAAACTCCCAGAATTTCCCAACCAGTATGATAAAATTTTAAAAGCTTCAAAGAATAAAAGATTAGTGCCTTTTATTATTTCAAATCTCAGAAACTATATTATTTCCTCCAGCTGCCCCGAATTGAAGATTTGGCTCAATAGCTTCAACACTTTTATAGTTCTTTAATTTTTGTCTTCCCACTGAGACCAATTCTGAATGGCATTTTCCTTGGAAGATAAAACAGCTCTTTCTTTCTTATGCAGGTGTATCATAACTTAAGGCCCTGTCACACTGCCCAACGGATGCAAAACATTAGTAAAAAGGACACAACGGATGAGAAAAATGTTCCATCCGTTATTATCCGCTCTCAAAAGGGGCAAAAAATTGCATAACCAGAGCGGATAACACGGAAAGGAACGGATGTGGGGAGGACGCAGAGCGGATGGAAAGCGGATGCAGAATGGAAGCCTAGCGGATGGAAGCGGATGAGAGCAGATGGAACATCCGCAAGGCTTCTGGGGGACCTCAGCAAAGCGGACGCGGAACAGATGAAGCGGATGCAGAGCGGACACGGAACAGATGAAGCAGATGCACAGCGGATGAAGCGGATGCAGAGCGGAAGCCTAGCGGATGCCGAGCGTTAATTGCACACGTGGGGGGGATGCATTGCATAAGCCCCTCGGATATAAAGGGAAGCAGCTCGGAAGCAGGTCACCATTCGGAGGAAAGACCTGCTGCCGGACGCATTGACTACCTTGCCTGCCCTGCCTGCATGCCTGCCTGCAAGCCTTGCTGCAAGCTTTGCTGCAAGCCTTGCTGCCAGCCTGCCTCCCAGCCTGCCTCCCAGCCTGCCTCCCAGCCTCCTGGCCAGCCTCCCTGCCAGCCTTGCTGTCTGCCTGCCTGCCAGCCTTGCTGTCTGCCTGCCTGCCAGCCTTGCTGCCAGCCTGCCTTCCAGCCTCCCTGCCAGCCATTCTGCCTGCCAGCCTGCCTGCCAGCCTTGCTGCCTGCCAGCCTGCCTGCCAGCCTCCCTGCCAGCCAGCAACCCCACAACCATGGGGAAGAAGAGAAAGCCTCAGCAACCTGCTGCCATCCCTGGCAAGAGGGACAGGGCCACCCTCTCACCCCCTGTCCCTGACTCTGCTTCTGCTGGGGCTTCTGCTGCTTCTGCTTCTGGAGGAGCTGATGATGATGCTTCTGGCGGTGGTGCTTCTGCTCGTGCTTACTCTGCTGAGGCTGCTCCTGGCGGTGGTGCTTCTGCTCGTGCTTACTCTGCTGAAGCTGCTCCTGGCGGTGGTGCTTCTGCTCGTGCTTACTCTGGTGAAGCTGCTCCTGGCAGTGGTGCTTCTGCTGGTGCGTACCCTGCTGAAGCTGCTCCTCATCCTGCTGGTCCTGCTCGTACTCCTGGACTTGCTCATCCTGCTCGTGCTCCTGGTCTTGCTCATCCTGCTCTTCCTGCTCGTGCTGCTGATCCTGGTCCTGCTGGTCCTGCTGCTGCTGATGATGATGAGGAGGAGGAGGATGATTATGATCCTGCTGCTGCTGCTGCTGATGATGATGATGATGATCCTGCTGGTGCTGCTGCTGCTGGTGGTGTGGAGGAGCAGCCCCTACTACCTGGGAGCCCCTCTGATGAGGGCCCATCTGGTCCTGCCAAAGGGAGGAAGAGGCATATGCGGGGACGGGAGAGGAGGCAATACTCCATTGAGGAGGAACACGAGGATGAGGTGCTGGAGTGGCTGAGAGAGAATGACTATCTGTGGCGGAAGGGACACCGTCTCTACAGGGACATGAAGTGGAAGCATGCTGCTTGGAGAGAGAAGGCGGAGAGTCTGGGCTATACTTCGGAGGTGCTCCTCGGCTGGTGGAAGCACATGCACACCTGGTACGGGAAGCTGCACCTGAAGAAATCTGGCCAGGCCACGGTTAAGCTGACGTACAGAGAGACCTACATCATGGCCAGGTGCAGCTTCCTGGAGGGTGAGATCCGCCACCGAGGAGCAGCAGCAGCCCCTCTCATTACCCTCTCTCTCCGGCAGCCTGCTGAGAGCCAGTCCTCTTCCAGCCGAGAGTCAGTTCCTGTCTCCAGGCAGGTTTCTGTGGAGCATGCCACGGGGGAGAACCCGCGGACAGGTGTTTTAACCGTGATGGAGCACGTGGGGGACTCCCTTGTGCGGTGGGAGAAAGGAGACGGCATGTCCACCACAGCCCTACCCGCATCCACCCCCAGCTCCACCTCCACAGAAAGGCACAAAGGCAGACCGGAGGGGCAGAGCCACACTGTCCTGCTGGAGATCAGGGACACCATCCGGAGCAGCATAGATCTCCTCTCTCAGCTGGTCCACACCAACTCCTCATCCTCCAACCACAAGCCCTT
Source organism: Laticauda colubrina (assembly GCA_015471245.1). Lineage (NCBI taxonomy): Eukaryota > Metazoa > Chordata > Lepidosauria > Squamata > Elapidae > Laticauda > Laticauda colubrina. The sequence continues at coordinate 12,880,311 of BLBF01000017.1, read as the reverse complement.
CCTCACCTATGTCAACCAGACCTTCATGGACATGGCGGAACCCCAGTACCAGGTGGTGAAGGACCGGATCACCGAGCTGCTTCACAACCCTCCAGACCCAGAGGAACCTACTCCCACCCAGTCCAGGTCTGCTCCTCCACCCCAGGTGATGTCACTCCCATTCCAAGGCTTTCCACAGGCCCTCACCTACCAGGGCTACAGCTACCAGGAGGTGCAGCAGCACAGGCAGCAGCCCTTCCCAGTCCAGGCACAGGTTCATCGGACGACACCGTTGCCACCGGTTCCACTGATGCCACTGACGCCACCGATGCCACCCACAACACTGATGCCACCCACGCCACCGATGCCACCAATGCCAGTCCTCACCCAGCTGCAGACCAGACAGCCCCACTACACTGCTCCTTCCTCCACCCCACAGCCAAGCCCGGCCTCAGTACATCTGTCGTCGGTACTGGGGCTGACACCCCATGGCATGGAGGAAGGAGCTCTCAACATCATGGGTCTGAGCCTGCTGTCCGAGAGCTTTCTCAACACACCGTCACCTGTTGTCCTCTCGGGGCCAGGCACCCCAATGGCGCTTCAGACAAGTACTCCAGCACCAGCCACCTCCACAGCACCTGAACCCTTCACCCCTGAGACTGGGCAAACCTCCGAGTGACCAAGAGGAGTGCCAGAGACTGGGTGGCTGGCTACCTGTGGACTTTATTTGGACACTTGAGTTGGTCATTTTTCTTTTACAGATTGTTGTTAATAAAGTCTATCTTTGATTCACACACTTGCTTCATTTCTTTTTTTTAATAAAGTCTTGGTGGAAACTTTTAGAAATGGTTTAAGCCTTTGCATGCTTGTGGGATGGGTTAAGATAGCAGTGGGGTGGGCAGGGATACTTGTGGGATGGGTAATAGCTGTGGGATGGGCAGGGATACCTGTCAGATGGGCAGGGATACCTGTGGGATGTGTTAGGATATCTGTGGGATGAGTTAAGATAGCAGTGGGATGGGCAGGCATACCTGTGGAATGAGCAGGGATACCTTTGGGATGGGTAATAGCTGTGGGATAGATAAACCTCCAGTGCAAGCATAGTGGGACTGGATGGTCCACCCTCCCAGGTGCCACACCTATGGCCCTTTATTATCAATAATAATGTAATAATCATCCACACATGTCAACATAAACACAACTCTTTATTAAACGCCCTGTTCATTGTAGGCCCACCCAACATACATGGCCCAATCTCATCAGTGTGATGAGACAGGTTGAAGAAACCATCCATTAAGCATCTATCATATTGTCTTGCCACTCCACCGCTCCAGCTGGGGAGTTGCACCAGTGTTTCGGGAGGTTGTGCTGCTTCTTCCCTTCACGTGAGGCTCTGTTGGGGCCTTGCACATCCTGAGTGTCTATCAGGTTTTGCCCTTGCCTCCATTCCCCAGGCTCCATGTCCCCATTGCCTTGTTGGAGGTCCACGAGCCTGTTCTGCAACACTGGGTAGCGGGTGCGCATGAGATTGTGCAGGATGCAGCAAGCTTCCGCGAACCTCCTCATGGTCTCTGGGTGATGCTGCATGGTGGTGAGAAGTACCTGGAACCTGTTGGCCAGGATGCCAAAGGCGTTCTCCACCACCCGTCTTGCCCTGGACAGCCTGTAGTTGAAGATCCTCTCTTCACGGGTGAGGCATCTGGAAGTGTATGGCTTCATGAGGTAGGTTGTGAGGGAGAAGGCGTCATCCCCCACAATGAAGTAGGGCACATCTTGCGTGTCGTTGGGCAGGGGGTCTGGATCTGGGAAGCCCACGATGAGGTTGCGTTCCAGCCCCTCCTTGAGGTCACTGGAGTTGTATACCTGGGCATCCGAACATGAGCCGTTGCCTGAAGCATCAATGTACATGAACTTGTAGTCAGCATCGACCATGGCATAGAGAATGATGCTGAAGAAGCCCTTGTTGTTGAAATAAGTGGACCCCGACTTGGCTGGCGCTTTGCAGGCCATGTGCTTGCCATCTATGGCTCCAACGGTGTGGGGGAAGTTCCACCTCTGATACCACTGCTCTGCAACTTTCTTCCATCCTTCTTCAGTGGTGGGGCACTGAAGAGCTCCTCCATGTATTCTTCGATGATGGCCTGCACCACTTCTCTGACAACAAAGCTGATGGTGCTGGGTGGCACCCTCCAGCCATACTGAATGCTCCTGTAGGTGGTACCTGAGGCCAGGTGGCGCAGAGTGAGTGCCACCTTGAGCCCAGGTTCCAGGCTGGGCCGGAAGTTGGTGTTTGCCTTGGTCAACCTGGGTGTCAGCTGCTGCACAACTTCGTCAAACATGGCTGGAGGCATCCTCATGAAGTTTTGGAATGCACGAGTGTCTTCGTTCCTCAGCTCCACCATCAGCTTGTTGTACAGTCCGTACTCTGCTCTTCTCCCAATCCATCTTTGGACCCAGACGCTTCTATGCCTAGCGGATATAGTGGATGCATAATGGATGCGTAACGGATGCCTAGCGGATGCCTAGCAGATGCAGAATTGACACATTGGATACATTTTCCGTGCAAAAGTTTTGAGCAGCTGAAAACCCTCTGAGCGGATGAAACATCAATAGACGGATGCTGGATGGATAGAGAGGAAACAAAATGGAGGCAGTGAGTACAGAACGGAAGCATCGCGTTAACCAACGGATGGTAAGTGTTTTTCTCCATTTTACATCCTCTTTCCATCCGTTGGTGCAGTGTGACAGGGGCTTTACCAAATTAAATTGGTGTTATTACAAATGCAAGAAAACTCGACTACCTGTACACTATTCTAATCATTAATTCCTTCTGATATTGTTGCATAACTATTTTCTACTATTGTACCTTGTTCCTTTCCATTCACATCTATCTCACAACTGTGTTTAATTAACTATCCCAAAAAACTCACTATATTAGCAGAACATTTCCATGGAGGGAAAAGATGAGGTGATATTTTTTCATTTTTGCCAACAAAGCTAATGTAGTCTGGATATTGTTACCTCCCCATTTCTGATAAATGAAATTTATTGAAATATATTATATTAAATTATACTTTGGGGTAACCACTATCTAGGGTTAGGGTTACGGTTAACCTAATTCATAGCATTATTGTTGTAGGGACTGATGAGAGCAAAACCCTAAGGAAAGCTCTGAGCTTCCAGAGGAAAACCAGACTAATTAATAGGCTTTAAATATTCTTTAACTCATTTTCTTTTGGAGAAGGTATCATACTTTTGCCATCAACTTATATTCCATTTTATTCCTATTCAATAAACAGGATTATTCATCTATCTATTCCATGTATACTCTACATTCTGTAAAGTGATATAATTATAAATATGGAATAATTAGTTTAAACAAAAAATAAAATATAATTAATAACATAAATATTCAATTATAATCACTTGTTCTTCATAATAACAAAACCCATTTCATTTGAGTTCAACAGCAAAACATAGCATCTATAGAAAAAGGCTACCTAGATAAATTGATTTTCTCCCCGTTAGCAACAGTAATAGACTTATATGCAGTCCTCTCTAAACAGTTTACAGCATCAGCCTATTGCCCCCAACAATCTGGGTCCTCATTTTACTGATCTCAGAAAGATGGAAGTTGAGTCAAGCTTGAACCAGTGAGACTCAAACTGCCAAACTACTGAACTGCCAAACTACTGAACTGCCGAACTACTAGCAGCCAGCAGTCAGCAGAAGTAGACTGCAGTACTGCATTCTAACCACGGTGCTATCCCCACGGAGAGCAGAGTGAAAACTAGCCTGATTTCTGTTGGCCGCTGGTTGTAAAATTTGAGAGCTGCAAGAAGCTCTCATCAACTCAATAGTCATTCCTTAGATGCTGGCAGGACTGGGAAAAGAATTTTCAAGCCCAAGTGGCCTGATAAAGGAGAATATGGTCTTAGGTAGCCTGGTCCTACATTAGCATTTGAAGGTGATACTCAACCTTTGAATTGGTTGTTGAATTGCTCTAAAATAGGTCAGAAATCAAGAACATTGGTTTAATAAAGAAGTCTCATGCTTCACTCAACTGAAGAACAGAATAAGAGTTGGAAAAGACCTTCTAGTCTAATTCCCTGCTCAAGCAGAAAACTTCATACCATGTCAGACAAATGGCTGTCCAATTTCTTCTTAAAAACCTCTAGTGATGAAGCACCCATCACAACCTCTGGAGTCAAGTCATTCCACTGATTTATTGTTCTGTCAGTCCTAGGTTGGTTTCTCTTTGATTACTGTCCATCCATTGCTACTTGTTCTGCTTTCAGCTGCTTTGGAAAATAAATTGACCCCTCCCCCTCTTCTTTCTTCAAATATTTATGTTAGATAAATTCTACAAACTTCTTGCAAATGGCATGTGTTGTATAGAAAAGGCATTGTTAAAATTAAATTGGTGCTTTAAAAGTGTGCTATAGCCACGGGTGGGATTCAATTTCTTTAATAACCGGTTCTGTGGGCATGGCTAAGTTGGTGGGTGTGGCTTGGTGGTCATGTTATTGGCTGGGCGTGGCCAACTCAATATCACTCACATCAAGGCATACATCTCCTTGCCTGGCCTGTCATGACTGTGGAGATGCTGCAACAGTCATAAGTGTGAAAAATGGTCATAAGTCATTTTTTTCAGTACCATTGTAACTTTGGTCACTCCACACAAGCAAAGTTCCAGAAAAAGAGGGAAAGAAAGCTCCAGAGACGTCCCCGAGACAGGAAGTCTAGTCCTGCCAAGAATGTAATAATTGTTAACGGAGAGGCAGTTTCTGGAAGCAACACCAGAATGTTTCCTTCCTGCCTTCCTTACAGGATTAGGCCAGTAATTTCTTCCAACAACCAGTTCTCCAAACTGCTTAGAATGCTAACAACCGGTTCTAGCGAATAGGTGCGAACTGGTAGAATCCCACCCCTGGTATAGCTATCTACTTTGTCCTCTCAAGTACTTAGTCCTGCTAAGACTATTCAGAGCTATGTTTATTTATACTTCTATTCCAAGTTTATCTTGCCAATATTAGGTACTGTTTTCTCACTGCAGCCACATGATCACCATTTGTGATCTTCCCTGCTTTTCGAATTACATTACTAATTTCAATCCAATATTGCTTAACTCTTTTGCAAATCCACCAAAGCTGGTAAAGGGTTCCTATCTGAGTTTCATATTTCCAGGGAATTGTTTGGTGATCCTTTATACATTTTAGCCAATTTATCCAGGGATAAGTACCATGTATGATATTATTTTGTAAAAATTCATTTTGAGGTTATAATATGATGTAAATTTTAGTCCACATGTTTTCCTACTAATCAATTAGCATGCTATGCTGATTTTTTTTATCCAACTTATCATACAGATTTTAAGTAGTTTTTTTTGCTATTTCCTGTTTTAACAAAACTGTATACATTATAGACATAAGGCATTTATTGTTTGCATGGAGTTCCACTTCAAAAGTAGTTTTATCATATTCAAGATCATACAGCTTCTTATCAGCTTTAAATCTCTCTATGAGTTGCAGATATGAAAACAACTGAAACTTGACAGTTCTTCTCACACCTAGTAACACCATCCTGGGCCTCGCCATGCTAAAGCCATGCCACACTGGCCCCAAACACACTTCATGCACTCCTTACTGTATAGCAACAGTCACTCCAACACTTGTGAGTGCACTGTGCCTCAAAGGATCCTGTTGTACCATCCCCTGGTCCACAGGAACTATCTCAAGCCTTGCTGCACTCCCACTGTACCACATCAGACCCTTGTGCACCAGTGGTGGGATTCAAAAATATTTACGACCAGTTCTGTGGGCATGGTGTGGCTTGCTGGGTATGGCTTGGTGAGCGCAACAGAGGAAGGATACTGCAAAATCTCCTTTCCCATCCCACTCCAGGGGAGGATACTGCAAAATTCCCATTCCCTCCCACCCCACTAACCAGCTCCATTCTCCTGTTCAGGGCAACAAAATAAGACCCAGCCAATCATCTGGGACTTGGGAGGCAGATAATAGATGGGAGCAGGGCCAGTCAGAGGTGGTATTTGCCAGTTCTCCAAACTACTCAAAATTTCCTCTACTGGTTCTCCAGAACCTGCTGAATACCACCTCTGTTAAGCTCTCTCCACCAGCCCAACAGCAGCCATTTATCTGACCTTTGGCCGGCTTTCAAGCTGTCTGTGATGGACAGCTTCCTTCTGGCTTACCCACTGACTTTGGTTATTGGGAACCAGCAGGAAGTTGGGAGGAGTCCCTGCTTAATGACTCTTAAACCTCACTTAATGATAGTTTTGGAGACTGCTGCGGTTGCCATTGCTAAACAATGTGGTTACATCACACTATATGACCATGTGCAAGGGAAATTCTTGTGCCAATTACCATTGTTAATTAAGGATTATCTGTATTGACAAAATAACAGTTTCATAAGATCCTGGCTGATCCTTCACTCCCACCTCAACCTTAGCTATTTTTGTATTTTAAGTCACACTAACCTTTGTGCCCTATTCACAATGGTGGTGTTTGGAAGAACCATCAGCCCCTGCAACAGCCTTCAATTACAGCACATCTATTCTAGTCCCTATGTCTCATATGCTGACTGATCAATACAAGCCTGTTTTACCTTCTTTGTGCTTTGAGCTGACAAATACTGTGTATAGACATTTGGGTATCTGAAAATAGCCAATTATGCCAGGCCTTTGCAATAGGCCAGGTCAGAAACAGATACCACCACTGAACTCTATTGTAGGACACAATAACAAAATCTTGAAAGATTCCTACTGGCAGTTTCTTTCACCTCTTGTATCAAAGAGAATCAAAGTAGGGAAATCTTGAGTTTCTTTCTCATCTCCCCCATCCTTCCCAGGGTTAAATGGATGTTTTCCTCATCCTTCTTGTATTCCTTTATTATTAGCTTCATACTCTCTATAACTTAATAGGTCCATTCTCCAATATTAACTAGGATTTATTATGGTTTTATCAATAGCTTTTACTTTGACAGATGTCTATGAATCTTGATTTCTTTTCCACTGGTCATGTCAGTTCTTATTTTTAAAAAGCAGTTAGAAGCACTTTGCGGGCTCATATCTTGACATAATTTTGTGTTTATAGCTGTGCCATACTTTTTCCCTTACTTTCTGTATAAGGGCCTTCCTGCCCATATAGAATTTAGTACAGCTTACTTAATCAGAAGGAGGTGCCATTATTATTTTTAAATAGCATAGATTAGCTCAATGTGATGTTATGCAGTAATCAAGACAGACATCTGCTGGCAGGATAATGAAGGACAGCAACCTGAGTCATTGCATCAGCTTTAAACATTTAATTACATCAATAGCTTTTTACCAATGGAAATGAACTGTTCAGGGCTAATTATGAATACCCAATCTACTAAAATCATATATTTAATTTGATTCTGCCATTTTCAAGATGCATTTAATTCTCTTTCCCATATGTAGCATCTGTTTAATTTAGCCTTCAATTTCTTATGTTATGCTTTACAAATGTTTTGCAACCAGAAAGTACCTTAATATAATTAATCCCAAGAATCTCTTGTTAACTGCAAACTGTTAACTATAGAAACAAAATATAAATATATGTATGGTTATGAGAGAGAGAGAGATTCTAGGATATAATGTGCCAATAATTTGATCTGTTTATAGAATGCACAAGACAAAATTTGTTCAATTAATCATATGAAATTAGATCCTTATCTAAGTTAAAAATGCAAAATGAAATACTATCTTGGAGAAATTGAAACATAGTAAGCCTATTTATTACCTAGACCAGGACTGTCAAACTCCCAGCCCATGGGCTGGATGTGTCACATGTTGGCCTCACTCACACCTGGTTTTAGCAAAAGGGGAAAATGTCCCAGTATGTCACGTGATGCCACTGTGACACAAGTTTGACACCCCTGATCTCAAATTCCTTAAATTCCCTCAAATTCCGAGGGAATCAATGATTCTGAGGGAATCATTCTGAGATGCCTCAAATTCTGCCACCAAAAATGATTGATTTGCTATATTTACTAAAGTGCATTATATATTTCTATAACTTTGGAGATCTACTTTCTTTTCCTTTCTAACTAATTTCATTGTTTTATCATGCTGAATGTTTTCACTTGAAACCTGACCACATTTAAGCACAACTTAAGCTCACAGCTTGAAATTATGGATTGTCTCTCTCTTATTAATGTAGATCAAATATTTTTATCTTTTAATATTATGCAAATTTATATCTCACATGATTGCTTAGTGATATTAAATCCTACAAAATATGAGGTTCTTGCATGGATCTTAAAGTAATTGATCCAATTTATCCATCTAAAAATATCCTCTCTTGTGTCAAGTCTTTGCCACATTTCTGTGCTCCTTTCTTATTATGTGCCAAATATATATTTAAAAATCCAATTTTATGAATCCTAGTTGATTAATAGATAATACATTGTACAGAGCAGGAAAAATATAGCTTTGTTTTTTGTTTCACTTTTAGTACTTGGGCTGATAGATTCTTTGCATTTTCAGCTATCAATGTAGTGTCTTCAATCTAAGGGTTAATGAAGTTTCTCCAGTTTTAAAACCACACTCATCTTCTTCCAGTCCAGCATTCCTTAACATATATTCAGCAAATAAATAGAAGGAAGGAAGGAAGGAAGGAAGGAAGGAAGGAAGGAAGGAAGGAAGGAAGGAAGGAAGGAAGGAAGAAAGAAAGAAAGAAAGAAAGAAAGAAAGAAAGAAAGAAAGAAAG
>BLBF01000017.1:12784738-12871572 GCA_015471245.1 Laticauda colubrina | reverse complement strand
AAAGAAAGAAAGAAAGAAAGAAAGAAAGAAAGAAAGAAAGAAAGAAAAGAAAGAAAGCATGCAGCTTTGTTGCACTCCTTTGTCAACTTGTAGCCAGTTTGTTTCCCCATGTTCTATGACTTCCTAACTTATATATAGGGGTGGGATTCTACCGGTTTGAACCGGTTCAGGCGAACCAGTAGTTCTGGTGAGAACTTGGCCCTGCCTACCTATCCCTGCTCTTTACTGTGCTTTAGTTTTTAGCACAGCTGATTTGTGCGGCAGATCGAAGGTGCGCTCACCCAACCAGCTGTTACACCGGTTGAATTGTACCACTGCTTATCTAGGTACAGGATATAGGGTTTTCATGACAACAATGAGACATTCTGAGTTTCCCATTTTTCTGAGAATTTTTCACAACTTGTTTAACCTTTTTTTAAAAAAAAATACCTCACTTTACAACACATCATTACTAAAGGAGAATCCATCTCTTGATAAAACATTGAAGAGTTTCTCCTTTCCCCGCACCAGTTTTAGGGCTAGAGAAATTAACCACCCAATTTATCTGTCCAAATATCTGTAAAGGATTTGGAGAATGGTTTATATCCAACTCTAGCAGGAAATGCCTCTCAGCCAGGAGTTCCTGGACCCTTGTCCATGTAGAACTTGTGCTAATCCAGCATCAATATTCTATCCCCGTGTTTCTACAGTATTATTCTTCTTGAACAGCCAAACTGATTTTCTTTAGGCTCATCCATGGTACCGCTCAAATTACAAAATTTCCATTTTTCAATTCTGAAGTTTTTGGGCAGCCATTTTCCATTTATGGGATTTCCTGCTTCACTCCGCTTTAATCTTTCTGATTTCAGTCAAGCCATTATTCCTTCTCTTTACACATACACAGACATATAAATAGAGGTTCTGCACTGTGATCTACAACCATGACAACAACTGTTTGGGAGGGGAAAGGCTGGCTGCAAAATTAGTGTCATCGTGTTATCACAGCTTTCAGAGTAGTTCTGTTTTCCCTTTTCTAATGATCAAACAAAAGCAGTCAGGATTAGGATTTTCAGCTGCCTCCTCATTGAAATTTTTAGAAGAAATAATTCTAGTAAGTCTGCAAGAATAGCAACATATACTGTTCAGCCAAGGAAGCTGAGCACCAATACAAGATCACAGATAAGCTTACTTAATAACACAATATAGTGTGCAATCATATTGAATAAGAATAACTTCTTACAACCAGGCAATTTCAACTGGAAATTGGCTGTTTTGGGGAAAACAGTCCAGTCAGTGCTGTTGGGACAGGGGAAGAGTCGTTTTCTCCTTTTTTTCTGAGTAGTGATGGAGTGAATAAATTTTTGTCAGTATGGGATAAAGCACTGCTTGAATGGTGATTTTCCCCTCTTTTATTGGTCAACCGGAGGGAGCAGTAACTAGTCAATGGGGTTCCCTTCCTTTTATCAGAATTGTGAGGCAATTATTCAGCTGGCTTCAAAATGCTTGGAGGGATTGGAGCAATGTTTCTCAACTGTAAGATATGTGGACTTCAACTCCTAGAGTTCAATTCCCATACTGGCTGGAGAATTCTGGGAGTTGAAATCAACTTAAGTCACCAAAGTTGAGAAACACTATATTAGAGAATAGAAATGGGATGGTCCATAGAAAATGATTGCATAAAATGGACTAGAAATAACTTTCTCATCTTCTCCTGCTTAGTTGCATGCAACTTTGTGCTATGATGGTACAATGCTGCCTTGTTGGTCTGACCCCACCTCCTGCAGAAACCACTGCAAATACCAACATATTTTAATAATTTTATCTTAATTACACACCAGACATCTATATAAATATACTAGCAGATAATGTGGTGTTACCTGGGTATTTATTTATCCCAATCTTGTAATAGACAGGAAAATACTGTAGTCAGGACTCACGCTGTTGTGTCTATCGTGCAGCATTGCAAGTCTTCTATTCCTCTCCTCAGGAGTTTCTTGTCTACGCTGGTGTTTCATTTTTTGTAGTGCACTTGGCCAATCACCAAATGTTTCTTGGAGGGCTGAGAGGAATCCCCCTTGTGGAGTACTGTGAAACCGTTACCTTGACAAGTCCACTGTGCTATACAGTTGAAGCTATTTTAAGGCACACACACACACTCCAAAGGGTGTTAGGAGTGTCACAGTATTTGCTTCCAGAGGTAAGTCATCTACCAAATTTGGCTGAAATTGTTCAAGGCATTCCAGAGTTATGCTGGAACACACACACACACACACATACACACACACAAACCATCTGTTTTTATATTTAGAGAAAGAAGAAATAAATAAACACATACATTTCCTTTTTTGTAAGAAATTTTGTAAAGTTTTCAATGATTTGAGGAGATTAAGGCTTCATATATGATGACAAGCATTGGGAAAAGTTCCTTCTGATTATCATAAGGCCTTAGACCCTTTTGTCTTAGTTCTTGTCTTAGCAAGCAAAACCCCTGGACACCTTTCAGGCCTTTCTAATAACATCTAATTGATGAATGTCAAGAAATGCACATAGAAAATAAAGTCAGCTTGACCTTGATGGCTCTTTTCAAGACAGCTGAATTAATTTCTGAAGTCTAGAACCTTAATTTTCCTTTTGATAAATGGGAGCCTACTTGCAGAATTCCCATCATATTGACAGGTGACCCTGAGGGATTTGCAGGCAGGTCTTCTCTCTCCTCCTTCATTCAAGATAATTGTTAGGAATTCAGACAGAGCATTGCACAGTAATAAGTATAATGTTGAACATTATATCAGAATGTAAACCTTGTAAGCTATTATTATACATTCAATTTTAAGAAATTCTGGATTGTCAATGCTATAAACCAGATTGGAAGGGTAAAGATAAAAACAAGGGGAAATCACTTCTATACTGTTGCCAAGAAAACAAGACAGATCTGTCTTTATTATTTTATTCTTTGCAACCTAACAGCAAGATGAAAACAAATCATCTGCAAGGACTCAAGATTCTTTCATTAAAAAAAAAAACAATTGTCTAAAAACTGAACAACCAAATGTTGGCGTGCAACGAAAGAAAGATTAAGTTTGAAAATGGGCCAGATTAGATTGAAAATTGGGAAGACAAAAATCCAGAAGTATCCATCCCACTGAGTTCCTATGAGAAAGCAGAAAAGAAAGCAATTCAGAATGTTGTCCATTGCTCCCCTTCTAAGCCTCCTTTTCTTAGCTCATATGCTCCTGTGACCAGGAGCAGAGCGTGAGCCCCTTATACAAACACACTCAGTACATACTGGGATGCAAATTACAGCTTAATCACATAGAAGAAATTACAGTGTTGTGGCCACTACGTGTAAGCAGGTTGGAAATAATTCTTTTTTTTTTTTTTTTTGAAAAGAATTTTATTAATTTTCTACAAACACACATGACATACAAAACATTAAAAACATCTGCTCTCATATATACTTCCGGTGTGTCGGTTGGTTCATCAGTTTTGTGCATTCATTTTGTAGTCTCAGTTACAGTTATATTGCATAACAATTCATATTGTCAATCCATATCCTAATATTACTAAAAAAAAAGAAAAAAAATTTTTTTTTTGACTATACTTTTAATCATTCATGCTTTGTGAGATAACAATACTTTAAACAGTTTATTCTATAACAAATCATATAATCATAACAAATCAATCCTAAAAACCCTTTATAGATATAGTATTAATGTTCTATTATCGTATTTTATCATCTAGCCATTGATAAAAAAGATCCCAAATTTCATAAAATTGTTTATCTTCTTGCTCTCTAATTTCAAATGTCAATCTACTCATCTCAGCACATTCCAATATTTTCTTAATAATTTCTTCCTGTAATGGTATTTTCTCATTCTTCCAATTTTTAGCAAATACAATCCTAGCCGCTGTTAATACATTTACAATCAAATATTTCAAGTCTTTATTATATGTATCAGGTAAAATTCCCAATAAAAAGATCTCTGGTTTCAAGTCTATGTGTTTCTTTATCATTTTTTCCAACCACATGTGAATTTTAGTCCAATATTTTCTAGCATCCTCACAAGTCCACCACATATGATAGTATGAGCCAGGTATCTGATGACATTTCCAACATTTTTCAGATTTGTTCTTGAACATTCTTGCTATTCTTGTCGGGGGGAAGTGCCACCTGTAAAACATCTTATACAAGTTTTCTTTATATGCTGTTGACATTGTCATTTTATAATTTTGAGACCACAATTTTTGCCATTTCTCTAAATCAATCCCATATCCAAAATTCTTCCCCCAAGCAATCATAGTTTCTTTAACTTGTTCTTCCTCTAACTTAATTCCCAATAAATAACCATATAATTTTTTAATCACTTTCTCATCAGTACCCATCAATATCTTATCTAAATCAGTCTGTTTGTCATAGAATCCTTTGGAAAGAATTCTTGATGTCATGTGTGTTTTCTATCTTGTCTTTTTTTCCCCCTCTAAAACAGCAACCTGGGTATTTGTGGATAAGCACAACACAAAAGATATTGACTTCTACCATGTTTGTTCTCAGCTTCTGGTATTCATGGGAGTGCTTTGTGTCCATTATTAAATTGTCATGGCCCATTGTTCCTATAATGGTTCTTTTTCACTGCTTTTTTAATGCACTTACTGTATGTGCTTTAGTTATTTGTCTGTTTACATCCAAGTGTTGCTCCTTAGAGCAGTAGAGGTAAAGAACAAACATAATACAGAATATGAAGAAATTAAATACCAACTCAAATCATCCTTAATCCATCAGTGATGAGAAGAGCTTGACATATTCTAAAAAGTGAAAAGAGGAGAGACACCAGGTAATTCATTTCTTAATTTAGGCACACTGGCACATTTTCATGTATTAAAAATTCAAGGAGTAATTGATCAGCAATGTGAGTTAGTTATTTATTTAGTAATTATCTAGTATTATTTATGAAATAATTATTAAATAAATAATTATTTAGTTATTACTAAATATTGAGTTATTATTAAATATTGAGTTATTATTAAATAATAGTTATTTAATTCCTATTACTGGTAAATAATTTTTTAGTTATTACTAAATTAGTAGTAAGTCCTTATTACTTATTTAGTTATTACTAAACAAATAGTAAGAACTACTCATTTCTTTATTTTCACACCCCATCTTTCTTCCAAGATGCTCAGGAAAGCACAGATAGACATTGTCTTTCTTCATTTGTTATCGCAACACACTTGTTAGGTACGATGAGTGGCAATGTCATCTGCTGATATCATGTTTAGATAGATAAGTGTACAATTTTATTTCAGATAATTACTAGCTTGAAACAAAATGTCAGAAGATCAACCAGAAGAAAATTACATGCTTCAATATAAACAAAACAATAAAGCATTCAACTCTATTAAAAGTAACAACTAAAACTAAAGTTTAGAGCTAGCTAAGAAGGGGAGAAAAAAATAAAAATCAATTATAGGTGAACTCTAAAATTAGATGCTGGATCACTGTTACAATATAGGTGTATTGTAGTATCTAATAATCTAAAAAAGTGATAATAAGTTATAGCTAATTCTGAATGCTCCACATGCAAAGGCAAACCATCTACATCAGCTAGAACACTGGACAACTTATCAGCCAAAAACATGCCATAGGCAAAAACTGCTCTGCACCTATGGAGTATGTGATGTCATGAGCATGACTTAGAGAGGGAAGGGGCTACCGAGCAGTACTAGATCATGCTTTTTACACTTTGCTCTGTTCCCCAGACATGGCAAAAGGTACCTATCAATGCTAGTCTTTAGGATTTCCCTGAATTGTTCATCATCTAAACAAGCTTAAACAGGGGAGGATGACATTAAAGTCTTGATTAAATGGAGAAAATTGTTGCAGTATTTAAATTACTTTCTGGCCTATGCTAAGATTACTTTAGGTGTATCTAAGTTTCTTCAGCAGGGTTGCCCAGGTGAACAAATATAATTGAGTCCCTTTTTTTCTTGATAACAGAAGTGGAGCTGTTATTTGGACCCATCTACTTTGTCTAATATTTCCAGTTTCATTACAATATCATACCTCCAGCTATTATTTCCAATCTGCCTTCAAATTTGAATTTGGGATTCCCTTGGGTTGGCATACTTTAATTCTAACTATTCTCATTTCCTGTGAATGACCTGATTAAAAAAGAAAGAGAAAGAGAACCAATGTTTTGATGGTTTTTTTTAATATAAAAAAGGATTATTTCCCATCTCCTTTCAAATTTCTGCTTGTACATCAGGTTCTCCAGCTAGATCTACATTTCAAATATAAATACGTCTTTTAAACTGATTTTAATTTAGCTTTCCCTTTAACCAGTGCAGTTTTAATTAGTTCCTCACTGCTGAATTTAAGTTCACTGGCATTGTGCCGAGAGGTTCTGTATACAGCCTCAACGACATTGTTCCACATCATTCTATTACAATAATAAAATTAACACACAAGGGTAGCAACTCAAAGGTTCCAGAAGCAGCTTAGTCCCAGTGAAAATGACAGGAACATGACTGCATTTCATGTGCCACAACACACCATTGCACATGATGGTACAGCTGGAATATAGTCATGTTCTAGCAGAAACGGAGCTGATGCTTGCAGAAAAGTAAAAAGCAAGCGCAGCTTCCTGGTGATGTGGGAAATTGTTGTTCCAGTACATCTAGAAAGCATCAGGCAGGAAGAAAAATTGGTGTGGAGTAGCCAGAGCTGTGATTTTTTGAGCCCTATCTTTTGATCAAAGAAAGTCATCCTGCAGTTAAACACTTATGCGCATGAGAGCCATTCTCTAAAAATTACCTCTTTTGAAATAGCATCAAAATGCATTACCTCTTTTGAAATAGCATCAAAATGCATTACTACAGGTTTCTGAAGAAAAGGTATTGCAAGATAGATTAGTTATTGTAAGCTCTTTCAGAGGCCAGGAGAATGATCCTTACCATTTTTATAAAAATAAATTATGGTTTTGAAATGTCTCAGCTGGGGGCTCAGACTTTTTAGAGCTTGGAAAAAATGTGAAGATGGACCCTGAGTAACAACTGGAGAGAGATTAGCAGGGAACACCAGAGAAGCAGGCTAGACTGAAAAGCTGAGAATTGTTGGCTATCCCCTTTAAAGCCCAAATGGCACAGGATTAGATTATTTGCTGGATTACCTCTCCCTGACACTATCTGCTCTTCCTACCAGATCCAATGGGCAAGCAAGCTCCAAATCCCTTCCCTGAAATCTTGCCTCCTAGTAGAACCTCAGAAGCATGTCTTTTCCATGGAATAATATCCTTATTCATATACATCATAAAGTAGCCTCGCCTCCAGGGGTGGGCTTCAAAAATTTTAGCAAGAAGTTCTCTACTCGGTTGCTGGTTGGGCATGGCCAGGGTGGGCTTGGCCTAGTCAGCCTCCTGCACCATGGTGGGGAGGCATTTTTGCACTTCCTGGGTTCCGGAGGCTTTCCTCAAGCTTCTGGGAGAGCAAAAACAGCATTGCCAGGCTCCAGAAGCTCTCTGGAAATCAAAAATGCCCCCATTTCCGGCCTTCCTGAACTTCTGGGAGGCCCCTTTTTTTGCCCTCCCCAAGCCTCTGCATGTACCCTGCACTTACTTGCATTCAAAATGGGCCATGTGAGGACTCCTGGGAGGGATGGGGTGGGTGGGGTGGGACCAGCCAGGAGTGGGATTTGGGGGTTCTCCAAACTGTGCAGAATCTTAGCTAGAGGTTCTCCTGAACCCCCACAAACCCCCAGCAGCCCACTCCTGCTCCCCTCGGTGATTTGGCAGGGTCCCAGAAAACCTTTCAGCCTTTCAGAAGACCACCAAGACCCTGGCTTTTCATGAGGCACTAGATAGAATGAGAATATCTAGAGCTGGTTGTGAAGTCCTCTAAAAGGATAATTGAGGCACCAGGTTTTAGTTTTAAGGGGTTGAGGGTATGATGGTTTATGGTTTTATGGTTACTGGTTTTACTGTTATATGCCCCCCTCCAAAGTTGTGTTTAAGATGGATGACCATACAAATCTTTCAAATAAATAAATGATCAATCAATCAATCTTGAAGAGAGCAATGACAAATGAAGAAAGGGGACATGTGTGTTCATGAAGTAATGAGAAAATTGAACTTGTTGAAGGGCATATTTATCTTATTTTGTTATAATAATGTCTCAGGGTAATTGAATATGGTATTGCAGGCTAATTCTACTGACTGCCAGGAGTTTGATTCTGACCGGCTCAAGGTTGACTGAGTCTTCCAACCTTCTGAGGTTGGTAAAATGAGGACCCAGATTGTTGGGGGCGATATGCTAAACTGTTTAGAGAGGGCTGCAAAGCACTGTGAAGCTGTATATAAGTGCTATTGCGATAGTGAATACAACCAGTTAACCATGAAGGGCATTTTCACAGAAGGAATCTGATTCATTTCAAAAGCACTCTTCTCTTCCCTTCTGTGATCCCATTTAATTGGTTATATTTGATGCCAGCTAAATCTCTGGGTTCAGCTGCAACATATTTGAAGTTGTGATACAATTAACCCTTTTTCTAAAGCTCAATGGCC
Organism: Laticauda colubrina; assembly: GCA_015471245.1. Taxonomy (NCBI): domain Eukaryota; kingdom Metazoa; phylum Chordata; class Lepidosauria; order Squamata; family Elapidae; genus Laticauda; species Laticauda colubrina. The sequence goes on along the minus strand of BLBF01000017.1, from coordinate 12,863,038 downwards.
TTGTGAAGTTTGTGGGCAATCCATTTTTCTATTATCAGAAATTCCTGGCAAATCATACCTTGAGTTCCCAAATACAGGAGCTAGTTCTCACATGGTCTAAACTAAATAGGCTGGACCAACAATCAAAAAGTAAACAACGCCCCAATCAAGGAATGAGCTAACGGTAAACAGCCCAACCAAAGAACCCCCGAGGCCACTTCCACCAACATTGACTGGGCAAGCCACTAGAATATAAAGTGAGAGCAGCCTCCCTTCCTTACTAGCACTGAATCATCTAATTTGGATAATGAAATGTCTGCAAGAGAAACAACCAAACTCAGAAAGCACCAAGGTCCCCTCATTTCAACTCTGAGCTACAAATATTCTCCTTTATCAGTAAAGATTGCTAGATAGGTTTTCTGTGTTTACATGATGTTTTGGGGGGCATTTGTGGTTATTTTTGTGCTTTTTTATTTTTAACTGTAAGCTCTTTAGAGTCATTGGGAGTCACATGACCTGTAAATAAACAAGAGGTTACAAGCCCATCACTCATTATTTTCTGAAGAATTCTGATTAACTTTTTCCAAACAATGGGAAGCCTACAAACAGAATAACGACGGTAACTTCTCTCTATAGGTAAATACATAAAAATAAATATGTCTCTGAAAATAGAGGCAGGATATAACCTGTGGTGGGATTCAAATTTTTTAAACTACCAGTTCTGTGAGCGTGGCTTGGTAGGTGTGGCAGGAGAAGAATGCTGTAAAATCTCTAGTCAGAGGTGGTATTTGCCGGTTCTCTGAACTACTCAAAATTTCCGCTACCGGTTCTCCAGAACTGGTCAGAATCTGCTGAACACCACCTCTGGATATGACCACAAAGATCATAGTGATTAATAGCTTCATCCTACATGAATTTCCCCAAAGTGAATTCCATAGTGTAACTACACAGTGCTTGCAAGAGCTACATAAAACTATGTAAAAAACTAAGCAATTGACAAATTCTCATTTTTAATGCATTACCATACAATTTCCCAGGCAATATATTTTTTAAAAAAATTCCAGTAGCAAAATAGTCTGTCTCATTTCCCATATAATTGTATAAACAATTATACTTAATTCCTCAAATTGGTTAAAACAATGATTAACCAGTGAAAGTTTTGTTACTTAATTACCTGATGAAAAAGTTAACTCCCCTGCTTCACATATTATTTTTCCCCAAAAATCAGTCTGAGGAAAAAAAATGAATATTCTTCAGGTTGGTTATGCCAATAGTTTTCTTACAATGGAGATTATATACTGTGAGGGAATATAAATAGGATATTAGGTAGCATGTTAAATACAATAAACAAGCGCAGATATAAATATCTACACAAGCGGCCAGACTGTAAGTATTTGATTCCCTCTACTGGGTGAAAAGCAGTTCTGCAGGTTACTCTGAATCATCCAGAATCTCTATCATCTAAAAAACACTTGTTTCTACAATAAAAATATGCCCACAAGAATGCTAAGAAAACTAACATTGGTATAATAACTATGGTGGATAGAGAGTGCTTAAAAAGATGGCTTATATATTTCATGGACTTATTGTGTGAGTGACATATTTTTACATGATTTGCATACCAACACCTTCTTTTCAGTAAAAAGTAGGAGGGACAGAGTACAGGTTTTAGTTTAATAGTAAAAATAAAAAAATATGGAAGAAAAATATGTACCATTAAAAAAACCCAAAATGCTCATGTCTGATTCTGCATAATTTTAGCTTTTACTTATAATACAGACTGTTTTGAAATCCATCACTTTTAAAAGAATTGTAAAAAGATTAGGTAATGAGCTGAGATCCCCTCCTTTGTAATTAACCACTGTCCAAAAGGTATATTTCAGTTTTCTTTTTTCTTTTTAAGGAAGTAAAGGAGATAAATATTTGGTTAGTCTAAGCCTGCTCCTCATATCCAGGGACTTCTGTTCCTTCCTTAATGCTTCAAGAGAGGCACAAAATCTAAGAATGGTCCAATGGAGAAGACAACATGTATGCAGATAGAGAAATTGAATACAGATAGTCCTTGACTTACAACAGTTCCCATAGTGACCATTCAAAGTTATCATGGCACTGAAAAAAGTGACTTATGACCATTTTTCACACTTATGACCGTTGCAGCATCCCCATGGTCACGTGATTTACATTCAGATGCTTGGCAACTGACTCACATTTACAATGCCCTGTGGTCACATTTACAGTGCCCTGTGGTCGCAGTGCCCTGTGGTCATGTTTTGCAACTTTCTTGGCAAGCAAAGTCAATGGGGAAAACCAGATCCACTTAACAACTGTATTACCAATTTAACAATTGCAGTGATTCACTTAACAAATATGGCAAGAAAAGTTGTAAAATGGGGCAAAATTCACTTAAGAAATTTTTCACTTGGTGACATAAATTTGGGGCTCAATTGTGGTCATACATTGAGGATGACCTGGATAACAAAGCAAGTGTCTATTTCTTGAAAAATGTTAATATATGTCATCTTCTAGTTTAAAATTTAATTGCTTAAGGCCAGGGGTGGGATACAACAGAGTTAACTATCAGTTCAGGATTTTTGAGCTTCCCTGCCTGCTGTGAACCACATGCCTGTAAATCATCATTAGAACGCTGCGTGCAGAGAAGCTGCTTTTGAAACAGCCCTCTTTTCTTGTTTTTTTAACTGCAGCTGTGCCTCGTTCGGCAGCTGAAGTTGAAAAATCAGGAAATAAAGATCAGGTAAGAGCCCGGGTGGGTGGGTCGGCAAAAACATCAGCTGCTCTTCAGAGCTACCTGTTCTACAGAGGTGGACAGAACTGGTAGAAACCCACCTCTGCTTAAGGCTGATATGAAAGTGAAGCCTGCAGAAATATAAATAATGTCTGGCCCAAAGCAAAAGTGGCAAAGATGATTTTTGGGAGTGGAAGTCTACACATCTGAAGGCCAGCGAGGATGAGAAACACTGCTCTAGAACTTTAAAACTCCATGACTTTCTAAATTCTGAGGTTTCCATGGCAGTTGCAGTGCAGTTGCTGAGCCATCAGGAGCAAATTCATGAGCCACCAGCAACAGTCTCTTCCACCCCCTCAGCCACCACCCCCTGTATTCTTCCCCTCCCTCTATGACCGTACTACCCAAAGCACTAACCTAACTGATTGTGCTCTCTGGCGGAAGCTTTTTGTGCCCTTGCGAGGAGGGGACGCAGCAGCACCAGCTGGGCCCCAACGCCCTCCACCTGGGCTTGGGTTATTTCCACTCACAAGTGAACGTTGTTGCCCTCCTCCCTGGCCAGCTGGCCTGGCTCCCATTCCTTATGAGCCTTTGCGCTTCTTCTGTCCTGCTTCAGAGAGCATTGAGGCACACCAGCAACCTCACCCAGATGGGGAAATCTGTGAGCTTGGCATCCGTCTGAAAGAGTTGGAACTGCTGGCCCTCACAGGAGATGGCTCTGACCCACAGCAGTGTGAGTAACTGAAATCTGGCTGCTCATAATCTTACTTGTTGACACCTTTGCTACCTCAAAGTATGGAAAGGGTCTACCAACTACCAGGGCTGTCTTAACGCATGGGCCTGATGGGCATTTGCCCGTGGGCCCTATATAGGGGCCCCATACTAATCTGTGTATACCCTTCAATGCACCTTGTATCATATAAATACAGCAACATATTTATTACATTTTATTGCATTTTTTTAATTAATACTAACATGCAGTGGTGTATTAACCATTAAGCAGACTAAGCACGTGCTTAGAGTGCCAAGTTCAAAGGGGGCACCACAAAGTTGAGAATATGCACCAAGATTTGTCAGTTCTTAGAGCACCAGTGAACCTTAATCCGCCACTGCTAACATGAAAATACTTGTTTAATTTTATTGGCCATTTACATTTTTATTCCTGTGAGAAGTTGTCATAGGTGCCCCAGTACACTACTTTGGCCAGGGCCCATAATGCTATTAAGATGGCCCTGCCAACTACCAAAAAAGAAGATCCTTGTCTTTTTGTTTGGTTCCTATGTTGATGGAACTACAAATGAATATCTGAATGTTAGGCTGAATGTTAATATTTTTTTCCAGTGGTCCCCAACCTTTGTGGCTTGATGGCCCAGTGGGAGAAAACAGAGGAGAAATGGGCCACTTGAGTGGTGGGCTAGTGCGCACAGGTGTGCAGCTCAACTTGCATGCACGTTGGATCAGCACGTTCGCATGAGCGCACAGCTTGACTTGCACAGCTCGATTTGCACAAGTTGAGCTTCACACAAGTGTTCACACATGCCAGTCTGTTGCTCACACAAGTCGAATAGGCCTTGGCCCAGTAATGGTCACAGCCTGGAGGTTGAAGACCCCTGACTTAAACAACAATAACAACAACAATAATAATAATTCCACCCAGTTACCATGTAGTAAGATGGGTGGCTTGTAAATTTAATAAGTAAACAAATTTAATAAATAAAACAAAGATGCTTGAAGTAGTGGCCACAGCTAGTAAAAGCAATACATGCTTAATATATACACTGCCAACATCTGTATACATAATTTTAAAAAATTGGTAAATTTTCTAATACAGCCACTGAATATTTTGACAAATAAATTATATATTTGATGCCAAGTATGCACCCATTAGTGAAAACACCTTTTAAAGTAAGGTCTACTCATGGGTAGTCTGAGTGTAAGAGGAGAGGCAATTTTCATTCTGCTTCCTTCCCTTTGAAGATTTTTGTGATCTTACACATTTATTTTAGACAGCTCGAAGGCCACATAGGAAACAGACATCAGGAAAAAATTCCCCCTTCCATTAAAAAGATCTTCTGCTGGATCTTGGCCAATTCATAAATATAGCTATATATACAGAGTCCAGGCCAATGGACTCTGAAACCAAGGACAGAAAAATGTTTTAAAAGTGATTTATTAAGGGTATGTTGCTATGGTGAGAAAGAACTTCTAAAACAACTTCTAAACTTTGTGAACTTTTCAATCAGCCTTTTCTCACCTGATGTATTCCAGAAGTCTTGCAATGCTTCTCACATCTGTCCTAGCTAAGCCAGCTGACCTGGTGAGCATAATGCTGGACCAGGCTATGTTTATGATTCTTAATGCAAATAGATAAGAGGCTTAGTCCAAGAATTTTGAGTCAATTATTTTGATGCCCAGCTGACATACCAATTCCTAAATTGATGGGTAAAAAAACAACACTTTACAAAGCAAATCTTCATCAAAGTACTTGTAGGCAGATCATTTGAAAAGGGGAATTTATTTGTATCAATTGAAGATTGCATACTGCGTGGGCAGCTATAAGTGTATATTTCAGCTGGAATTGTGGAGAAAATTTAGAAAGTTGGTTTTGTTGGACCTTATTGGTGATCCTTTGGGAGATTTAATCTGTTAACCCATATTCCTAAAGTCAATCCTGTTCCATCCATAATAAAAAGGAAAGCTGGCTATAATCACTCATGTTGGAAATCTGTGAACTGCAAAAGCTCCAGCAAACATCAGAAGCCACAAGAATAGCTTGGGGAAGGGGTAATACTGGGTAATTTTGATGTATCATATAAAAGCATCACACCATCACTGGGCAGATGAGCTATAGAACAATACAGATAGTCCTTGACTTACATCAGTCAATTTAGTGACTATTCACATTTACAATGGCACTGAAAAATGTGACTTATGACCATTTTTCTCACTTACGACTGTTGCAGAATCCCCATGGTCCTATGATCAAAATTCAGATGATTGACAAGTGATTCATATTTATGACAGTTGCAATCCCGGGGCCTTGTGGTCTCCTTTTGCGATATTCTCACAAACAAAACCAATGGGGAATCCAGATTCACTTAACAACCAAGCTACTCATTTAACAAAGACAATGATTCCCATGACAACTCTGGCAAAATGGGGCAAACTCACTGAACCAATGTTTCACTTAGCAACATAAATTTTGGTCTCAGTTGTGGTTGTAACTCGAAGACTACCTGTACAGTCACCAACAACAACTGCTCTATCTAGGAACAAGGGATTTGTTCTATCACAAGTGTTGTGTACATTGCAAAGTACAGTAGCAGGCAAACCACTTTTCCAAGTATTAACTTTAGAATAAGCTCCAAAGCTATTTCCAATGTCAGTGTGACTTTTTTTTTAATTTTTATTTGCTGTTACTATGGTAGAGAATATGGTAGAGTTACTATGTCTTTGCAAGAGCATATGTAACATGGCTAGTGATAAATTCTACATTTTTCAGATAAGCTTCTGAAGGCACTGAAAGATGAAAAGACACAAGATGAAATGACAAGACTGACCCTGAAGAAACATTCACCTATATCATGAAAGCTGTTCACGTCTGAGCTGGGAAATTAGTTAGTATGGCAAAGCTATAGTGAGTGACATGGGGCCTATAGTCTGGCAATTGCTTCTTCGTAGACTGTTTCTACAATATTCTCATTTTGACAATAAAGTTATTTTCATCCACATTTCTTGGAGGTGGTTAATCCTGAACTGGAATTCCCAAGCAACTTTCAACTTTTCTCCAGTATTCCTCTCGATACCTAATTTAGACCTTCTTCCCTGTATCCTCTACATCACTCGGTATGTGAATCAGTTCTCGATACTATTACAAAGAAAATTTCTTTGGAGTTCTCACATATTCCCATGACATATTTCTCTTTCTTCCACAGGAAATTATGAATCCTCCTTCAATTTTCTACTTTATAGAAAGAGCTGAAAATGCGTTATGCAATTCAGAATAATAATAAAGCTTGTAGAGAATTATCGTTTTAAAAATGATCTTGTCCCACAAGATGGCAGTATGCTACAAAACTTCTACCTTAGTAAGCTTAAATTCACTTGTGGTTTTTTTCCAAACCTGTCTACCCAGTCATTAAAGTTAGGACTCATTTGGCACAAATATTTGACATACTATGCTATTTTCTTCATTGGCTGTTTACCTTTTGCCAAATCATTGGAATTAGAGTTCACAGTTACATCAGCAGCTCCTCTGTACCATCGTTTTTATTCAAAATCGTTGGATTATGGAAAAAGTTCAATGCAATAAGTATCCAATTTCAGAATCATATTAAGAATTCTAATTGTACCCTTAGATAAGGTCAGGCTAATTGTTAAGCACTTCATGGATTGTTTTCATCCCGGAAACTAAACTGTTATTATTAGGTTAAATAAATGGATGGGGGGACGTTTGTGTTTGTGTATTCAAGTTAGTGTTGATTCCTGACAATTGCCTGAACTAGTTCCTGCAATTTTTTGGGCAAGGTTTTTGGGAGTGATTGCCATTGCCATCTTTTTTCTAAGATTAAGAGAGAGTGACAGGCTCAAAGTCAACCAGCTGGATTCATACCTAATGTGGGATCAGAATTCATGGTCTGCTAATTTTTAGCCTGGTGCCTTAACCATTAGAGCAAACTGGTTCGTGATAAGGTATTACTTTCCCACTTCTAGTTGAGTAGACTGTGTCAGAATGTTTGCAGTGTGACTACTATTGTGAGACAACCCAGGAGCACAACACAGCACACACAGGCTTTGTCTTTTAACAATGGTTTATATACAAGACTACTATATACATACATATACGTGATAGGCTCATACCAGACAAGCAATCAGTCTGCATTACTCTGCACGGAGAACTACAATGGAGACAGAACACGAGGAGAGATATGCCCTCTCATAGCTGCCTTTATTTAGATAGCTTCTTAAAGTGGTAATTATCCTGCTGACCTAACCTCAGTCTTAAAGTGGCAATACCATTCTCATTGCATAAGCATTTACAACCTTACAACAGCTGATCAGCTATTAAATCTGTAATACTTTAACAGACTATTTTCGCTTTCAGATCTTACTGGGTATCTCGTATATTAAAATAAAAGTGGATGGGTTTTCTTACATTTTACCTCAAGCAACCAAATGTTTTTGCCTTGAGGACACATGCAAAATTTGGGGCTAATCTTTCTGAGCCCAGATGAAACCCACAATGGATCACAGAATCATAGGACTGGAAGGGATCTTTGAAGTCTTCTAATCCAACACTTTATCCAGATGTCAGACTTTCAAGATACTTCAAACTAGAAGAGCAATGGCATGTTGGTCAGAACTACTTTTGCAGTATTGTAAAGTGATCGTCACAGAATCTTGATTCTCCCTCCTTCCCTTTATCTTCACTTGAATTAGGAGGGGATTTGTCTGAGGCATTCACTTACTTTTTTTACCGTTAACTCATCCTCTTTTAGCAACAGCAGTAGCACTTAGATTAATATGTTACCCTTTAGTGCCTTACAGCAGGGCTCTCCAACCTTGGCATCTTTAAGACTCGTGGAGTTCAACTCCCAGAAGCTGGCTGAGGAATTCTGGGAGTTGAAGTCCACAAGTCTTAAAAGTTGCTACGGTTGGAGACCCCTGCTTTACAGCACTCTTTTACAATGCCACTAACAATCAGAGCCCTCATTTCACCGATCTTGGAAGGATGAAAGGCTGAGGCAACCTCAAGCCCCACCAACTCTAGGCAGTGGGCAGAGTTAGAATGTAATACTGCACTCTAACCTCTGCACCATCAGGGCTCCTTTTATGTGACTGTTGCATTGGTAGCTGTTCTTTGTTCTGTTCCTCAATGTCATTATTTCCTCCCCCTACACAAGACACAAAGACTCAGACCATCCTAGGGAAATGGCTGTCCAACCCTTAACTGAAAACCTTCTATGATGGAACTCTCATGACTCCAGGAGAAAAGTTGTTCCATGGCTTCCTAGTTTAATAACTGTTATGATCATGCCCCATGGTCTTTCACTTAGTCCCTAATTTAAAGAGAATTATACATAACTGCTCAGAAAGGAGAAGATAAATATCCATTCTCTTCCCCTACCCACTCTGCTCCAGCCAATCAGTATCTCAGGGACAATTGATACAAATTGTGACACAAAATTTTCTGAAACAACCTATTAATCTGCACTGCAATTGAAGGAAGGGCATTGACAGAAAATTAAGGAAACATTTAAAGAAGTATCTGGAACCCACTTGTTTCATTTTTAGGATTCCTGAAATTCTATTTTTCTTTTGTTAAATTCTGTACCAAGCTACTTGGTACAGTAGCTGTTAAGACGCTGAGATTAACTCTTTCAGGCATAATATGTCTATGGTAATATTTTGTACCTTCTTCCTTCCACTGGATGCAATAAGTCTTCTACTTCGGAAATCTGATACTATTTTGGCTCCTGGGTGATGCGAAGAATTAAATATAAAAACTTTTAAGAGACAAAGAAGTTTTGAATTCAGCGTATTGCCATAAAAACAGATGGGCTTTGAAAATTGGATTGTTCTACTGTTCATACTCCTGCTTTTTTAAAAAAAACTCCTATGTTTTTAAAATTACTAGTATATGTTTAGAATGTTATTACATAACTCAACATTGTCTCTGTTAATAGAAGAAGTGTTATAGAAGAATATATTATTCACTGTAAAGTTAATAACCTGACATTTGGGGTTATTTCATAATCAAAAATTACCACAAATATATTTTAGAAAAATGAACATGCAGTCTTCATTATGTTCAATGTTTTTAAATAATATATAGACTTTTGAGCATCCAAAAAATGCTTTCTCTTCTCACACACTTACTCTCTATTTTTAAGTGTGTCTGAAGGAAAAATAGTAATGAATCTAACTTCTTTTTTCTTTACAAGCACTTGGGTTCTACTGAATCTTGCACTATTTCTTCTGAAATATAATTTAATGTAAACATGTTGGACAGACTATTCATTTTATGTAATTCTGAATTCATTTCCAGGTAAATGAACAATTCAGTACCTTTGAAGGTGCAAGACCTTATGAATATTTTTTTCAGATGCAACAAAACCCAAAAATAGAAGAAAAGCTACTTCTAGTGAAGCCAATTATATTTGCTATATTAAGAATTTAAGAATTCAGCAATAGGCAGCCTGATGTCCTCTACTGTGCTTGGTTTGCTTGATGCTGAACCAGAGGACACCAGCCTATCCTTGCATGAATTGAAAGGTAAAAATATGATGCTATTAATCAGAATAGAGCTGGAAGGGACCTTGGAGGTCTTCTAGTCCAACCCTCTGCTCAAGCAGGAGACTCTATCATTTCAGACAGATGGCTGCCCAGTCTTTTCCAAAAAACCTCTAGTGATGAAGGAACTACAACTTTTGAACGCAAGCTGTTCCACTGATTGTCCTCACCTTAGGAAGTTTCTTCTTCAGCCCATGTCACACTGGCCAACGGATGCAAAAAGGACACAGCAGACGAGCAAAATGTTCCATCCGTTGTTATCCGCTCTCAAAAGGGGCAAAAGTTTGCATAACCAGAGCGGATAACACGGATGCGGGGAGGACGCAGGGCGGATGCAAAGCGGATGCGGAATGGAAGCCCAGCAGATGGAAGTGGATGAGAGCGGATGGTGCATCCGTTAGGCTTCTGGGGGGCCTCAGCAAAGCGGACGCGGAACGGATACAGCGGATGCAGAACGGACATGGAACGGATAAAGCGGATGCACAGCGGATGCACAGCGGATGCCTAGCGGATGCCTGGCATTAATTGCGCATGCGGGGAGGATGCATTGCGTCAGCCCCACGGATGTAACGGAAGCAGCTCGGAAGCAGGTCGCCATTCAGAGGAAAGACCTGCTGCCAGAAGGATTGGCTGCCTTGGCTGCCCTGCCTGCATGTCTGCCTGCAAGCCTTGCTGCCACCCTCCCTCCCAGCCTCCCTCCCAGCCTCCCTGCCAGCCAGCAACCCCACAACCATGCTGAAGCACAGCAAGCCTCAGCCATCTGCTGCCAGCCCTTGCAAGAGGGACAGGGCTACCATCCTGCCCCCTGACCCTCACTCTGGTTCTGCTGGGGCTTCTGCAGCACGGGCTCGCTCTTCTGGGGCTGGGGCTTCTGCTGCTTCTGCTTTTGGAGGAGCTGATGACAAACACTCCAGCACCAGCCACCTCCACAGCACCTGCACCCTTCACCCCTGAGACTGAGCGACCAAGAGGAGTGCCAGAGACTCATTTTTGTCTTATAGCTTGTTGTTAATAAAGTCTATTTTTGATTCACATACTTCCTTCATTTCTTCCTTTTAATAAAGTCTTGCTGGAAACTTTTAGAAATGGTTTAAGCCTTTGCATGCTTGTGGGATGGGTTAAGATAGCTGTGGGAAGGGCAGGGATTCCTGTGGGATGGGCAGAGATACCTTTGGGATGGGTAATAGCTGTGGGATAGATAAACCTCCAGTGCAAGCATAGTGGGACTGTATGGTCCACCCTCCCAGGTGCCACACCTATGGCCCTTTATTATCAATAACGATATAATCAATCATCCACACATGTCAACATAAACAGAACTCTTTTTTAAATGCCCTGTTCATTGTAGCCCAACCAAACATACATGGCCCAATCTCATCCGTGTGATGAGACAGGCTGAAGGAAGCATCCATTAAGCATCTATCATCCTGTCTTGCCACTCCACCGCTCCAGCTGGGGAGTTGCACCAGTGTCTCAGGAGGTTGCGCTGCTTCTTCGCCTCACGTGAGGCTCTGTTGGGGCCTTGCACATCCTCAGTGTCGATCAAGTTTTGTCCTTGCCTCCATTCCCCAGGCTCTATGTCCCCATTGCCTTGTTGGAGGTCCACGAGCCTGTTCTGCAACACTGGGTAGCGGGTGTGCATGAGATTGTGCAGGATGCAGCAAGCTTCCACGATTCTCCTCATGGTCTCTGGGCTATGCTGCATGCTGGTGAGAAGTACCTGGAACCTGTTGGCCAGGATGCCAAAGGCGTTCTCCACCAACCGTCTTGCCCTGAACAGCCTGTAGTTAAAGATCCTCTCTTCACGGGTGAGGTATTTGGAGGTGTAGGGCTTCATGAGGTAGGTTGTGAGGGAGAAGGCATCATCTCCCACGATGAAGTCGGGCACATCTTGTGTGTCGTTGGGCAGCGGGTCTGGATCTGGGAAGCCCACCATGAGGTTGCTTTCCAGCCCCTCCTTGAGGTGACTGGGCATCTGAAGATGAGCCGTTGCCTGAAGCATCTATGTACATGAACTTGGAGTCAGCATCGACCATGGCGAAGAGGATGATGCTGAAGAAGCCCTTGTAGTTGAAATAAGTGGACCCCAACTTGGCTGGCGCTTTGCAGGCCACGTTCTTGCCATCTATGGCTCCAACGGTGTGGGGGAAGTTCCACTTCTGATACCACTGCTCTGCAACTTTCTTCCATCCTTCTTCAGTGGAGGGGCACTGGAGGAGCTCCTCTTTGTATTCTTCGATGATGGCCTGCACCACTTCTCTGACAACAAAGCTGATGGTGCTGGGTGGCACCCTCCAGTCATACTGCATGCTCCTGTAGGTGGTTCCTGAGGCTAGGTGGCGCAGAGTGAGTGCCACCTTGAGCCCAGGTTCCAGGCTGGGTGGGAAGTTGGTGTTTGTCTTGGTCAACCTGGGTGTCAGCCGCTGCACAACTTCGTCAAACATGGCTGGAGGCATCCTCATGAAGTTCTGGAATGCCCGAGTATCTTCGCTCCTGAGTCCACCATCAGCTTGTTGTCCAGTCCATCCTCTGCTCTTCTGGCGAACCATCTTTGGACCCAGACTAATTTTGGGTGGCTCCTTTTCTTCCCGTAGTAGAGTTCACAGAGCCTGTAGATGGTTTCGCACTGTTGCAGAAGGATGGTGGCTGCCGAAAGGACTTTGTCACAATCCACGGTGGACATGACTGGATGCTGTGGAAGAGGAAGAGTCAGATGAAGGCTGCAGAGGTCTGCACAGCTAGGCTGCTGGTCTGAAAGTGAGATGCAGACAAGTTGCTCCCCCTTTTTATGAGCAGTATAGGTGTCCCTTTGCATCCTCTAGGCATCCTCTAGGCATCCTCTAGACATCCTCAATATCCGAGATAGGTCCCCTCTACGAACGTTTTTTCCGTTTTAAACGCTTTGTTTCCACTAGGCATCCGTTGTGCATCCATTGTGCATCCATTGTGCATCCGTTCTGCGTCCGTTCCGCTTCCTCCCTGCGTCCGAGCGGAGCGAGTTGCATGGATGTGGAACGGATGCCTAGCGGATATAGCAGATGCGTAACGGATGCAGAACGGATGCATAGCAGATGTGTAGCGGATGCAGAATGGACGAACTGGATACATTTTCCGCGCAAAAGTTTTAGGCAGCCCAAAACTTTTGGAGCGGATGAAACGTCAATAAATGGATGCTAGACGGATAGAGAGGAAGCCAAACGGAGGCAGTGAGTACATCGCGTTTTCGAACGATGGCAAGGTTTTTTGTCCGTTGGTTCAGTGTGACATGGGCTTTAATTCCAGGTTGTTTCTCTCCTTGAGTAGTTTCCATCCATTGTTTCTTGTTCTGCCCTCCGGTGCTTTGGAAAATAAGTTGACCCTCTCCCCACCCCCTCTTCTTTATGGCAGCCCTTCAAATACTGGACTACTGCTATCATGTCACCCCTAGCCCTCCTTTTCTCTAGATCGGCCATACCCAATTCCTGCAACAGTCCTTCATATGTTTTTGTCTCCAGGCCCTTAATCATTGTAGTTGCTCTTCTTTGCACGTTTTCCAAAGTCTCAGTATCTTTTTATAATATGGTGACCAAAACTGGATGGTCTTACTCAAGATTTATAAAGTGATATTAATACTTCATGTGATTTTGATTCTATGACTCAAAAGATTGTATTAACGTTTTTAGCTGCTGCCACACACTGCTGGCTCATTTTCAAGTGATCATCCACTAGGATTCCAAGGTCCATCTCAGAATTACCGTTTTTAAGCAGGTGTAAACCTTGCTTTTCTCCATATTAAATTTCATGTTGTTGGATAGGGCCCATTGTTCAAGTCTGTTAAGTTTTGAGCTGCTCAAAACTTTTTGAGTGAAAAATGTATCCAACGTGTCCATTCTGCATCCGCAACGCATACGGGGAACATCCGTTCTGCATCCGTTGTCATCCGTTACGCATCCACTATATCCGCTAGGCATCCGCTGTGCATCCGCGCAACTCAAATCTGCTCCAGCGGAAAACGGACACAGGGAGGAAGTGAAACGGACGTGGAACGGACACGCAGCGTTAGTAGCGAGGACGGAGAAAGGTTGAAAGTGGATGCAGCTTGCGTACAAAGCATTAAAACGGAAAAAACGTTCACAGAGGGGACGTATCTCGGATATTTAGGATGTATGCAGGAAGCCTAGAGGATGAAAAAGGACACCGAGCGAAAAAACGATATTTCCTATAAAAAGTGGGAGGAACTCACCTGGATCTTTCAGTCCAGCAGCCCTGCTGTGCAGACATCTTCAGCCTTCATCTTGCTCCTGCTCTTCCACAGCATCCAGTCATCTCCACCATGGATCATAATACACTCCATTTGGTACCATCATTCTGCAACAGTGCGAAGCCATCTACAGGCTCTTTCACCTGTTCTACGCGAAGAAAAGGAGGCGGCCAAGAAGTGTCTGGGTCCGAAGATGGATCGGGAGAAGAGCAGAATACGGACTGTACAACAAGCTGATGGTAGAGCTGAGGAACAAAGACTCACAACACCATCAGCATTGTGGTCAGAGAAGTGGTGCAGGCCATCATCGAAGAATACCTGGAGGAGCTCCTCCAGTGCCCCTCCACTGAAGAAGGATGGAAGAAAGTTGCAGAGCAGTGGTATCAGAAGTGGAACTTCCCCCACACCGTTGGAGCCATAGATGGCAAGCATGTGGCCTGCAAAGCTCCAGCCAAGATAGGGTCCACTTATTTCAACTACAAGGGCTTCTTCAGCATCATCCTCTTCACCATGGTCAATGCTGAATTCAAGTTCATGTACATCGATGCTTCAGGCAACGGCTCATCTTCAGATGCCCAGGTATACAACGCCAGTCACCTCAAGGAGGGGCTGGAATGCAACCTCATCATGGGTTTTCTAGATCCAGACCCCCTGCCCAACGACACACAAGATGTGCCCTACTTCATTGTGGGGCATGATGCGTTCTCCCTCAGAACCTACCTCATGAAGCCCTACACCTCAAGATGCCTCACCCGTGAAGAGAGGATCTTCAACTAGTCCAGGGCAAGGCGGGTGGTGGAGAACGCCTTTGGCATCCTGGCCAACAGGTTCCAGGTACTTCTCACCACCATGCAGCATCGCCCAAAGACCGTGAGGAGGATCGTGGAAGCTTGCTGCATCCTGCACAATCTCATGCGCACCCACTACTCAGTGTTGCAGAACAGGCTCGTGGACCTCCAACAAGGCAATGGGGACATGGAGCCTGGGTAATGGAGGCAAGGGCAAAACTTGATCGACACTGAGGATGTGCAAGGCCCCAACAGAGCCTCACGTGAAGGGAAGAAGCAGCGCAACCTCCTGAGACACTGGTGCAACTTCCCAGCTGGAGCAGTGGAGTGGCAAGACAGGATGATAGATGATTAATGGATGCGTCTTTCAGCCTGTCTCATCACACTGATGAGATTGGGCCATGTATGTTGGGTGGGCCTACAATGAACAGGGCATTTAATAAAGAGTTGTGTTTATGTTCAAATGTGTGGATCAATGCTTACATTGTTATTGATAATGAAGGGCCAAAGCACCTGGGAGGGTGGACCATACAGTCCCACTATGCTTGCACTGAGGTTTATCTATCCCACAGCTATTACCCATGCCAAAGGTATCCCTGCCCATCCCACAGCTATTACCCATGCCAAAGGTATCCCTGCCCATCCCACTGCTATCTTAACCCATCCCAAAGGTATCCCTGCCCATCCCACTGCTATCTTAACCCATCCCAAAGGTATCTCTGCCCATCCCACTGCTATCTTAACCCATCCCACAAGCATGCAAAGGCTTAAACCATTTCTAAAAGTTTCCACCAAGACTTTATTGACAAAAATAAATGAAGCAAGTGTGTGAAACAAAGATAATCTTTTTTAATAACAAGCTGTAAAAGAAAAATGACCCAAGTCAAGTGTCCAAAGCAAAAATAAAGTCAACAGGTAGCCACCCAGTCTCTGGCACTCTTCTTGATCACTCTGAGGTGTGCCCAGTCTCAGGGGTGAAGGGTCCAGGTGCTGTGGAGGTGGCTGCTGCTGGAATGCTGGTCTGAGGCACCACTGGGGTGCCTGGCCCTGAGAGGACAACAGGGGACGGTGTGTGGAGGAAGCTCTCAGACAACTGGCTCAGTCCCGTGATGTTGAGAGTCCCTTCCTCCATGACATGGGGTGTCAGCCCGAATACTGATGAGAGATGTTCTGAGGCCGGGCTTGGCTGTGGGGTTCAGGAAGGAACAGTGTAGTGGGGATGTCTGGTCTGCAGCTGAGCGAGGTGAGGCATTGGTGGCATCTGTGGCATGGCTGGCATCTGTGGCATGGCTGGCATCAGTGGTGTGGGTGGCATCGGTGGCATCAGTGGCACTGGTGGCGTCCGATGTACCTGTGCCTGGACTGGGAAGGACTGCCTGTGCTGCTGGACCTCCTGGTAGCCCTAGCCTTGGTAGGTGACGGCCTGTGGAAAGCCTTGGAAGGGCAGTGACATCACCTGGGGTGGAGGAGCAGGCCTGGACTGGGTGGAAGCAGGTTCAGCTGGGTCTAGTGGGTTGTGAAGATCGGTGATCCTGTCCTTCACCACCTGGTACTGTGTTTCCGACATGTTCATGAGGGTCTGGTTGACGTAGGTGAGGAAGGGCTTGCGGTTGGAGGATGGGACGTCGGTGTGTACCAGCAGAGAGAGGAGATCTATGCTGCTTCTGATGGTGTCCCTGATCTCCAGCAGGACAGTGTGGCTCTGCCCCTCCAGTCTGGCTCTCTCCCTGCTTTCTGTGGAGGTGGAGCTGGGGGTGGATGTGGGTTGGTCTCTGGTGGAAGTTCCCTCTCTTTTCTCCCACTGCGTCAGGGGGTCCTCCACACGCTCCGCCACGGGTAGTACAGCTGTCGGGGGGTCTCCGTCCTGGCACGCTCCACAGATACCTGACTGGACACAGGAGCTGACTCTTTGCCAGAAGAGGACTGGCTCTCAGCAGGCTGCCTGAGAGAGAGGGTTGTGAGAGGTGGCGGATCTCACCCTCCAAGAAGCTGCACTTGGCCATCACGTAGGTCTCTCGGTCCGTCAGCTTGACTGCGGCCTGGCCAAATTTCTTGAGGTGCAGCTTCCCGTACCAGGTGTTCATGTGCTTCCACCAGCCGAGGAGCACCTCCGAAGTGTGGTCCAGGCTCTCCACCTTCTCTCTCCAAGTAGCCTGCTTCCTCTTGGTGTCTTGATAGAGCCTGTGTCCCTTCCACCAAAGATATTCATTCTCCCTCAGCCACTCCAGCACCTCCTCCTCATGTTCCTCTTCGATTGTGTATTGCCTCCTCTCCCGTTCATGCGTCTGCCTCTTCCTCCCTTTGGCAGGGCCATATGGGCCCTCATCAGAGGGGTTTCGAGGTTGTAGGGGCTGCTCCTCCACACCACCAGCAGCAGCAGCAGCAGCAACAACAGTAGCAGCAAAAGCAGGACCAGCAGTAGCAGCAGCAGCTGCAGCAGCAGCAGCAGCAGCAGCAGGACCAGGAGCAGCACCAGCAGCGCCAGCAGGACCAGCAGGACCAGGAGCAGCACCAGCAGAAGCACCAGCACCAGGAGCAGCGCCAGCCGAGTAAGCACCAGCAGAAGCACCACCACCAGAAGCAGCATCAGCAGATTAAGCACCAGCAGAAGCACCATCACCAGAAGCAGCATCAGCAGAAGCACCACCTCCAGAAGCAGCATCAGCAGAAGCCCCAGCACCAGAAGAGCGAGCCCGGGCAGCAGAAGCCCCAGCAGAAGCAGAGTCAGGGCCAGGGGGTGGGAGGGTGGCCCTGTCCCTCTTGCCAGGGCTGGCAGCAGATGGCAGAGGCTTCCTTTTCTTCTCCATGGTTGTTGGGTTGCTGGCTGGCTGGCTGGCTGGCAAGCTGTGTCTGGAAGCAGGTCTTTCCTCTGAATGGTGACCTGCTTGCGAGCTGCTTCCCTTTATATCTGCTGGGCTGACGCAATGCATCCTCCCTGCATGCGCAGTGAACGCTAGGCATCCGCTAGGCTTCCGCTGGGCTTCCGCTCTGGATCCGCTTCATCCGCTCGGCATCCGCTCTGCATCCTCTCTTTCTGTTCCGCGTCCGCTTTGCTATGCTCCCCCGGAAGCCTTGCGGATGTGCCATCCGCTCCCATTCCCTTCCATCCGCTAGGCTTCCATGCAGCATCCGCTTTCCATCCGCCCTATGTCCTCCCCCCGTCCGTTCCTTTCCGTGTTGTCCGCTCTGGTTATGCAAATTTGGGGCACTTTTGAGAGCGGATAACAACTGATGGAACATTTTGCTTGTCCGCTGTGTCCTTTTTACAAATGTTTTGCGTCCGTCGACCAGTGTGACAGGGCCTTTAGTTACAGTATGTGTCCCTCTTTCCATTTTTTGTACTTATCCTTTTTGTTTTTCAATTTATCAGAGATATCTTTGTGCAACCATGCTGGTTTTTTCTTGGAATTCTTGTTCTTTTTCAGTGGTATTGTGTTGGACTGGGTTTTTATGATCATATTTTTCAGTGTTTCCCATGCTTCTTGAGTTACTTTCTCCTTTCGGATTTTTAACCATGGACTTTTTCTTCGGCTCTCTCTGAGTTTGTTAAAATCAGTTCTTGTAAAGTTTAAAACACTGGTTGGATTGTATTCTATTGCTTGTGTTTGCATTATATTGAATTCCAATTGATGTGGTCACTTTCGCCCAAGGTTCTGGCAACTTCAACTCCTTTTATCACTTCTCTTTTAGTAAGAATACTCAGTATAGCTTTTCCTCTAGTTTCCTCCTCTACCTTTTGGATAACAAAGTTGTCAGCTAAGTTGATTAGGAATCTGTTCAATCTCCCACTTGCTGAAGAGTTTGTCTCCCAGTTAATATCAAGGTAGTTAAAGTCTCTCATTATTACTGCAGTATGTTTCCTACATGCATTTTTGTTAATTGATTAGCAAAGAGTTCATCTAGTTCTTCTGCTTGTTTGGGTGACCTCCAGTATACAACTATAATAGTATTATTCTTTTTTCCTTTTATATTGGTCCATATGGATTCTAGGTTTTCATCCTTGGTTTTGTGTATTTCTGTAGAGATATAATGATATTTTACATATAATGGATTCCACCTCCTCTTTTGCTAGGTCTGTTTCTTTTGAATAGTTTGTATCCTTCCATCATCCTTACATCCCAGTCTTGAATTTTATCGCACCAAGTTTTAGTAATGGCAATTATATGCCTGCCTTCATGTACTAATACTTCAAGTTCACCCTGTTTGTTCCCTAAACTTTGAGCATTAGTTTACAGGTATTTGAGTCCTTTGTGGATCTTGGGTATGTTTCTTGTATTTCCTACTTTATAACTGGGATTTTCATCCTTTCCAATACTCTCTACTGTATTGTTTTTCTTTTTTATTTCTTCTTTATGCCACACCTACTTATGTGATTGGTTATATAGTGGTTTTTGCTTGGAATTAGGTTCTAAAGATCGTGAAGATTGGCCCACTCCCCCCTCAATTTTAGTTTAAAGCCCTTTTGATAAGATGAGCCAATCATTTTCCAAATATATTCTTCCCAGTTCTTGTGAAGTGCAGTCCATCCCTTGCTAGTAGCCCTTCACATAGTTAATGCAGACCATGATCTAGGAAGCTGAAGTTCTGCTGACAACACTTTTTAAAACAGTGGTTCATTTACAAAATCTTTTGCTCCCTCATTGAATGGTGGCCTTTTGTGGGAAGTATAGATGAAAACACCATTTGTGCTCCCAATTCTTTAACTTTCTTCCTTAGCTGTTCATAATCTGTTGTTGTTTTCAGATTCATTGTTGTGTCATTGGTCATCATGGATAGGAGGGGAAATGGCCAGTAATCCATGGTAGTTAGGTACTCAGTTACATCTTTGTTTTTTGCTCTAGGGAGACAATATACTTCTCTAGATTGACTGCCTATAGTTTGCCAACTATAGTTTCTGTTCACCAAAGAACTGAATCTCTCATCACCAATATTCACATGTTTTTGTCTTAGGGAAGTCTGTAATAATTTTCTCCCTGCCGCAGGAATGCTGGGTTGTGCTTTTTAAAGAAACTATTGATAAATGCACTTTTGTGGGTATCTGCATTTTCTTCCAGGGGCAGGCTACGAAAATGATTGTTCAGTTTCAGAATTGCATTCAAGTAGATTATGGTAGATATTAGGGGCTATTTGGCAATCAAGCAGTACAAATAATACATTTTTGCTACTACCTAATGCCTGGCAATTTGAACAATCAATGCACAGTAACAGGGAATTGTAAATATTCAGTGGATAAGTACAGGGAAACAACAAATTCAGTGCATGGAGTAACCTGAGTGCAGTGTATGCTTTCCACCTTGTGTACCTTGGGCAGGGCTGGAATTTCAACTGAGCGAATCCCAATCACAGCCCTTGGGATGCTGTGTGCAATGCTGTACGGATAAACATGATGAAATCTTCTGCATAACACTTCTGTTACATATATAGTTTT
This sequence comes from Laticauda colubrina, assembly GCA_015471245.1. Lineage (NCBI taxonomy): Eukaryota > Metazoa > Chordata > Lepidosauria > Squamata > Elapidae > Laticauda > Laticauda colubrina. The sequence continues at coordinate 12,842,567 of BLBF01000017.1, read as the reverse complement.
GCAGGCCTGCTATTGAAAGAATAGCCAACTATACTTTTTATAGACTGAATCATGCTTGTGGCATGATTATATGTAAACCTGATTATATGTATTGAAGCTGTAACTGTTTAAAAGCATAGTCTGCTACTTTAAAAAAAATAAAAATAAATTTGCATTCATTTCTGCTGAAATAAAATAGGGACAAAATAAAGAAACAATATTTTAGCACAAAGTCTCAATAAGGTATAGAAGAGAGGAAAGACAGCCTGTCCTTGTAAGTTGAAAACAATACTTGCCAAATTCTCTGGGTAATTCTTCTCTGTTGCAAAATTCTAGGGATGGATTTCTGTTTTGTGTTTGATTTGGTTCAAGCAGCCTCAATTAAAAAGAAAGTTGCTGTGAGTGTTCAAAATTTGAAATTATATTGTTATTCATTTCACCATTCACCATGTCAACATCCAATCATGATTTTAACAAATGAGAACCCAAATAGATGCTGGATATGAAAAAATATTAATGTAGTTGTACGCTTTTAAGTAAAACAGTATTTCTAGAAAAGATTTGCAATCTTTAAAACAGATTTAAGACATTAAAGCTTAAGACATCTAAGTCATATATGGATCTTTTAATATTGAATGTAAATCCTATATTTTTAACAGAGATAAGATTAAACATATGCTGGCTGGAAAGAAAAGACTACATCATATAAAATATTTTTATATAAATTACATTGTATTGTAAGCTAAAATATAATTTATATAAATTGTATTGTAAGCAAATGCAGAAGGTAGAAAAACCTAATGAAATTGATCAGAATGGATGCAGACTAATACTATTTTTTGGAAAACCAGAAGATTTTTACCTATCCAATAGACCAGTGATGGTTAACTTCTTTGGTGCCAAAAAGTGCATGTGCCAAAAGTTAACTTCTTTGGTGCCAAAAAGATTCAGTGCCAAAAGTGCATGCATGCACAAATATCACAAGTGTGTGCCCCAATCCCCAAAATGCAATGCAAACACCCCCTGCACATGTCCTTGCCCCCACACATTTCCTGTGCATGTGCTCTGGCCCCCACCCCCGTTTTGGCTTCCAGGTTGGTGCAAGAGGCTTTTCAGGCACAAAAAGGGGTGCATGGGGGCTCACAATTTCCAGTTTCTCTCTTCCATTCCTGTCTTCCCCGATCACCATAGTTTCTTCCTGTGTGCCCAGGCTTTCTCCTCCATTCCTGCCACAGAGAGGCACCTGCGGAGGGTGGACTTGCAGAGATCAGGGAAGGCACAGGTGGCAGGAATGCAGGGGAAAGCTAGGGCATACTGGGTGGAGAAAGGTAGGGCGTACTGGTGGGGAACCTGCAGAGATTGGTGAAGGCCCTGCCCCCTCCCATGCACAGCAGAGACCTGAAAAGCATCTGGCTGGTGGGAAGCACATGCATGTGCAGCGGAGCTGAGCTGGGCTGGGCGACGGCTGGCATGCCTGCAGAGAAGGCTCTGTGTACCACCTGTGGCACGCATGCCATAGGTTCACCATCACTGCAATAGACCATTTACAGACATTCTTGAAAATATATGCATTAATATAATAAAACAGAAGGAGATACATAGTCTTTGAATATGGTAAATAAATTTCGAGTAATAATAAGATTAAATAGAACACACCATTCCTAGATTCCTCACTCCACAGTTCTACAAGAAACATATTTAAAGGTTTTATATCATTGGGATCTTATTCCAGTAAAAAAATTATGCATAAAAAAAGTATAAATGAATATTAGAGAAGTTGTCAGGACAACAGTATCTTTTTACATACTTGCTGACTAAGCATCCAAATTAATAAATTTTGGAATATAGTATTCCAGGTGATTTTACAATCAAAAATATAGAAACATCTTATTTAGATCTTTTGTAATTTTCTGATAAGAATCCAAATTTGAAAAGGCAATACTGCATTATCATCATCATCATCATCAATCATTGCACAATAATCGAGATGTTCAAACTGGGTTTGGCATTTTTACTATCAAGTCCTTACCAAGGACCTGGGATAGGCAGATCTGAATGTTTGATGGTGTTACATTACATTATATTATAATATATATTATATAGCATTATATTGTTATTATTATTATTGTAATAGCAAAATATTGGAAACATTTAGAAAAAGCATCTAAGAACAAATTGATATGCTCATGTAGAGTATATGGTCTTACATTAAACTACATGTTGAAATCAATTGAAATCTCTGAAAATAAGGATTTTTTAATGTATATTATATAAAAATCATAAATTGACTAATGTGTGTGGATTTAACATATTAGTATAATTTATGCCTTTCTTTTGTAAGATGTTAAAATGAAGTGATCTGAATTTCGATACAAGTTGTTCTTGAGTTACAACCATTTGTTCAGCAACCATCTGAAATGGTGATGACCCAATTGTACCAGTCACAATTCCAATTTGTGACTTTTCTTGCCTGATTCCCACAAAGTTTATGGGGAAGCCAACAGGGAATGTCACAAATCCCTTGAAAGTGTCTCTTCCCCCACTGCCACACCTTCTTTTCTTCCTTCACTTACTCACACATTGTTTCCTCCTTCCCCACCCCCTTTGCTCACTTGTACACACCCACATGCACCTTCCCTTGCTTGCAGCAATTTCCTTCCCCTGGCCTTCCAGCAATTTCCTTCCCCAGGCCTCCCTGAGCTTATACATGCATATGTGCCCATTTTCTTTATGAGGCTCTCAAAAATTCTGACATGCACATACTGCACAGAAAAATTATTTGGAGAGCTGAGTGACTAGCATCAGAGCAAGGATGTGCAGTCATGTGCACAGTTCAAAGGCCATCCATTTTACAGTCCTGTGATTTTATTTTTTATTGCACTGCTACAATATATAAAAGCCAGCAGCAGATACTCATAACATGCAGGGAGATATTGATTATTTTATTGAGAGAAAATAGATCTGATATGACTAGGAAGGAGTTTGAGAGGTCTGCAGTATATCAGCAAAGATGTCCAAGCTCAGTTGTACACAAATCCTTAAATGCATTTCCTAGCCTGAATTATGGACCAGTTTTATATCTCTGAGCTTTATTATTCTGTCAAATGGAATTAAGTGTGTAAGAATGCAAATGGAGATGTTTCTTTAAATAGCTAAAAAGAGATATATTTCGTCAGTTGCTTATCTCTGTCTTTGCATTTCTCATCAGAAAAAAAATGTATTATTTCCTAAATCCAGAACAGATTTAGTATTAGTATCTCTGTTATAAAAATCCAGGATGTAATTTCCACTTATATGTAGAAGCTGCATCAAAAAGTAGATTATTGAGTGTCTTGACTTCTCCCTAAAATCTACTCTAGATCTCAGGATTTTTTATTAGAGTCTCTATAAAACTGAGGCCTGACAATTTCCGTAAGCTCTCTCAGCTCTTCTCCATTCAGAGAATGATGTAAATAAATTCAATTACTATGAAGATTATGGAAATTTATTTTTTTTGAACAAATCCTTTCTTGGAGGCATAAAGATATAAAGGGCTGGAAACAAGAGAGCTGGAGGCATAAATTAGCTAAGTATGAATGAGCAGATAGATACAGAACACTGGTACTGTGGAAAGGAATATAAAAAAAGCGTAGGGTGGATATTGCTTCTTTGAAGTATTCTTTAAATGACTGTTGACTAATTGTGTACTAGATGACAACTCATGCAATTCACAGAGATAAAACACTTGTTGCTAAAAGCATTTGTCATCTAAAAATATACATGCCTGAGGTTCAAGATCCCAAAGTGTTAATAGTGAAGCACAGGCATTCTATTACTTGCCATTAATTAAAAATGCTTTTAAGACTGTACAATTGAAAAAGTTCCAGCCCGAGATTCTTACTTTAGGGTTCCAGAGAAATGAGATGAAATGCAAGCAGTCCAGAGTTTTTGTGGCACCAAGACATGCCTAGGAAGAGGGCCTTCACCTAGTTTGTCTTTCAGAAAAGGCCAGCTCCAGTTGTTCAGTTTTTCTGAACAATATGGCAGTGGCTTCCAAATAAACTCAGTGATACTAGGAATCTGCATGCATTTCCACCAAGCTTCCACATTATAGTTTAATATTGATGACTGATAGATTTTTACACACACATACATGCATGTATATTGACACACATATATTTATACATACATCTGTATATAAAGCTATTTTACAGCCCAAATACCGTAGCAATACTTCTGGTTCTACAGAACCTCCCATCATAAAATTGGTATAGATTTTTTTTTGAAGTTTTTTAATGATTAACTACTATTCTCATAGTTTGAGTATTTACATATTATAATACATAGGGATCAGAAGTGGTGTGGCAGCCTAGAGGTGGAGCTCTCACCTCACAATCAGGAGGCTGCGAGTTTGATCCTAGATATTTCTCTCTTTGGGCACACTTATCTGCTGAACAAAATTCTGCATTGGCGACAGGAAAATTCTGCATCCGGCCATTCAAACACTCTGCTAATTCCATTCAGTTGCCGAGACTCTACCCCATAAGGGATTATAGCGTCATTAAAAAAAGTGAGAGAAGATACATAGGGATTAGAAAAATACATTTGTTTTAGTTTTACATTTGTTAGATAATAAAAAGCAAGAACCATGAAAAGTTTGCCATTACTAAGATTTTTGATGAGATCATAATGTGTATAAGCCATTAATTAGAAATCTTGAGAATATTTTTTGATTGCTTTGCTAAAAAAATATGTGGATACGGATTTTGAGTTTCCTGGTTCCTGTGCTTGTAAAAGTATTCTTTGAACCAGTAAATTGTATTTGTATTCTGAGTGTCAGTAACTGCATATATCTAGTTGGAGGAATGCAGAACGTGTTTTCATTTTGAAGGGGTATTTGACTGCATTTATGATATACCGGCCAAAATCTGTTTAAACTAAGGTTATGCATACATTAGCAAAGTGTTCTGCATGTGACATGGATGCAATTATGGCTAATAAGATAGTATACTGAATTGCACACAGAATGTTGTACCTGAATGTAATATTCAAGAACAAGAAATTAATCAGTGAAATATAAGAAATTTGAGAAAAAAAGTTGTGTTGTCTGTGAAACTAGAAGGGGGAAGAAAGAATGAAGATGAACTGAAACATGTAGGGAAATGAGACTGAAGATGAATAAAAGCAATTTTCTTCAAAATAAAAATGTTTTGGAAATGAGCCAAAAGGGCTAATCAAGATATACATACCACAACTTTGCCATTCAGCAGGTTGAATGAATGAAAAAAAATGATGTTCACTGTACATTTATTGAGGGCATATTTATAAAAAATGTGTAGGGTTTTGAATTATTGAGTTCTGCATGATGATTACTGGTTTATGATGAAGTAAAATGTATGTGAATTTTTTACTGAATAGTTCAACACCGAGCAGGAGGAACACAATGATGAAAGTATTCAGCCATGTTATCAGCTGAAAACATGATTTACAAGTAGATAAATTTTATGACAGAACAATTCAAATTAAGACATTTGAGCCAAAAATATTGGTGTCTGTCAAGAGAAAATACCAAGTTGAAAGTTATGCATAAATGACAAAAAAAGTACAACATATAGATTACAGATAGTCCTTGTTAGTAATTGCAATTACTCAGTAAGTGATATAGTTGCTAAATTTGAAATGTGCTCCAGTACTGGGATAATTGAGGTTTGTATTTACATTCATTGGAGAAGAAGGGATTACAAGAGAGTAAGTAAGCACACAATAGGGAATAAACATCAAAAGAAATACCTTATCAAAGGATCCCTAGTGAACTGCTTCGGAGGCAAACAAACATTGAAGTTCATTTAGGATCTGGTCAATTTCAGCTAGCAATTGCCACCCATATGATAGTTCTAATCAACTAATTAAGGCCACAAAACCTGAGCTTGTTAATTTCTAAGTAGCACTTTTTAAGGGAGTGTTGTGCTGCAGAAAAAAAGCAGCTTAGGAAAAGTTAGCTTATATAGTTCTCTCTGCTCTGGGGCAGAGGTGAAAAATGGGCCAGGCACAGGCACATATTGACTGTAATAGTGAACACACAACTGAGAAAGCAATGAATTAGCTACACAGTTACTTTTTCATTACAATAGTAACTGCAAATAGTCTGTCCAAGGCAGTTGCTAAACAAGGACTACCTTGGTTAAATGTTAAAGATGGGGGAAATGGAGACATTTTAAGATGTGTATATGCTAGTAGAATGGATATTAAGTGGTCTGTGGCAAGGAATAAAACTTTGCCCATCCCAGTCCCTATCCCCAGCAAAACAAATAAAGATAGCTATGCTGAGAAGTATTCTATGGAAATAAGATATGTCAGAAAAAAAAAATCAGTCAAAATGGCAATCAGATACTTAAGAAGTACATGTTAAGACAAGAATACACAGTGTTTCTGTTGACTTACTGTTTTTAAGGCTTCAGGGTTACAATTTCTTACTCCTTTTCTGTGCTTTGCATTATGTTGCTTCCCCTCCCCCCCCAAAAAAATAGTGTGATGGTTAAGTTTGTAATGTATATACAACCTCAGTTCCCTCTTTACCTACTTTTAAGAAAATAACAAAAAAATGAAATTATCACAAAATACCGCAAAACAGAAACTGAAGAAATGAGTTGGCTAAAAAGGTATTTTTTATTTCAGCAAAAATCCATTCATCCAGCTTGCTATCCCATAAACAATCTTAGTTCTTCTGAAAATTGCATTATAAATGGATGCTTTTCTGTTAACAGTCTGCCATTTTTGGAGCTATCCCAAATGAATCAGCATATTTGCATTCAACTTTCATTCCACATGTGATTTTCATCACACTGCAATAAAACAGTGAATTATGTTTATCTTTCAAAATATATAATTCTAGATTTGGCAAAATCATTTTTGATTATTAACAATTTCAACAGAACAATTTGTTGAAATACTTCAGCAACATATTTACAGCGAATTATTTTGTTCAATCAACCAAGTTGTTTGCTTATTCACAACCTTAATATTGATTCCAGACTATAAAGGTAACATTCCCTTGAGTCATGCTCACTTCCTGCCCAGTGACTACACAGCCATGGGTTTTCTTGACATGTTTTGCATAGCCGTATCATTATTTACTCAAGAAAAAGAATGGAGCTCTGTCTTAAGCAGAGATTTATTTATTTTTTTTGTAAAAAGAAGTACATTCATTATTCCCAACTGAGTCAGGCTCAAGGTTCTCAAATTCACCATTTTCATTTTGTTCAAAATGAAATCCTTTTTTGAAAATAGGGCACATAGAGAATTTGTTTTCACTGGAAGCTTTCAAGAGCTTTTAACACTTGGGTTTTTTTTTTTTTTGTCAAGCTTCTTTTTCTTTTGACAGTCAACAGAGACACTATTGAAAACTTTCTGTGTAACTCAAAGGCAACATCATACCAGCACTTTAGACATTAATTATACTAGTATATTTCTTACCAGCTCTTTTTTTCCTGGTTTTTGGATTATAAACAATGATCAAGCCTTTGAGGACATTAATAAAGCACTCTGTGGAGTTCATACATATCAAATTCTTGCGCTCCAAATGTGCTTTCTAGCAAAAAGCTGAGCTCTATTGCTTTGTTGTATTCAATCTTTCTATTGTGTTCCAAAATGTAACTTACTTGACCACTAATGAAAGAATACATGTCCCTTAATTATCACAGTATTAGTTTCCTCTTAACCCAGAAAGATAAAACTTACTTTTTACATGCACATGTTGCTATAGAGTAGTCTATATATGTGCGTTCCCAGCACTTTGTATATTGGAACAGTAAGCAGGCATTTGGCTTAACAAATGTTTACAGTGGTAGAAATGTCATCAAACAAGATATATGAGGTGGACACTTGCTTATAATATATCAATGTTTTACAAAGAATGCCAAGGAATATTTATTGTAACAGGCATGGAACTGATGTTGTAGTTGCTATCACTTTAAAAGGTCCAATATTGACTCTATCATAATTGGAAAACAGAGCATTCTTTTGACAAGTCTAATTTAAAAGCTAGAGTGATGAAAATCTACACAGCAGAAACCCATTAGACCTGAAATTCGAACATTTCTGTCTGCCTCTTTGCTAACTTTGCTACTTCTTCTCTTATTGCCCTCACCAAGGCAGTTGTAGTAAGATTGGGGACAAGGTTGACTGAAGCATCATTTTCTATTATGCTTTCATGAGATCCAGCTGTAGTAGGGTGCAGAGCGTGTTCCAGGCTTGGGTACACATCTGCTGATTCACCATACTGAGGATGAAGCCTTGAAAGACAGTTGTGCTGATAGGGTGGATGTGAATATACTTCTATGTAGCCAGGGTGTGGAACCTACAGAAGATTTTAAATAGAATGTGAACTCCTCTCACTTAAACAACAACACAGAACAGCTGCAGTGCCTACCTCACATAAATATATCACCTGGGAAAAGATATAAGATAATCCGTTCAATTACTCCAAAGAAAATGCCATTTTTGAGTGGAAATCATTGAATGAAATCATTTTCATTAGAAATCAATAAGCTCCTTGTCAAATCAATGGTTTTCCATTCTTCAGTAATCTGATTGGAGCATTGTAGTATACTCTGAGCCAAACCAAGAGAGGTACTAACTTCTCTAACTGGAATGAGTCTTCTCTTTTCCTTGGACATGAAGGTACATGCCCCAGTGGCATTGCCCCAGCTCCAAAACAGAAAAGATTTCAGTTTATTATCAACATATTGAATCCTAATTCACGAAATCAAAACAGAGATATCTTATCTGAAAACATGAGACTATCATATTACGTAAGATAATAAGGCTTTGAATTAGTTTGGAAGTAGTAAAATAGATATTATGGATATTATTCTATTAGGTTGTTCTTAATTTTTAAAATCTTTGCATGCTTTTGAGGCTGGGTTCAAGTAAAATCTGAAAACAAGACATTAAAATCTAGAGATTAACTTGATTGCTTTGCATTTTGTTCTGCATAAATTTTCTATAATAGTTAATGCATAAATTTTCTATAATCATTTAATAACCCCAAAGCTAAAGATTGAAACTAATAATAGGTTATAGCCCCTTTTCTTAATAATCTTACTAGTTAAGTCAATAGTTTCTACACATGATAATTTTAAAGGATATTTTGGAAAGATATTAACTTATTTACTTTTTCTCAAAATTATAGAACATTATTGCCTTTCAAAGCTGATGTTTTATTCAAATTGATATAATACACATAAAAGAGGATATAATATTTGTTTAAAGCACAAGGCAAATTAGGCTTCTACTTGGAGTCTGTAGATCTCTATTACATTTTTTGTCAGAGCAACCAAAGCTGAATCTGAACCTTTTAGGTGAACTGGAGAATAGAAAAAAGAAGACACATTTTCTAGAAAAAATAGTTTGCATGCTTTTTCAGATAAGGAAATTGCAGAAAGAGAATTGATAGAGAAAAAGATTTATTTCACATGATATACAGTAAAAAGTATGCAAGGAAATCTTCACACTAGTTTGGAGAAAAAATATTGCTTACAATAGGGCTATTGGACATGGATTGTAAAATCTGGACATTTCATTTTATCGGATTCTCTTACATATTTGAAGAATTGTAATCTGCTCTAAGATTCCTAGATAGTGAGTAGAAAATAAATATTTTAATAAATACATAGATATAAAATATTCTTTCTGTTTACAATTTTGTGCTGAATATTGTTTTATTGAACAAATTACCATTTGAAACTTAAGGGACACATTTGAAAACAATGAAAAGCAATTGCAAGATTCTTTCAGATTTTATTTCTATTTAAACCATACAAAATCATGACATTTTATTGTTCAATCCTTCCTGCTCCAAGACTGTAACACAAAATCAAAATTTATTAGGCACCTAATGTTTTAAACTACACTCCTGTTCCTCAACTAATGCTTATTAAAAAAAACCTACATCTTGGAATAAAGCACTAGAGGCCAGTATTTCTCTAGTTCAGGTCCATAAAAATGGTAAAGCAGAACTACAATGCTGAGAAATCCAGGATTCAAAAGCTTTTATCAACCTAGCCATCTGCAAATCTGCATTTTCTCATAAGAGCTTTGTTGCCGTTATAAAAAAAATATTCTATTTTTTTGTAAATATGAATGGACATGCTGTCCACAGGATAATCAGTATTTTTCCAAAGAAAAAAGTTACCTGATTTGAAATTGTATTTTGAAGCTTGTTGTTTGGTTTGGATGGAAAAGTGGGTATTGTTGAGAAATAGAAGACTTTTAGAGTTAAAAGAACATAACATGAGATTTGGGTTGAATGGATATTTGTAGTATGATAAAGTTAATGTTGATTTCAAAAATCATGATGTTATATATGCCATATTGAGAATATGGAATAAATGCAAATCCAGGTTGTGCCCCAAAAAATCTTTGTAGCTCTCTACAAAAGAAACATTCTGTATCCAAGAAATAACAGACCAACACAAATTAAAATATTGTGAATACTAGAATTCTGCCAAGGGGGATATAAAATAAAGAGAAGAATTGATGCCAGAGAGATATGTACTTTTCTTATTTACGATATCATAAAGATTTAAACTGCAATAATAGATTAATTGCAATTTAATAGATAAATTGCAATAATTTTCATTGATAACATTTATTTTATCACTTTTTGTTATTTTTTATTTTTACAGCCACTCTTTATTTAGCATCTACCTCATTTAGTAGCCATTCAAAAATATTATGATGGTAATAATAATAAATAATTTTTGACTAATTTGCACATTTATCACTAAATTTCATGAAGCTAAAAACAAAACCTTCAGCATGAAACTGATTAAAGTCTGGTCAGTTTCAGGCACCAGCACACAAAGAGTTCTCATCAAATAATTAAGACCATAAAGTTGCACTTGTTAATTTGCAGATAGCACTTTTTAGGAAAAAGCTGCACTGCAGAAAAAAGCATTAAGAGATAGCATGTTTATCCCATGTCTCTATCCTGTGGAGGGAAGAGGAGAAACCAGGAATGGGTCAGGCACAGGACACTGTACAAGAGAACTTTATCTGAATGAGATGGCAGGAACCACTGATTTACATAGCATCTCTTTCTCAGTCACATGTTTACTTAGCAACCATTTTGCTTAGTGGCAATTTTATTACTGATTTAAGAAACAGATTGCGGTCTCTAAGAAGAGGGTGCACTATTATTTTAATAGTTGATTTGTATTTCATTTGCACCTTGTATTTTACAAAGAAACTAATGTGTTTTATGCTCTTCCAGGAACAAATGATCTAGAAAACTATCCTGACACCCAAAATGTCAGTACTGGAGTCCTCTATTCTACTCATTGTTTAAAAAAATGGGAATTCTCAATTTATTCACTTCAAAAAAAAAAACTATTTCAACTCTTTGTTTAAAAGCTTACAAGGTGATTTGTAACAACACTAGAGCAGAACTCTCCCAGTGTTGATTTTCCAGCCACTTTCATGTAAAAGAAAACAGCACCACCAACACCTAAACTAAATCTTTCCCATACAAGATCTTATATACAATGAATCTTTGTTTCCATCCATATTTTTGGTTTTTGTTGGGTTTTTTCCTCTCATTTCCTTGTTTTTAAATATTTTTAGTAATCTGTAAACTGCTCAGATTCACTGGAAGTTAGGCAACGTGTAATAATCTTAATTATTATTGCTATCTGGTTTACAGATAGCAAAAAATGAGTTGTGAGTGGCAATATCACAGTTGCCTCTTCTTTTGCTGGTATTGGCTTTCATATGCATGAAGTTCTTCTCTGAAGAAATAGCATGTTGTCATGTATGGGCATAGTAAATATGTGAATTCAAGCAATGTGGCCTTTGGCAATTGGCTGATGGAAATTTAGTCAATGCAAGGATTTTCTAAATGCCGCCCCAAGGTTTGTTGATATGGCACCCACTAAACTGGTTATCATTATTATTTAATTTACAAACTCTATCAGAACAACATAAAACCACAAATCACATCTTCATCAATGCCGTGAAGAACTAAATACAGGTAATCCTCAACTTACAACAGTTCATTTAGTGACTGAAGTTACAACAGCACTGAAAAAGTGACTTTTGACTATTTTTCACAGTTAAAACCTTTGCAGCATCCTAATTATCACCTGATCAAAATTCAGGCACTTGGCAACCGACTCATATTTATGATGGTTGCTGTGTCGTAGGTCATGTGACCATTTTTTGACAAGCAAAGTCTATGGGGCAGCCAGATTCACTTAACAACCAGGTGACTAATTGAACAACTACAGTGATTCACTTAACAACTGCAGCAAGAAAGGTTATACAATGGGGAAAAAGTCATGTAACAAATGTGTCACTTAGCAACAGAAATTTGTGGCTTAACTGTTGTAAGTCAAGAACTACAGGTGTTTAGTAGATAATTATGTATTAATAATTATGTACAGTCTGTTTTGCCATTGTATATCTCACTTGATCACTGAAGCCAAATCATAATTAGCTCTTTGTGTTGTTTTCCAAGTACTTTGGGAAATCACAATCAGATTGGATAACTATTTGTCTGAAATAGTATAGTTTCCGGCTTGAGCAGAGAGTTGGATGAGAAGACCTCTAAGGTCCCTTCCAACTCTGCTATTCTGCTATATATTTTATAGTTCTAACACTCAACTTAAACCCTGTTCAAGCCTACTGGAAAATTTGAACAAAGGACATGGCAACTAACTATTATTTTGTATTAATAAAGTTTTAGAAAAGGAACCTGAAACATTAATGAACATTAGCAAAGTGAACTTTCTGTTGTCAAACTGTAACATCATACTTTATGGCTAGATAGCTGAGTAATCCAATCAGCATTTGTGTCACCAGTATCAGTGACACTGCATTTCGTATGTGAATGTGCTTTTTTCTTCATTTTTATTATTTGAATGCAAATCTTCGAAAAACAATGACAGCTTTTTCCATTTGGGCTGAAACCTATGTTTGAAGTCCAGAATTTTGTATTTTAATCAGTCTCATAGTCTGCGCATTATTTATAGTATTCTTAGTGTATTGTTTACTATTTAGTTTTCTATCTCATTGATTATAATTGTGTTTATTCTAATTCAATTGTGTTAAATTTATTTTAATTCAATTTTTAAATATAATTTTTATATTTGAATATTTTTATAGTTCAGTAGAGATATCTTTTGGCCAGAAATTGAGTATCGTATATCTTATACTACTCTAAGTTGCTTGTTGTGTACTACAATGTGTTGGCCATGTGATATCTTCAAACTATTTAATTACAAGTCATTTATTAATATTCTTGTGGTATTTTGTGTATTTCTATTTTTTTCTTGAAATAATAATAGCAACAATGGAATTTTTTTTAAAAAGGAATACAGATAGTCCTCAATTTACAATAGTTCATTTAGTGACCATTCAAAGTTACAGCATCACTGAAAAAAGTGGCTTATGACCATTTTTCACACTTATGACCATTGCAGCATCAAAATTCAGGCAGTTGGCAAAACTGCTGCAGTGAAAGTTGCAGTGGGTCGGGATCATGTGATCACTTTTTGCGACCTTCTCACAAGCAAAGTCAATGGGTAAATTAGATTCACTTATCAACTGCTATTATACTTAATAGTGAATAATGTGGCATAGGCTGTAAAATGGGGCAAAATTCAGTTAACAAATGCAACATAAATTTTGGGCTCAATTGGGATCGTAAGTCAAGAACTACTACCTATACACATCAGTTTATTCAGAGATACAAACAGTAAAATAAAATCTGCTCAATTACCGAGTCAGTCCACTGTCCTGGGATATCATGGTCTTCAGCATAAGACATCCACTCCTGATTTCTGTATGCTGCAGGTGGTGCTGGGATGAAATAACCTGTGAACCCAGGTCGGTTGGCTGCTGGGATGGCAAACACTGCTGGAACTGTATTTCCTATTAAAAAAATAAGAAAGGTAGTTAGTTATCGAAACACATTTTATAAACATAGAGGAACATTTTAAAGGACATCTGAGATGTTCCAAACAGTAGATCCCATTGTTTAAGTGGTGATGGAGAATTTCTTGCCAAAAGTAGATCGTGGATATTACCGCATCTGGACCTAGTGCCATGTTGCCACTATTGTGGCACTTTTTGTGGAAGAGAAGGCACCTAGATAAAGAGAGATCAGCACTGACATTGTATCTGATACAGCGAAGACAGCAGCATTATGTTCATGCAACTAGGAGCGGTACTTGTTCATTGTCCAAGCGAATTACTGTACCAGCCTTTCATTCCTTATTTCCATCAGTAAGTGACACAATGCAGATGTGTATTCTTGGATTTATGCAGAATAGAGATGTTCCTGGGCATGTTTCAAATAAGACTTGTGAGTATACATAATGTATATGTGATACGAGAAACAAAATAAAATTCTAGTGTTTCTCTAAATGTGTTGCTTCTTTTGTACAATTATTAGCTCAAACATCACCATAGTTCATTTTCAACAAAGTATTATTGAACAATGAGCAATCACAATGGGATTAAGAGTTTCTGGAAAGCACTAACAATCTGTTTTGATTATGTGAAATATATTTGTGGGCAACCATGCTTTTACACATTTGCAAATTTAAATTCTTCAAAGTGAAATTTTGTGTTTAGTCCTGTTTTGAGCAAAATTGTTGGATTAAAGGGAATAACATTATAGATGTGACTGTCTTATGTTGTGTGCATCAGATTTTAAAGTATTTCAAATAACCTAACATTTAATGTTATTTAAATCTTCAATTCCAGTGAAAAATCTGAGTGAATTTATATATAGTCAATCACAATCTTGCTATTTCCTTATCCTAATATCTTCATGAAGAGTTTACTAGTCCACAGGGATGATCTTCTTCATCAGCTGACAAATGAATAGATTTTTCAGTGTCTGTCACTGGTATCTTCTGGGACGCACTCCTCAAATTGCTGATATCACATTACTGTTCTCAGCAAAAATGTTGCAAAGTATTTTTTTTTTTTAAATGAACCCACCATTCTTGTCTGGTCAGGAAGCACTGCTCTTACAGATCAAAGATAGCAATTATTCACATGTTAGGATTTTAAATGTTCCAAGTATCTCATCATGTTTTCTAAAACTCCAATTTTAAATAATTAAATAAGCAAACACTATAAAGCCTGGTTTTCTTTCTTTTCTTTTTTCTTAAAAAATCTCTCTGCCATAAGTCCATGTTCGGGAGACAGCCTGTAGCATGTACTATTAATATTTTATTTTCTGAGTCCAAAGATGTAGTTTGGTCGTTGCTTTGGCATACTGTTAGCATCTTTTGTGATTGCTATTGATAGAACTTTTGGAAACTAATCTTATCTGAATAAACTAACTGAATTCAATGGAACATATTCTTATGTAAATATAAAAAAGGCGACAGATTTTTCCTAAGGAAAAATCTCTCTAGAGCATTATTTTGAAACTGTCTCCATATGCTAATTTTGCTACAACTATCTTTACTATGCGTTATATACCTCTCTTGGAATAATATTTAAGTTTTACCTATTACAGAATTTAAGTAAAACTTATTGTAACCTTCCTGTGAATACTCATCAAGTGAAGGACTCAAGAATTACTCCATCATTTTAAGTTCTAAATTCACGATCATATTTATGAATACTATAATTTTATTTTCCTACTTTCTTTAGTTCATCATAGCATCTAGGTAAAATGTCCTAATGTCAATGTGGTTCTCATAAGATCCTCTGCTGAGCAGTGGAACTTGTATGCCTTATGTCTCCTTTCCTCCATTTAACATTTACTTCGGAATTTATACAAACAACAACTCAACAAGTCAGTGAATAGCACTTAACACTTGCCATGATTGTTACATTATTGTCATCAGTTGCTATTTCCTTTGCAAGAGACTATTTATTAAACAAAACTACTCTCTTTTTGTGTCTTATTGACGAATATGTTTGCGTATCTCAAAACAAAACACTTCACACAAAGAATGTTAAACAGAAACAATGTATTTTAATAAGACAAAGTTCCATTTTTCCATTTCAATATACAACATAGTTTTCCAGCCTTCTTTGTCTACAATGGGCTTCTCAAGTTTGCGCAAATGTTGCTTATAGGTTTACAAGTTATAAAAGGAACCAAATATACCAACCAAGCAACCTTCATTTGGGAGAGAATATTAGAAGTTAATCCCATACCATATATGTTTCTTGAGTTATGTCTCTTTAAGATCTCTCTGAAATGAGATCTTAAACTCTGAATTTGAAAGGTTCCAGGAAATTATTTCTTCTGTCAATGAATACACCCCTGAATGAATATAGCACACGGTGTATTTACCTTATGGGCCTCAACAACAATTCTAAAAATAGCCATTTCGATAGTAATAATAGTAGTCATAATAGTTATAATAATAATAATAACAAAACAGAGACATTATATTACAAACAAAGTCCCTTGAATTAATAAGTTGGAATGATTAGATTTAACACAAGTAAATTATGAAATTAGAAAATATTTTACTGCTGAAAGGCATTTCCAGTACCAATATTTATACCACAGCTGTATATTTACACCACACTTTACAATCACAAAGATGGCTTGTAACATTAAATCCAGGATAAGGTTAGTGAGGATCTGCTATCCTGCAGGAGCAATTGTAATTTTCCCTTGAGTAGTCACAATTACAAATATGCATCCCCCAGAACTAGAAGGATGCAAACCAACACAAATAGAGCAGGTTTAACCTTTAATCCATGTTTAGAGGGTTGGGAGAAGGGGAATGTAACTTTTTCTATGTCTTCTCAAACCGTTCTGACCTTGAGTAGAAGAGCAGCAGTGAGCATTTCTTCTATCCTCAAGTTAAACAAAGAAAAGCAGGAAGGAAGGACCCACTGCTCTAGTGTAAATATGAAAAGATCACTCAGAATTAGAACCCGTATAAAAGTCACCATCAATACAAATATGTTACTTACATTTCAAACTTTTTCTCTGAAAAAGGGAAGAACTGTGATCATGATTGTGCAGACCACTTAAACCAGACTCATTTGGCCAAGCAGAAATCTTAAAATACTCGTGGTAATAGTAATAATAGTTGAAGCAGCAGGCATTTTAAAACTGTAAAGTTGTTATACATGGTTTATTCTCCTACAAACAACTGATTGAAAGTTGCTTATACTTTGGGAATTTCATGCTAACATTTTGAATCCCTTATAATTAAGATTCACCATAGAAGCATGTAAGAAGCATGACTGAGGAGAAAACAGTTCTAATCCCTAGGCCAATTTCAGAATATATTTTACCTATTCAATCCAGAATATATGGCTCAATTATCATTTATTCACTCAACATTTCCTAGCAGGATTAGAGATCAAGATGTATTTTGTTATTGTTCCAGATTCTCTTTTCTGAGGTAGTCAAAATGGTTAGAGAACCCCAAATTATTTCTTGTAGTTAGTACTGCCAGTTGAACTGCTTATCTTTATTTTAGTCTGCATGTTCTTGTTATTTTTGGTGATTTCAAGAAAATACAATGACCTGATCAGATGAAAGTATTCATATATTCTTGCAAGTTCCAGTTATAAATGAAACTATCTACCTTCTTGAAACCATTTATCTGTGTTAGAAGCTGTACAGGATCTAATGGGATGGGATTCTAGATTAGAATAATTCCTCCAAATTTCACAGCTTCATGACTTCTTGAAAGCTACTTGTAGTGCTATAATGCTTCTTTCTGCCTTTTTTCTAAAGAAAGAAGAAGCTGAGATCTGCCTTGAAATTACAAATCGATGTACTGTATGTGAAAACATTTATGCCAACTTTCAAAATATCAACAATGAGTAGGTTAAAGTGGAAATATTACCCAAATATCTTCCAACCACCCATCCGTGTTAAATTCCAATATTTATTTAAGCCATACTCAAGCTGCAAAGTTTTCATAGCAAAAAAGGAAAAATCTTGTTGAAAATTAACTCTGCTTGAAATTACAATTAAGAGATAACCTTTATGGTCACTTTTTCTGTGTATACACTGGCACACATTAAGAAATTCTGATGCCCATTCTATTTTCTCCATGTTGGTGCTATGGGTCTAAAGAACAGAAGTCAGTGTATGAATGAATCTATGTGGGGTGTGGTGGAAGCAAGAATTCTTTTACAAAGATCAAAAGGTATGCAGAGCTAAACAAACAAAAGGCAATTCAAATTATATCTGGGATTCTCAGAATCAGCCCTTATTCTCTTTTTAACCTTATTCATTCATTAATTTTTATAAACCAATACTGATTTCTTCCCAGAAAATAAGAAGTGAGAATATTTTTGCAAACATGGAGTAATGCTGAAATATTTACACAATTCTTTAACATAATTATTCCAAAGAAAACTGGCAAAACCAATTCAGGAAGTCCTCATTTAGCAACTCTCTAATTTAACAATCATTCCTAGTTATCACCTGGCGGCAATTAAAAAAACAACAACTTTACAACAAATCCTGTAAAGCAAAAGAAAGCTGAAGTAAGAACATAAGCCCAGTCGCAGTTTGACTTAGTGACCACTTCACTTAACAACAGAGTAGCCAGTGCCAGTTGTGGTCACTAAATGAGGACTAACTGTATAATTAAAGATTTTTCAAATATCCAATGTCAATAATAAAGCTACCTGTCTCAGTTAAAACTGAGGCAAGATTGATGCACATTTTGAACAAATCTGAGCTTTAATTATGGAGCTGAAGTCAAATTTATTTAGCAAGTCTGCTCACTAAACTCAAATAGTACATAGTAGCAATAACTTAAGTTTTCGTATTTCAATAGGTCCAATTGAAATTGGTTCACCATATCATTCTTTTCTTTCATAAAACTAGAGATGCCAGCATTCTATCTCAGTGACAATATCGTACATTCCACCTTTTCCAGACAGGGCTCAGAAAATCTGAACTTGTTCTATTATCAACACACTATTGATAATATATAAATATATCATACCAATAATGCTTTACTAATGAGTCACACACAGATATCTCTGCATCAAAAATATCCATTTTTGAAATATTACTCTTGAAATTCTAAACTGACCAACACTTAGATATTTAAACAAGAATGTAATATGCATTATTCTATCTTATTTTTAAAAACAAACCAAAATCAAGAAATTATTAGTACACGGTTTCCAAAATATTGTGTGACATTCAAAGAGGAATATTCTGGGTTGAGTCACTTTCAGGCAATAAAAATTAGAACTGAGAATAAAGTAGCAAGAATAAAAGGAGGAGCTGAATGGATAAAGTATTTCAGAGGTTAGGATAAAGTGATATATCCTAAAATGTAGGTTAAAATCATTGTGCTAGGCAACTACAGAGGGTAAAAATCTGTAACAATTTTGTGCAATCCCATTACAGATCTGTTCCAGAAATTTTCATCAAAAGAATATTTTTCAGAAGCAGTCTATGACACGCTATCTATCTGTGGCAGAAGACTGCCCAGAAGCACTTTCACTGATGATTGACTATTTCAATAAAGCAAAAAAGGCTTCAAAGTTAATGAGACCTATGAGTAAAAGAGCACACAAGCATTAAGCATCTCCTGACAACATGCAAACTGTGCCAAGTGGCTCCATGGAGACTATTTACATGCCTAAAGTTAAGTAAAATTCTTCTATGCGCCACTTGATCATAACCTAAGGCAATATAGTGAAACTTCTTTCAAGCCCTTTTTTTAAAGATGGAGAGAGATAGAGAGAAGGGAGGAGGGAGACAGACAGAGAGAGAGAGAGAGACGGAGAGAGAGAGAGAGAGAGAGAGAGAGAGAGAGAGAGAGAGAGAGAGAATTTATCCCAATCATTGAACATTGCATGTTCCATTGCTTTCCATGAAAGTATACTTCGTATAAATATAATACTATATTATACCAAGTATAATTATATTTAGTATAACTATAATGCTATTCAAGTATATAATGCTTGTACATATAATTATAATTAGTCATTGATTCCATATAAGCACACCTAAAAGTGTGGCATAAGCTGCTTTTATTTATGTTGTACTTTTTAGGGCACATCTGTTTAATAAAAAGCTATTTAACTGTTGATGTATTATTATATGCTGATCTTACAAAGACTATTAAGTTAGATCTTTAAAAATATATTCCTTATATAGGAAACATTATGGTATCACTCATTTTTATGTTATCAGATTTAAAAAAACAAAAGGAAACATCTGTCAAATCCAGCAGTTCATTTAGCCAGTGTCATCTCTCTTAATATTTTTCCAAATATTAACAATTAAGAAAAATCAATTCTTTCTTTTTAATAAAAACTTGAAGAAATTTAAAGTAATGGCACATCTAATCAGGAATAGGAATGTATGTTTCATTAGTTAAGTACTTTATAAACTTTATAATACATTGTTCATTATTTTTTATTGTGAAAATCAGATTAACGTCTAGAGATGCAATTTCATTCCACTGACATTTACTGCTATTAATATCATCTAAAGAGAAACCATCAGAAGAGAAGTATTATTATTTCTTTTGGGAAGGGGGAAGGGCAAATGTTACAATAGCAGATAAAAGACAGGGCAGGGATGTCTAACTCTGGCAACTTTTCAACTTATGAACTTCAACTCCCAGAATGCCCCAGCCAGCCATGCTAAAATTGGACACCCTTGATCTAGGGCAAAAGGATTTGGAAAGCACATACAACAGCTACTGCCTGTATTTGGATTGGCATCCATGGTATTTGAACACAGTATGTATTAAACCACAAAACGTAAAGGAGGAAAATCCAAAGAAAAATTGTGGCTTCAAGTAATAATGTTTAATCAATAAGCAAGCTAGGTGTTCTTCACACAAACTTTTTCCATTCAGATTTTATTTATCACTAAATTGGTCATTGAGACTAAGAACAAGCTTTTATTTTAAAAGCTATTATCTAATTTACAAAGTTGAACTTTTAAGAAATACTTCCAAGAAAATTGTTCCAAAATTTTGGGGATAATAATTTACTGTTTTTTGTCTACCGATGAGACTGAGATAGGGAAGACAGCATTTTAGTTAAAAAAGAATAAGAAATCCACACATCTTTTGCACATGATTAAACAGGTAGTTGTCTTACCTTCCTTTTATCATATAGGCTGTATCGGCCAGGTTAAGAATAAATATTTAGTAGCAGCATCCTTTTTTAAAAAAATCTGCTTCTTCTAAATCTCTTTATTATCCAAGTAAGCACACTAAACAAGCTAGTGACACAACTATTCTTTCTTTGAAAACAATACATTTTTCATTAGCTGAATTATTCACCAATCAGAATAATTTTCCTCTGAAGTCTTAACTCATGAGCTGCAATAATATGTAATATCAGGAACACCAATGAAGTGGGAGATCAACTTTACAATGTAAAACAAGATATACTCCCAACTCATTCAAACACAGGCATATACAAACATTTAGATGTATAAATCCAAACTATCTGATAGATGGCAGTCTTTTGCTCTGTTTTTAATCTAAGAATTATTTTGATCAGTTAGTTAATAATTCTACTGAATCAAAGAAATGTCTTGAGGTACAAGTCAATGGTAGAATACAACCACTAATCTTCTCACCCTCCCAAAGTCTTGTGCAAATAATAATATAACTACTTTTCCTTTGCATGTTTCAGGATCAGCCATTACTGTCTTCAATTAAAGGGTCTCAGGCAGTTTGAAAAAAGATGTCGGAAATCCTGGAGTGCTCCTGCCAATCATACCTGGAGACAGGTGAACTGATTTAACTCAGCATGAGGAAGTTTCATGTGTTACCATAATATCATCTGCTGAAGCTCCTTGTGGCAAATACGCCTGCATGTATAATCATATTCATCTCATTAATGACAAATGGACTTAATCTAAACAGATTTGCCATATCAGAAACTTCTCAATTACCAATTGGAATACCATCACCAAATTCACTTTTGAACACTTTGCAAGGACCTAGAGCTTGGAAACTATAGACATCATGAAACAGCCACATGACATTTACCATCAGTTCAGATTGGGTTCAATACACTATGATGAGAACAGCAATTTCCCCTAGCTTTTTCTAAAAAGTGCCTGGTTTTTGAATCTACATGCATGCATTCACCTCAAAAGTAATCATTGCAAAGGGGAAAAAATACTATGATACATGGCCATCTGTTTTCTGTCCTACAACACAATAGCAGTTCCAAGGTCCTGTTTTAGGAAGATGCTAATTCCAGGATGCTTCAAAGAAAGAGACCATGTCCTTTTTCTCCATTCCTCTCCTATGTGTTAGAAATATACTTTGTGTGATAAATGAAGGTATGTGTGGGGATCCTTTTATCAATCCTCCTCAAGCCTTCAAGAGAACCATTAACACAGTTTTAAACAAGGGTATTTGTTAGATCTCATACACTTGTCTCTATGCCATACAAACTTAGATGTGGTCTCTGTTTGTACCGCATGCGTTTTTCACCTGAGTAATTCAAAGCTGATTGATCCAATGGAGCCACAGTTACTGGGGCTTTTGATACTGGGACAAAAGGGACATGATCATGTGGCTGTATCTGTTCAGTCCCACTGGACTCTGATATTCTTGTCTTGCTGCCAATATCGGAAGTTGACCTGTACAATACATATTGGAAACATTAGTCATGTCAATGTCAAATATACCTTGGTCAAAGTCTAGAACCCATTTACTCTGGAATAGCACATTTAAGTATTTTGATGTAAATTATCAAAAAGCAGAACTGCTTCATCCAGAACAGCAGAATTGCTTTAAAAGTTTGTGAAAGAAGATACAGAAAATATTATCATTTTGACATTTTTCACTAATAGCTACTCATATCAGCTTTGCTGACCACTTCTTCAAACTAAGTTTGCTTTAGGTCATAATTTGTCCTGCATTTTGACATAGTAAACAACAGAAAACACCTATATTGATGTAAACAATGCTAATTATAACATTTAAAAACATGAATGTTAATAATAACATACCTTTTTGTTACATATTTGCTACATATATGCTAAGTTTACTCTTATTTTCGTTCTGACAATAAACGATGAGGTTGGCTGCCAGTGCTCATTGATAGTTTTGCACAACTATTATGACATCACTGACAGCAAATGAGGACAGCTCAGCTGCTTCTGTATTCTTATACCAATGCACTGTGAAAATACATCATTCGTACTGTGTGGTGACTTTGCAGTATATTCCAAACTAGTGTTTTTGTTTTGTTTTTAAATGCAGTTTATCAGACCAAGTGATTTTGTAAAACTGAACCACACAACAGCAAACAGCTACTCATACATGAGGTGCATTATTAAGTTAATTTGATCTGAGAATATAAAATTTAAAAGGCATTATTCACAATCAACATGAATAGAGAACTGTGCACTAAATATTTAAAGTATGTTAACAGTATGTACATTTATTATGATTACCCAATTTACATCAGTAATATTACAGTAAAAATGTTCTAAATTTTTCTTGATTGCCATCCCCCTCAAAATTATTAAATTATCCACTGATCTTGTGCTTGATTGTATTTGCTTATTACAGAAAAAACCCAGGGTGTTCTATTAATTATCCAGTTATTTTATAGCACAGTTACCCTGAGATTATACCTTTATACTTATACATTTTGCATATTTTACATGTCTAAAAAGTCTGTATCCAAACATAGATATATAGTTTTAAAATACTTAATCATAACATATGTGAAATTCTACCATTTGACTGAATTTCAAAAGCATATGTTAAATATAAGGAGTTAGCTTAGCAGCACTGTAGTTGAGCTTCAGCATTAATTACTAGGAAAATTAAAAATTTCTGTAGTACCTCCTAAGAGAAGTTATAGCAACAGGTCCTGTTCTGGGAGGCACAGGAGGAGGTGGAGAACCCATCACCATTTCGGGGAGTGGGGAAAACCTGTATGCCTGGGAAGAAATCAGAGATGTTTCCTCAAAAAAACCTCAATTATTAAAATAACACTAGGTTGTCTTTCTCTGCATTACAGAAGTATGTTTGATTGAATCCCACGATATATTCTATTCAAAGGTAGTGGTCTCAAAAGCCTAATAATAAAAAATATTTTCAAAGAATTAAAAAATAAGCCTTTCAATGTACTCAAAAGTTCTCATTTATCAATTTTGTAAAATATCATACATATAATTTCACCAAGAGTCAATCTTTTTTCACGATAAGAACATTTAACATATATAAAAATGAGTTACAGTTCAAATTGGGGATTCCCTATTTTCATTCTCCTTATTTGTCAAAAGTTAAATCTCAAATTAAGTTTCTTTGGGAAAACCCATGAAATTATGAGTAAGTTATATTTATTTTAAATTGATCCTAGCAACTCAAGATTAAATCAGCATGCACTTCTTTTGCACTTCTGGTTTTTTTTTTACGCCAAATTTTACACCATAAATATTCTTAATATTTATTCATATTATATTCTTTTTTGGTGAATAGCTCTAATTGAAGAAACAAGAGACCACAATAAGCATTTATTTTTCCATTGCTTGCAAGCATACACTGATATGAGAACAAATTATTGCATGGATGTTTGTTGAACTGATTTCAATAAACATGTCCAGTAAGCAAATTTAAAATCATGTTTCCTAATAACTGGAACCTGAAAATAACACATGAATAAATTAAATCAATGGTATTGTAGAAGTAAACAATATTGATATCTCATTGAGTAATTTCAAGTCATCTGACAGATTGCTGATTCTCATATATTTAACAAACCCAATAAAATGAACCAGCATCAGCAATGCTGCTTTATATTGCTGAAAAATAATAAATCATTATGATAACTAGGATTTTGGTTTGGACAGACTGAGCTCCATTTAGTTATATACCCTGGCCTTGAAATTATGTAATTCTATGTACATATATATTTTTGTGCCGTATTTTATCATAGATCTTAGCATTTACATTTTTTTATAAAACCACAACATTATCTATTAGAATATGAACAATATTTTTTTCTTAAATCGACTGGCAAAAAAACTTTGTTCATTTTACAATTTCACAACCTAGTTTTAAACAGACATACTGAAGTGTTTCTCATTCTTCCTTTGTCAGAGAAGGAAAAGATCTAGTTTAAAATTGCATAACTATGACTTGGTTGCTAATCATTCAGGATTAATGAGCCTTAGAATTTATGCCATACAGCGATACTTAAAAGTGCTTCACACATACAAAATCAAAAAGAAAACACTAGATTGTACTACTATTCTTGTCTCTTTTGTAAAAAGAATTCTAATCATCTGCATCCCAACCTACATCCTACACATTTGATAATTTGTATTTTTCATTATCATTAAGGGGAATTATTGGCATGAATATATGGCAAGATGACCTCTTTTTGTTTTTTGATTGAAGGAGAAAGACAGTGTAACTGTTTCAAATATATAACTAAAATATTTTATGATTCTACTCATAAGGCAATATTTTTTGAACATAATTAAACATAGGCTAGAATATGTATCTCAAGTCCTTGAATGCAAAGCATACTACAGGCATAAAATGTACCTGTCTTATCTTCATACTGTTGATTGAATATGAAAGTTTTTTTGTCTCTGGGATTTTTTCTGGTTCATGAACCCACTCCATGCCACTAGTAATACTGCATAAGGGTTTTTGTGAATGAGTCTGTCAGTCTATCCCTCTTGCTCCCTTTAACTCAGGATAGAGACATGGTGGTGCAGTGCTTAAAATGCAGCATTGCAAGCAACTGCTGCTGAGTGTGGGCTGCCAGTAGTTTAGCAGTTCAAGTTTCACCAGCACAAGGTTGAATCAGCTTTCAATCCTTCCGAAGTCAGTAAAATGAGAACCTAGAAACTTGAGGGCAATATGCTGACTCTGTAAAACAACCATGAAGAGGTATATAAGTGCTATTGCTATTCCTGATACTCTAGCCTCAGTTAGAGGAACCAGGACAATGAAAGGAAGCATATGACTTCCAATATTGTCTATACCATGAAAAATGCTGTTTACTTCTACTGCCTTTATGCTATTACCTGATACCAGGTTAATTGTCTAGTTTGGTAATTCATCTTGCACTAACATGTAACTCCAAGATCACGCACATAACCTTACAGAAAATATACAATGTGATTCTAAAAACAAGTTTCTTAAAAGGAATGTAAAACACTGTATGGCATATATGAAGCTTCTGTAGTGAAATGGATAAATATTCAACCAACAGAAATGGATTTTCTTTGAAAACATATGAAACAAGCCCACAATAGCTCTTTATGTATCATATGTAACTGATCACTTACAGGTCGTGGTAAACTGTACTGATATACTTCTTGTCTATATGTTGGTACCCACTGTATTCCACCTCTAGGCCGAGACATGGTACCAGGAGCACTGGTCACAACTTCAGAATATGGCAAATTCTGTGCAGAATTGTAAGTGTCTTGTTGCCTGTTCTGTCCTCCATGACCTGCTGAAGCCAAACTAAAGGCTTCCTCTAGTAACATGTGCATCTGTTGCCTAACTTCATCAATAGATGGCTGAGAACTCAGAGTTGAAGTCTCTGAATGGCCTTTTGCTTGATGGGCTCTGGTATAATTTCGACATTCATTGACACGGTCAATATTTGTTTCTTCTATCATTTCAGGCTCAGTCTGTTGGATAAAATATAAGTGTTTAATGGAGATTGTTGCAATCATTTTTATGATGGCGTTCATGCATGTGTACAACGAGCAGATATGTTCACTCATCATCTTAAACCCTTTATGAACTCTGTAATTTAACAGATGTCCTGTGTTTTAGAAAAACACAAGGAAGCAAGGAAATCAACAGGTACAAGAGATCCCAAGCTTGCTTTCATTCTTCCTATTCAATTGTTAATTGCTCTCCCCACTCATTATAATCTTTTAATTATAAAGTGATAGAGATATGGTTGGATCAGGTGCATATTTTCATTCAAGCATAGAACTTATATTGGCAATAGATCTTTACCTTTGCCCCAGTCTTAGTAAGTCACTTTTACAATTTTATAAATGCCATAGACACTGTTATTCACTATTTGCTCTAAAAAAATACTTAAGAGAAATTATAATTAGGCAAAGATGAATATAGGCCACTGTTAACTATTTTATATTAATAACTAAGAATGTTTTGTATTGAAAGAAAAAGAGAATAGCTATCTAGCTTTGATTTCAATGAATTTCTGGCTGCTTAAGAAATCTATATCTTTTCCTCCAACAAGAATAGCAAGAATGTTCAAGCACAAGTCTGAAAAATGTTGGAAATGTCATCAGACACCTGGCTCATATTACCATATGTGGTGGACGTGTGTGGATGCTAAAAAATATTGGACTAAAATCCACACATGGTTGGAAAAAATGACAAAAAAAGCATATAGACTTGAAACCAGAGATATTTTTATTGGGAATTTTACCTGAAATATACAGTAAGGAATTGAAATATTTGATTGTAAATATACTAACTGCAGCTAGGATCGTATTTGCTAAAGACTGGAAAAATGAGAAAATACCAACACAAGAGGAAGTTATTAAGAAAATACTGGAATGTGCTGAAATGAGTAGATTGACTTTTAAAATCAAGAGAACAAGAAGATAAACAATTTTATAAGATTTGGGATCGATTCTATCAATGGTTAGACAATAAAACATGGCAATGAAATACGTAGATTTTTTAAATATAATGAATATATAAAGATGTATTATTTTTCTTATATCTACAAAATGATTGTAGGATAGATTTGAGATGACAATATGAACTGCTATAAAATAAATTAAGTAAAATATGGATTACCTTGTAAAACATGAATGAATATTACTATAGTCAAATGATTGATTAACAATGATATTAACGTATTTAGGAATATTTGAGAATACAAGAATATATACAATGTAATTGTAAGTGAAGACTATGAAGTGGAAGCACAAAACAATCTGTAAACCAATCAACACACTGTAGAGACATATATGGAAGATGGCTTAATGTTTTTATGTTGTGTTGGTCAATCTTTGTCTTAAAAAAAAATAAAGCTTTTATTAAAAAAAAGAAATCTATATCTTGTAAAGATTACAAATGTTACAAGTATCTGATAAAAATACCTATTTCATGCCTTAATATTTTCTACATTGAGAGTCACAAGTACTGTCAACAAATTTAAATTTATGAATAGACTTGAATATTTTAAAAGTCTTTACTTTTCAGCTTTCAGTTAAAATCAGCTTTCTCTTAAACTACCAACATGAATTATATTTCATTACATGTTTATATTCCATTTTTCGCTTTAAAAAGAAAGCTCGAATCAACTAAGGTTAACATACAAAAAGCTGAATAAAATAACTTAAAAAATCTGATATTCTTATCTAATAACAAGGCAAGTGCTTTCAACTTGAAGGGTCTCATCATCTTGAAACCAATTGGAACTTTAATGTTCATTTAAATTTCTTGGCAGTAACATAGAAGTGGTTTGCCTTTGCCTTCTTCCAGATTTAATTCTCCAAATTCTCTTCTCCTAGGTGCATTGATTTGCTACATACTTGCATAAACCCTCTTGCCCCCATTCTCACTAGATTATTTAGTTTCACTTTTTCCTTTGTTTTTACAAGTAAGGTATATACACTTAAGTGTAAACTGGAGTTCCTGCTCCTGCCCACATTACTCCCTAAATCACTAAAGATAATGAGTCTTCCCACCAGATCAAAGTAGTAATTCTAGAAGAGTTAAAAATTAAACCACACTTTTTAAAGGACAAAGAGGTTCATTAAATAAATAGACGACATTGACTACTTTGTAGGATCTTCTTTGTAGGCGTAAATAAAATAACATAAGAAGCAAATACAGTTATTGAGGCCATAAGATGCCTCAAAAGCCCATAGAGGCAAAGGAAAAGAGGTTGCTTCTATGTTGGTGCTTGTGAAAGACATCTTTATTTGTTTTATGTTAAGCTGATCAAATAGCATCTAGTACTTAAATTATCTGTACTTGTAATGATTTTTTATTGGCTAGGGCCAATGAATTGTGGAATTGTGTCCTTCCAGTGATGAAAATGATTTGATAATTGTGGTCTAGTCATTATTTCTGAATTAGTTCTGTACCATATTCACTATATCCTATTCTATAGTAAAAAAAAAAATAGATAAAGAAAGATGAAAAAGATATGAAACATGGTACAAACCAGTCTCCATAATATTTTAAGTTTGCCTTTATAACAATAATGTAACAAAATACAGAATGACCCAATTGTAAAGGAAACACACACAGGGGGATACTGCAGTCAGGGAAATACTATGTACAAATAACTACACAGGTGAAACTCGAAAAATTAGAATATTGTGCAAAAATTCATTTATTTCAGCAATGCAACTTAAAAGGTGAAACTAATACATGAGATAGACTCATTACATCCAAAGCAAGATAGTTCAAGCTGTGATTTGTCATAATTGAGATGATTATGGCTTACAGCTCATGAAAATCCCAAATCCACAATCTCAGAAAATTAGAATATCGCATGCAATCAATAAAACAAGGATTGCACATGGAACAATATCAAACCTCTGAAAAGTATAAGTATGCATATGTACTCAGTACTTGGTTTGGGCCCCTTTTGCAGCAAGTGGCATGGAAGCTATCAGCCTGTGGCACTGCTGAGGTGTTAGTGAAGACCAGGATGCTTCAATAGCAGCCTTCAGCTCTTCTGCATTGTTCCGTCTCATGTCTCTCATCTTTCTCTTGGCAATGCCCCATAGATTCTCTTTGGGGTTCAGGTCAGGCGAGTTTGCTGGCCAATCAAGCACAGTAATCCCACAGTCATTGAACCAAGTTTTGGTGCTTTTGGCAACGTGGGCAGGAAAATGAAGTCAGCATCCCCATAAAGCTCATCTGTGGAAGGAAGCATGAAGTGCTCCAAAATCTCCTGCTAGACGGCTGCATTGACCCTGGACTTAATGAAGCACAGTGGACCAACACCAGCAGATGACATGGCTCCCCAAATCAACACAGACTGTGGACACTTCACAGTGGACTTCAAGCATCTTGCAGTGTGAGCCTCTCCATTCTTCCTCCACACTTTGGGTCCTTGGTTTCCAAGTGAGATGCAAAAGTTGCTCTCATCAGAAAAGAGGACAGGTCTGTTTTTCTTTAGCCCAGGTAAGATGCTTCTGAGATTGTTTGTTGTTCAAGAGGGGCTTGACAAGAGGAATAGGACATTTGAAGCCCATTTCCAGGATCTGTCTGTGTGTGGTGACTCTTGATGCACTGACTCCAGTCTCACTCCACTCCTTGTAAAAATCACCAGCACTTTTGAATGTTCTTTTCCTGACAATCCTCTCCAGGCTGCGGTCATCCCTGCTGCTTTTACAACTTTTTCTTCCATACTTTTCCCTTCCACATAACTTTCTATTAATGTGCTTCGATATAGCACTTTGGGAACATCCAGCTTCTTTTCCACTTACCTTTTGAGGCTTTCCCTCCTTTTGGAGGATGTCAGTGATGGTTTTCTGCACAACTGTCAGGTCAGCAGTCTTTCCCATAATTGTGATTCCAACTGAACCAGACAGAGAACATTTAAAGGCTCAGGAATCCTTTGCAGTTGTTATGGCTTAATTAGCTGATTAGAGTGGGACACTTTGAGCCTAGAATATTGAAGCTTTTCACAATATTCTAATTTTCTGAGATTGTGGATTTGGGGTTTTCATGAGTTGTGAGCTATAATCATCTCAATTATGACACATCGTGGCTTGAACTATCTTGCTTTGCATGTAATGAGTCTATCTGATATATTAGTTTCACCTTTTAAGTTGCATTACTGAAACAAATGAACTTTTGCACAATATTCTAATTTTTCAAGTTTCACCTGTAGCAAAACCAGCTTTATCTCATTCCCATATCATAGATTGCTCCTTTATGTGGCTGCTGCAATGAAGCACAATGAAGTATAGCATGCTATAAACCTAAATGCATTTCAAAGTATGATTTATCTACTGTGACACATGACGTGAAAACACAAACAATCCTTTTACAGTTGATGTTTCAGTTTTCTGGATCCTGACAAATATAGCAAAGAATCACTATACTTCAACAGGCAGCAAGATTATTTGTTACCTCATAAGCAAGTGCTATTTTTATTTTTTGTGTTTGGGTTCTGGAAATCAGAGAAATAGGATCAATGTACACAATGTAAAAAGCAAAAGCCAAATATAAATCAGCCCTCACTAAAGAAACTAGCTGGTGAAAGATGGTAACAATGAAATAGATCCATGGTTTGACTTCTTGGCATAATTCCAAATAAATATGTGATCTATCTGATCATGACATAATTCCAAATCACCTTAGAAACTGGAGAGAGAGAGAAATCCCTAGATTTCATTCTATATTAAACAAAATGCTTAATTATTTTTATATTCACTAGATCATTGTAGTAGTAAAAGCATATTTACTGGGTCTTAATAAATAGTCCTTGCATATGAAATGGACCATGCATGTGACGGACCAAATTTCCCTGGTAATTTACATCATTTGTGTAATCTCAGTCATATCTATTGTGCCAATTTATGGCTTTTACATAATGACACAATTACTCAATTTAATATTTTGCATTATTTTAATATCATGAAAATATCATTAGTCACCATGATAATGTGCTTCCCTATTTAATAAACAGTATTCCAATTAATCCATTAACATGGAATTTCATTGTATATTTAAACAAAAAAGGCAATACAAAGAAAGAGATATTTTAATATTGCAGAGGACTATGGCATAGCAATTTTGAATACTGATAGGGCTTTACATTTTTGTCTCATTGATAAAATAAATCTTTAATAGTTTCATACCAGTTTACTTACTAAAGATTGTGAGAAATGACATTAGATACTGTAATATAGTTAAAATTCTGATGTTTAATAACTTGCTCCCAGTTTCTCTTGTCTTTCCCTCAAACTTCTCTATGATTTTGATCAGTGTTTCTCAACCTTTTCTTCTCTCAAGACCCTTCCAACTTTTAAAATTATGGAATATGACAAAGGAGTTTTTATTTGCATGGGTTATATTTTTCAACATTTACTCTATTAAAAAGGAAACATGATGCATTCACTGCACCTATCACACCTTATGATTGTTTGATGAGATTTTAATACTGTATTATTTTTTAACATATTAATTTCACAGACTCTAAGAGTCCAGTGTTCAAGAAACACTGATTCAAATAATCCTCTAAAAAAGAAGAATAGGAAGAGCATGACTCCTTTCAACTTTGGTGTTGGAGAAGACCTCTGAGAATATTATGAACAGCCAATAAATCAATGGATTATCAAACAAATTAACTCAGAATTCTCACTCAAGGCACAAATGACCAAATTAAAAGTATTCTCCTTTGGACATATACAAAAACCCATCTCTCCAGAAAATGCTGCAATGCTGGGAAAGGTGGAAGGAAAGAGAAAGAGGATGGCCAGCAGCAAGGTGGATGGACTCAACTATCGTGACAATAAGTACTCCATTAGAAGACCTGAAAAACCAGGTTAGGACAAGTTCATCATAAAGGAAATTTATTTAGATGGTCACTACAGGTCAAAAACAGCTTGATGCTACAGAATAAATCAATCGAAATCTCCTAACTATCAAACAGTCAGGAATATAACTGAAAGAATTTTGGTCACACACACAATGAAGAAGTAAAACATAGTGCAAGTTGGTATCAAGATACTCGGACATAAATTATTTATATAGCAAAGTATAGTCACATCCATTTAATCTGTATGTCTATTATAAGAAAGAACTAATATCTGGGACACTGAACTATTATTATGTAAGAACTTGAAATTTAGTCTATAATTCTATAACGGAGCTTGTCTAACATCAGGCCCTGTATTGCTCTAGGATTCCAATGCCTTGGCCAGAATCATTACTTCTAGTACAACACAGTGGTGAGATTCAAATATTTTTACTACCGGTTCTGTGGGCGTGGCTTGATGGGCATGGGAGGGGAAGCATACTGTAAAATCTCCAGTCAGAGGTGGTATTTGTTGCTTCTCCGAACTACTCCAAATTTCTGCTACTGGTTCTCCAGAACTGGTCAAACCTGCTGAATACCATCTTTGGCACAATGTGAGGAAAACTTTTAATTCAGCCAGATCAAATAGGGGAAAGAATCCCACTGATACATTCAATAACAAAGAGTCTGGAGAAAATTAGGTTATTACTAGAAAATATGAAGACAGTGATATTATGTGTATAGTACAGAAAACATGAATAAATAAATGCAATTTATTGCATCTTTTTTCAACAATATTGGGTTAAATGTGAAGCTGATATTCTTAAACTGTTTAAAAATGTTTGCATATAAATAGGTTTTCAAAATTACAACAGGTTTTCTGAGTTTCAGTCAACTTTCTAAATTTTTCCTTTTCTAAACATTTGTTTCCCTTAAATCTTCCTTAAATTTTGATTTATAAGTACCTGGACATTGCAAATGGATTTTCAATCATATTTAACTGAGCCTTTTCTTCTTCGGTCAAAGCAAATGTTTCATGGAATTCCTCAATCAGAAGGCTAACATGCTCTCCTTATCAGTGCTCCTGATATATGAGTACAAATAAGAAACTGACCCAGTTTTGCTTTCTTGAGTTTTCCCTTAAAAAGATGAAATTTAATTTTAATGCTTTTATTGAATTATGTATATATTAAAGATTGGTTGATCTTTTCCTTGAAACTGGGAAGATTCAGGTTATTTACATGTTGTGACATTGCAAAATAAAAGGATATAGTTCCACTCTACATTTTCGGGCTGTTTAAATTTTCTAATTCATTTGCAAGAAACTTTATTATTTTATCATTTTATATTAATAAAATGCTACGCACAAATATTGTTTTCTTTTATGGGAAAAATTTGGGCACAGCAAATCTGTATACACTGCTTTAAAAAGTTCCCTTCTGTAAAACATTTTCGATCAACAAGTTATTTCTCTTGCAATTTTAAAGCTCCTTTCAATAACAATCTCAATTTCAGTGTTTATGTTCTCAAAAATCTGTTTTTCACTAGGGAGATTTTGATTAAATTTACATTAAGTATCCTGACAGAAGGTATAAGTAACAATTCATAACTTTTCTGTGAAACATTATCTAAATGATGGTCAGTTTAAATTTTTGGGAAAAAAATACATAAATCTTTTTAAATCCATAAAAATGAACATATAACATTCAACTTGATTTCAGGGGCTGATTTTATAAACCTTTTGCAAAATATTGACTCCCGTTGCAGACTCAAAGCTGCAAATATGTAAATATATCATTTTGCTAAGATTTATAATGTATAATAATTAAGATCTATAACAATTCTTCTGAAGCAATTTAACATTGTAATATGCTCAACAAATGCAGTCTCCATACACTTACATCATATCCACTATTGCGAATACCGCGTCTCTGTCTTTCACGTGTAACTAGAAGGTCCATTTCAGTTTCTCCTGGACTAGGACTGTTCAAAGATTGTCTGCTTCGGTAAACTGAGGTTTTTGTTTGTTGCCTATAGAAAATGGAAATATTTACATGTGAATAAAACAGGACAAAACATGAGTAAATCACTGTGATATTTAGCCTACATTGATTTATGAACAATTATTAGTGAATTATATTTTAATAATTTACTCCTATATGTATCAATTCAAAACGTACAGCATCATCTAAGCAATCTCTGAATCAAGTTATACACTGTTTCTGATGGTAGAAACCTGGGTGTAAACTGGATATTGCGAATATGTATACAAATCTACAATTTTAAACTGACATAACTATCTATGTCTACATTCATAGAAGGTAATAATCATAATAACCCAAGTTAAATTAGCTGACCATTTAGCTAAGTGACAACTCAATCCAAACTCCTAGTCTAAAACCAAATATTGTAAATAGGATTGGGTTTTATTATATACATTTACTGGTGGAATGAAGTCCACCAGTCCAGAGCATTTTAGACTTCCTCGGGTAGATGTGAGGGGTTGCAAGAGAACAGAAATCAGATAATCTCCTTTTGAGTGAAAATCCATTCAAACGATGTTAAATACTGCCCACAATCTAAATTAAATTGGCATCTGATAAATATTAATTCAATAAACAAAACAACAGAAAATTAACTGAACTGTGCTTTATTTCCATGCCTATCAGATTGGCTAATTGATCATGGAAACCACAGATTGATTATCTGTTACACAGTAACCATAACAAAATATTCAATAAAAACAAAGCTTTTAAAATTGTATAAATGAAAGAATTGAAGCTCATAAAGGAATTTAATTCTAACAAAATGACTTCTGTGTAATTTAAATATCACATATTAGAAGAATTTAACAGATTATGTATAACATATTGTACCACCTTCACAGACTCTACATTCTTCTTCAAGGCATTTCTCTGATTTTCTATTGAATTTGATTGCATGTTTCTTCCACACTTGAAGCAGCAAAATATGTGAATGTAGAACATAGAATACAGAGTAAGAATTGGAAGGGACCTCAAATGTCATCTAGTCCAACCCCCTGCTCAAGCAGGAGACCCTATGCCATTTCAGACAAATGGCTGTCCAGTCCTTTCTTGAAAACCTCCAGCAACGGGCCCCCCACAACTATTGAAGGCAAGCTATTCAACTGATTGGTGTTCTCACTGTTAGCAAATTTCTCCTTAATTCTAGGTTGCTTTCCTTAATTAGTTTGCTTATCTTGCCTTCTGGTGCTTTGGAAAATAGTCTGACACCCCCATCTTTGTGGCAGCCCTTCAAGTATTGGAACACTGCCGTCATGTCTCCTTTCGTCCTTCTTTTCACTTGATTAGACATACCCAATTCCTGCAACCATTCTTCATATGTGCTTATATTCATATGTGCTTTGTATTTTGCTCACAGTTCTCATTATCTTTTATATTTTAGAGAAAGATTTTTAGAAACCATTAAAGTTCTAAGTAAATGTGAAACATTTGAGAATTTGTTGGATCAAAAGCAATATATCCAAATAAATAGCAATATTTAATTTGCAACTTTTAGCTGATTTCAAGAAAATTAGTCAAGCCAAAATTAATCAAGTTCAGTTAACTTTATCAAAAGAATCAAGTTAACTGAACCAACTAGCAGAACTTAGCCGTAATCAAAAGGAAGAAGATAGAGTGATTATCTACCATCATGGCATTTCTTTGTATCGGAGATTCTCAGAAGGACCTTTCCTTAATTTACAAGATATTGAACCTGATGGAATTTTATTTGATGTCAAATGTGGGGTTATATCCACATTTAATCAAAATATTGTCAAATTGTAAATAACATGGAACATTATGAATTATACACAAAATATAATATTGATCAAGTTATGAAAAAAAATTATAACAGAAGCCCAGAGGTTAAGTTCAAAATGGAAGGTATGATTTCCGGTCTACACCACAGTTGAAGACTAATATGGGATATCCAGACATCTTTGAAGTAGAGTTTGTTTATAACTTTTATGGTGAGAAGGCTTACTGTACTTTTTCCCTGTCTACTTTGAAAGGGAAAAGTTTACTGAAGAAAGCTTTTTATCTGATGAATGCTTTTTAATTCCTAAAAAAGTAAAAAGTTTACATCCCATTCTCAGCTCAAGTCAGTAACTTCAGTCTGGAAATACTAGTGATCAGGGATTATGCTTTTTTTTTAATGCAAGATAATTTCTCACTTTGGCTTTTTTTTTTTTTTAGGATGAAAGAAACATCTGGGATGAATAAATGAAAGAATTGTGAAGTTTGCTTTTATCCATTAATATAGTACAGTTTTATATGTTATAGAAACAAGTAAACAAATATTTTCTTGCTAAAATATAAGTTTAGTAATTTACTATGGCAAACATGAGCATGTTCCATGCACATTGGAAGTGATGTTACCTATTACCTGGCCTTGGAATACAAGAGCTATATAATTTTTCATTACAGCTTTAATCAAAACTCATGTCTGAAACAAATCAATCAATCAAATCTTAACTGAACTCAGTGATCACTGCTATTTGCTGTTTCAAAACATAATAGAAAAGAACCTTCAAATTCTATATATAAATGAGAAGTAAATGATTCAAAAAGATTCTTGAACCAGAATAATTTCCTCTGCTCTGAAGACTGTTAATCAAATGAATATAACATTACTAAAACTACTAAAATACATAGGTTCTAAAATCTCTTAATTATGTTTCAATACTTATTGAAAGTTTAAAAAGGTAATATAATTTTATTGCTAAAAAAAAGAGTACTGGCAATAGATGAATTCAAAATTTATTTGCTTTCATGGCCACTGCTTTGTAACGTAACCAAATTGAAATTTAACAGAATAGCATCAATAAAATTCCAGACAGCAGCAGAGACTATGCTATTATCTACGAAACAGCAATAGTGATCAAACAGAATTCTACTACTTTCCTGTAGTAGAAAGGCTATTTCTGAGATATCTGTTAAAGGCAGAGCATAACATTCTTGTGATGGTGCTTTGTGATGCCTGGAGGTTAAAAGTACTAGAATTAAACTTTGTACCATATGTGAATATAAAGGACATTAGAAAATGTGCACAATCAATTCAATTTCTCTCAGAGGTCAAGGGTAGATATCCTCTTATGTAAGTGTACTATTGAATTTCTGTCAGAAGGGAAAAAGGCAAGGTATCAAATCTGCTTAATATGAAAGTTCAACTAAGTGTTATATGGAATATACACTGCTCAAAAAAATAAAGGGAACACTTAAGCAACATAATGTAACTCCAAGTCAATCACACTTCTGTGATATCAAACTGTCCACTTAGGTAGCAACACTGATTGACAATCAATTTCACATGCTGTTATGCAAATGGAATGGACAACAGGTGGAAAGCATAGGCAGTTAGCAAGACATCCCCAATAAAGGAGTGCTTCTGCAGGTGGTAACCACAGACCGCTTCTCAGTTCCTATGCTTTCTGGCTGATGGTTTGGTCACTTTTGAACGCTGGCGGTACTTTCACTCTCGTGGTAGCATGAGACGGAATATACAACCCACACAAGTGGCTCAGGTAGTGCAGCTCATCCAGGATGGCACATCAATGCGAGCTGTGGCAAGAAGGTTTGCTGTGTCTGTCAGCGTAGTGTCCAGAGCATGGAGGCACTACCAGGAGACAGGCCAGTACATCAGGAGACATGGAGGAGGCCGTAGGAGGGCAACAACCCAGGACCGCTACCTCCACCTTTGTGCAAGGAGGGACAGGAGCCAGAGCCCTGCAAAATGACCTCCAGCAGGCTACAAATGTGCATGCGTCTGCTCAAACGGTCAGAAACAGACTCCATGAGGGTGGTATGAGGGCCCGACGTCCACAGTTGTGCTTACCGCCCAACATCTTACAGGACGTTTGGCATTTGCCAGAGAACACCAAGATTGACAAATTCACCACTGGCACCCTGTGCTCTTCACAGATTAAAGTAGGTTCACACTGAGCACATGTGAGAGACGTGACAGGATCTGGAGAGGCCGTGGAGAACGTTCTGCTGCCTGCAACATCCTCTAGCACGACCGGTTCGGCAATGGTGGTGTGGGGTGGCAAATTCTTTAGGGGGTAGCCTGATTGCCATTAGGTACCGAGATGAGATCCTCAGACCCCTTGTGAGACCATATGCTGGTGCGGTTGGCGCTGGGTTCCTCCTAATGCAAGACAATGCTAGATCTCATGTGGCTGGAGTGTGTCAGCAGTTCCTGCAAGACAAAGGCATTGATGCTATGGATTGGCCCACTTGTTCCCCAGACCTGAATGCAATTGAGCACATCTGGGACATCATGTCTTGCTCCATCCACCAATGCCACGTTGCACCACACACTACTGAGCCTCATTTTGACTTGTTTTAAGGACATTACATCAAAGTTGGATCAGCCTGTAGTGTTTTTTTCCACTTTAATTTTGAGTGTAACTCCAAATCCAGACCTCCATGGGTTGCTAAATTTGATTTCCATTGATAATTTTAGTGTGATTTTGTTGTCAGCACATTCAGCTATGTAATGAACATAGTTTCA
The DNA here is from genome assembly GCA_015471245.1 of Laticauda colubrina. NCBI lineage: Eukaryota > Metazoa > Chordata > Lepidosauria > Squamata > Elapidae > Laticauda > Laticauda colubrina. The sequence continues at coordinate 12,803,606 of BLBF01000017.1, read as the reverse complement.
TACATATATTCTCATTAAAGTATTTAATGAGAATATTTCATTCATTCAGATCTAGGTTGTCTTATTCTTGTGTTCCCTTTATTTTTTTGAGCTCTGTATTATTGACTATCTGACTACTAAGAAAGGACCCTCTAACATATATATACTGTGTATTTTTGAAATATGGAATTACTTTGTAGTTGTGTAGCATTTAAATCAAATTAATAAATAAGTAATAGAACAAACACTGTCTTATTTCTCTTTATCGAGGTTAAGCAGTCATGGCACTTCATATTATTCTGAATTAGTAAACTTACTGAAGGTGACAGTAATTAATTGTGCAGATGTATCTTTATTTTGCACATATTGAGAGGTATATCTTTATGTTAAAACATAACAGTTTTCAACAAATACAGATTCCAATTTGAGAACCTGAGAATCCAACTCTCAACTACCCAAGAATAAACAGTTCACTGTTTCTCCTACTATTCTTCAAGTAGGATGAAAAGAACCAAAAAAAAAAAAAGAATACAAGCATTCTGAGATCACAAAAGTATAATCAGTACATTACTACACAGGGCAGAAACCAGATCCGATCTAAATTCTTTAAATCTCACATTCAAAAATTATCAATCTATCATCTCACATCCCACAAGAGAAACTAGATGAAACACAGATCAAACATTACTTCCAATAGAAGTGATTGAAAATTTTATTTCATAAGCATTCAGACAGATGGAGCGGTCCTTTGCAGCAGTTTGTCCTGAAAGGGCAATAATACTTAAAATACTGGATATATAGCACAAAAGACGATAACTTTACACACAATGAACAATATGTTAACATTATGTTAACAATTTAGTGAACATCAACTTCAACTATAGCAACAACAGGATGACCAGATTATTGTTTCTATTATTGTATTGCATCTCCCAACAGCCAAGCAATAAATACCACCCTTTATTTGAATTCTCTTAAAAATCTCCTAAAAATAAATTACTGTGTTGGGAGCCTCAAATGATTCCTCCAAAACTCCTAACAGATAACAGAACTTCATAAAAGAGTAAGAACAGAAAGATTAACTTATTTCCAATAACAAAAACTTAAAATCAATAAAGTGCCAAGAAGATTTGTCTGATTAAGTCCCATAAATGTAGCTCTGCTTGATCAGTACTAAATTGATCAATAATAATACTGTACTATAGGAAGACCATATAATCTCAAAATTGATTTTATAGCTATTTTAAACTGTAATTAACTACAGAATGAACTTTTAACAAAAAAAAAGAATTAAATTTTTATCTATATTCAGTATAGACAAATATATGTATTTTTGTATTTTGCAGCACGAAGAACAAGTACTAGAATTAATTCCCAACAAATAAGAATAATCTCAGTATTGGGACAGGATTTCAATAGGATCAAAAATAATAGTTTCAAGTGGAAACCTGGCTAAAGTTTGAAAATACTTATTCCAACCAGGTATCAAAATAAATGACAATGATAAATCAAAATAAATGACAATGATAAAAATTCCTGAAAGTGCTTTTTTATAAAAGCAAGCCTGAAAAGCTGGGATGACATCATGCAAAACAAACTCAAATTTTTCATAGTGTATTATAACCAAAACACTATGAGTCTCCTTAATTTTTATTTGCTAAGAATTATTTTGGCAAATGGGGATAGGTTATTAAAATGTTTTTCTGTTACTCTTATACATATAAGACAGCAGTAATGGGTTGGCACCAGTTGCACACTTAAGTGATTTAATAATTACACTGTTTTCAGAGAGATTATTAGGCATTCCTTGATTGAATTGGGAAACTATTAAGGGGAAGGGGAGTAGAGGTACATTAAAACACTGATTATAATGAGCAGCAACCTTTGTGAAATTGTCTTGAGATTATAATTAGCTGAAATAGAGAAGGTTTAGTAATGAAGGAAATATTAGTACTAACAACAGGCATAAGGGCTGGCCAAGGTCAACATGGAAAATAATGTAAGGATTTAAAGAATTGAACATATGGCGAGAAATATTCAAGAGCACTGCAAAGGACTTGAGACTTAGTCTTTATACAATTTGCAACACCAATTTGTTTTTGGTGTAATGTTTACAAAACATACAAATAAATATTGATTTATAAAGATATGTCTGCATAAAGCAGTTTGTTGACAATCATTACAATTCAGAGTAATGAAAGAAAGAAAATACAGAACAAGAAATACAAAAATCCATTCCCTTTCAAGATTACTAAAGTGTTTAGTAGAAAGAGCAAACATGTACTATCTATATATTTTGTCAAGGATTTTTTTAGCATCTAATGACATGATTACGAATTGGTCATTTTTATTTAAATCTGTTAAATCTATCTAACTACCCTAATATTATTTGTTGTTTCTTACATTTATATAATCCCTACTTGATCATTCTTAATAACGAATGGTAACACTTGCTGTGATCTATTTACTAACACTGCAATAAAAATCTTTGTGCCAACATAATCAATCAACTTGGAAGATAGCAGATTGTGTATAATCTTTACCTGATTTTGTTATTTTTGTAATATAAATCTGATTAAATGCCTTTGATAATATTATCAAGTATTTCATCATACAATTTTGGCACCAAAAGCTATATAAATATTTTATATCACTTTATTGGAAAACCATCCCCTTGTCATTTTTAAAATTATTTGTTTAATAGCTGCCTCCGATAGCGGGGTAAATAACAGTTGTTTTTATGTATCAGCTAAGTGCAGTAAATTTATATTACTTTAAAAGTCCTCTATATCATCATGTGATATATTCTCTGGTTTACCATATAGTTCTGAGTAACAATTTAAAACACTAACAATTGATATGTCTTGAATTTTTATATATCTCACATCTTTCACCTCTAAGAACTGCAATCATTGCCCTATCTTTCTTTCGCTTTAAACAAGTCTTCTGTATTTATATATAGCAGTACATGGGCATCTAACCATCTATGCCCAAAAATATTTCAATTCATCTTTCAAATGATTTTCCTTCTTATTTTTAATCTTATTTTTCTATGATGCATAATCAATCATTCTACTTTGGTTATAAAATCTATATGCTTCCCATTCAAAAATTTAGGCACTTGATGCCTCTGAATTCAAATCGAAGTGTTGCAAAGTCGTCACCTGGACAATTTTTCATTTCATGTCATACACAACCAAAAAAATTATCTAGAATTTAACATTTAGCCTATACAGAAAAGGATAGTCTTGAACAGCATTTCGTTAGAGATATAAGAAGGATATTGTTTGTTTAAAACAGGTATTTTAACACTGTCCTATATTTAATAAGTTTTGGGACAAAATAGCAAAAGATATCAATGTAGCTATAAAATTAAAATTTTTAGAAGATAATCTTTGAATTAAATAACTAGTACATGGTGTACATGGGCAACATAAATAGATTCTTCAGCTAAAATAATCATAATGCAACATTGGAAATATAAATGTATAGCCCCATTTAATCAATGGACTGAAGATTTGATTACACTTGCAACTTATGACTGAATTTGTGATGACTCCCCATGATGGTTCCGCAGATACCTCTCCAGATGTCAGCTTGGAGGAGGATGAACCAGTTCTGGGCACATACGGAGTATGTGGAGTCATTGGAGCCATTGACTTCTTGGAGTCAATGGCTCCAAGAAGCCATCTGAGAAGGATTTGGCTGAAGCACAGCTCTGGCAAGGACAGCCCTGAGGTTTCGGATGGGGAAAGCATGCAGCTGCAGCTGATGGGTGATGGGGATCTGCCTTCTGCATCTGATCCAAGAACACATACAGAAAAAGCAAGAGCAGTGAAGGTCAGCCTGATTCTTTGTGAGGAGGCAGCATCACCCTTCTTGATGGGCTGTAGCAGAAGCTGGCTATTTAGCACAGCAGACAGATGGAGGTGATGCTGGGAACATGTTCATTTCCTTCGAATCATGCCTTGTGAAGTCTGGACTTTTCTTGCCTTGTGAATCCTCTTGTGTTGTGGATTTAATTTTGCCTGCTGGGTTTATCCTGTTTGGGATACTTTCAAGTGCCTTTTGGACTCATTGGCCATTGCTCTGTGGACTAGCACTGGTCTGCTTTTGGCTAGACTTAATTGAGACAGTTCTGGGATTTGGGTGAAGGAAATTGCTGGGGAATATTAATAAACCCACTATACCTCCATTATGTACAGATGTGAGTGAGCAGGACAGCACAGTATTACATATAGATATAAACTTTGTATGGATAAATACAACAAAATATGGGAGTCATATATACAAAATGATATCGGTAAAAAAATGATAGCTATGTAAGTATATTAGAAATTAATACTCAAATGCAAATATGCACAGATGTGTGTGTGTGTATAATGCTTACATTAGATAATTATAGAATTATAACAGTTTATTGCAACAATAAATCATTTTTAAGAATTGTGTTTTTTAATTACAGGTAGTCCTTGTTTTACAACCAATTGCTTAGTGACCATTTGAAGTTACAATCTACTCAAAAAAGAAGACTTATGGCCTGGATCTGAAGTTGCAATACTTGTCACCCACCCACCCACCCCCATGATCACATGACCACACTTCAGGGCTTGGCAACATGGCTGCATTTATGGCTGTTTGAAATGTCCCAGTCACATGGCCACATTTTACTTTCATTTTTCCACACAACTGCTCAACAACCATGGCTTTCACTTAATAACAATTTTTTTTTCTAATTTCCACATAAGTAGTAACATAATATTATGCAAAACACATTGGAGGATTGTTACACATTTGATTTTTTCTAATTTTTTAGTCATGTTTCAATTACTTCATATTCTTTACACAGATTATATGAATCTTTTCATTGTTCATTTATATTTCTACAGTAATCTGTATTAATTAAAAAAAAGCTTTCCATGTAATTCAGGAACTATTTTATCTTTTGCTATGCATGTTGGGTCTAACTCACAAGCTGTTAAGCAGATCTCTGTAACAGTGTTTTGCAGTATTATCACTATATTATAAAATGAAGATCTCTCTTGACTAATACCCTGAAAACTGACTTTTATATTTTATTTTTTGCATCCTGTTTTTATGAATGCTATAACATATTAAGAGAGAAATTATTTGGGGTGGGTCCCAAGTCCACTCTCAATAGTAGGAAGCAACATAAATTTTTAGTCATGATCAACAGAAAAGATAGAACACTATTCATACTAAACATACTGCTTTTCAACTTTTAAAAATTAACTTCTTGCTACACGTTCATTATTTCAAAAATGATGCAACTAAAAATATGACAACTTATTCAGCAGAGGATGGCACACCACAAAAACACTATTCATATGCAAATGAACTTGTCACTTCACATTCACACCTGCCATATGACACCTAGACAGCAATTTGCACATTTTGTCTTTTTTATGGAACATGAAGATCTGCATGACAGATCTACAAATATACATCAAAAAGCTACTCACCTGTTTTTGGTCTCTACAAATGGAGAGGAACCATCTGTATCAGGATCCAGAATATGGTCTATTTCATTTTGTGTTTTTTCATACATCTGTTTTCTATCTGCCATATCCTTGTTGTCAATTTGTGGGAAATCATAATAGCCTTTCCGTTTGGCTTTCAGTCGCAATTTGTTGCGATAGTGTTCTATATCAGACTTCTGTTTCAAGGCTTTGTTAATCTGACAATAAAATTTAAAAGGGAAATATACAAATTATGAGTTTTTAAGGTGACTAATTCTCTGAAATGACAAACACAGTGGAATTCATTTGATTACACTATTGAAAAGTTTTTAATAATTATTTTTAAGGCTTTCAGATAAAGTGTGATGCTACATATAAATGTAGAGATCACTCAATCCTAATGAAGACAGTAATTTCAGATCCATTGTTTGTAGTAATCATTTAAAAATTAAAAAGAATACTGAATCAGTAACAGTTTAATGCTAACACTTAGGCAACCTTGGTCAAATTATATGGTTTAATGTATTTCTAATTAAACAAGCACACTCAATGAGTTACACAGTTGAATATGATATATTTCTGCAAATCTGAATGCATTCTTACTATTTATATGCTTCCATCTACTAATTCAAAATAAAAAATGAATATGGAAGACAAAGAGCATTTAGATGCCCTTTTAGTTAATTCCATTGTTTTTTAAAAAACTACAGGCCTGCTAACAGGTGATTAGCTTGTTAGGCCTACAATTACCAGGTGAAGAGAATAATATTGATGAATACTCTGCTCTTCTAACCTCTTATTGTTCCCTACTTTCAACAATCATGGACTCCTCTAAGCAACTGAACATTTGAAAAAAGAAAATTTACTCTTAAAAGCACAGGGAAGAATATTAAAAATCTCTTAAGAAAATCTTTCAGTTATGTGAACATGATTAAGAAATGGAAGTTACATGCAGAACAGAACCCACACATCAGAGCAGAAAAAAGTTTTAACTGGAGAAGCTTATCTACACATCCACTGCATAGGAAAGGTGTCAGGATTCAATCAATTTCACCACAAAAATACACTAAAACTTGTAAAGAAAACCCTGATAAACATGGAAGACTTGTTTATTTTATTCTATTTATTAATTAATTCAATTTATATTGCCATCCAGTCAGCTCAGGATCACCCATTTGGGGCTCTTAAGTGCTTTGGGCTTACTTGGAAATGAAAACTGCACTTTCATGTACAAATATTGCCCTTAAGTGAAGCATTTGAAAAGAGTACTTTGGCCAATAGTTGTCTTTTAAAATTACGAAAGAGAATTACAGAATTCTCTTTAATAAGATTTGTTAAGGGGAAAGGGAAAGTGATAGAATTCCAACAAATTCTTACCAACTATTTTCAATTTAAAGCTAATGTATCTCAGTATAGAATATGGTGATGGTGATAAGAATCTTTTTTCTCAGGATTCCCATGACCTTACATACATCAGAAAAGAGGCAGTATCCTCACAGATAATAGGAACAATTGCAGATGATTGTTTACTTGGATCTCTACAAGCTATGTCCCATAATCAATGAAATTAAAAGAAATAATAAAGCTTGGATAGTTCAGCAAGACAAGTCTGAAATGTATCTACAAATCAACTACAAAATATTTACAAGAAAGAAGGATAAAAGTTTGGAATGACATTCATAGTCCCCTGATTTGAATATTAATTTAAATTTATAGAAGAATCCATAGAAGGATTTTTGTAGAAGGAGACCCAAGAATATTTCTGAGCTAGAAGAATTCTGCAGGAAATAGTGAAGAAAAAATTCCAACAATTCCAAAAGAAAAAAAATATATTTTGAATTACATTTTTTTTACATGTAACTATGTCAAAACTCAGTAAATAACATAAGCGGTCTATGCCATATCCCAACATGGATGCTCAATGGAATGCATTGTAATATAACCACAGTCTAAACCATGCAATGTAGAACTGAATAACTATGTGTTACTAGACAGTTTTTTGTGTAACTTGAGGCTGTAAAGATACTGATTTAAAGATTGTCAAATCACCTTATTACAGCAGAGGTAAGAAGAACAAATGTCAGCACAGTTTTGAAAGATTATTTAAGAATAAAGAAGAATAAAGAAGAATCTGATTACACATTCACATATTAAGGCATAGTTGAAGGGAATATAAACTTTATAGATGGTTGTTTAGGGGAAGAATAGATGCAATGAAAATACAAACTTAACACTCCCCTTGGAATGTCCTCTTTAAGCAAAACACTTTGACAAATGTACATAACCTGCAGTAAGTTTCATTATCCCTCTTATCCTCTTGTTTTCTTTTAATTTCCATACAGGGGAAAAATGTTCACAATTATATGCAGTGATATATTCAGGCTTTCTTTCATAATTTAAAATATGACATCTATGGAAATTTTCATAATACTGTATAATCTTAAGTCAGAATTTCATATTCATTATCCAAAAGTTCTCTACATAAAAACTACATTGTTCATAGAGTAGTATGAGAATAAAACTATAGAAGTTTGCCATCCTTCCATTTCATCATCTAAAAATTGTTTTCCTTCTAAAAACTAATCTTCTTTGTTAATGATTAGTTTTACTATGTATAAAGATAAACAAAGAAAAATAATGCTAGTTCGGTTTCACCTATTTAATGGTGAAACTGATGCAGCATTAATTTTTCATTATATACATTTACACATATTTGATGCAATTATTTTGATGCAAGATTAATCTATGAGACATATATTTTTCCTCCCACTTGATATTATGTGTCAAGCTCTTGGTAACAGAAAACAAGATTCTCACAAAAGTTTTGTTTTAATTTATTGAAAGAGAAAAGAGATTAGATTACAGAAAAATTCACACAACTGGATACTTTCATTTTAACGCACAATTTATCTTTAAATTTGTTCAGAGTCTTCTTAATCGCCTTGCTACTAATTGTTGGATGGACAAGACAGATCCTAACTGTTTCTGATAACAGAAGAATGTGCAATTGTTCTGAGCTAATAGTGTACTGCAAAATGTTATGAACTTTCCCAGGCTCTGAGAAGCCTCTAACATTATTGTACTTGAAATACAGATGGAGAAGAAAAGAAAAAGAATTTCTCCTCTAAGAACAGTGCATATTTATAATTTCCAAAACATAACAGAGGAAAACATATTTGGTAGAAAGGACAATCTGAAGTTTAATTTCTTTGCTCTGCCTCTCAGAATTGTTGCCAGAATCACTGGACGATTCCACACAAACTTTTTTTTGTCTTTGCTGCCTAGTCACCAATTGGCTTAATAGTCACATTATTGAGCATTCCCTCCTCACATCACTTCTTTGATAGAAGTGATAGAAAGCTCAACATACAATAGAAAACCAATTATGAGATATATTCTTACCTCCCCATTAAGAATAGCTGTATCTTGGGTCCTGTCTGTTCCTGGGTGTGCAGAAGGCTTTATTGCAATCAACTGTACAGATCCAGAAGATGTGTCAAAGGGATCAATGGCAGATTTAGTCACATTGTCAAATACCATGCTTCCATCCTCTTCATCACCTAAAGGCACTTTTAAAATAAGTTAAAATTTAGTCAGTATATTGTTTTGTCATTTTACATTTGGGCTACTGTAGGAGAAAATAAAAATGAACTATGCCAGAAATGGTAAACTGGAAAGCTAATTCTTCTAGCTAGAATCATTACAGAATAGAAAACTATAGGTTTTATTTTTCCTTAAAATGCTACATACTATATATACCTTTTTACAATCCTGTAATCTCACAATGCCCATCCTGACGCCTATGCAGAATTTGCAGCAGATAATTTTTCTTTGGGCCCTGGTAGAGAAATATCTGCTGCTACACCGCCAGTTGAAGTATCTACAGTATGCTGATGATACTCAACTGTATATTTTCACTCTTGGTGAGCAAAGTAATGCTTTGGCTACTCTCTCGCGGTGCTTGGAGCCTGTGGAACTCTTCCCAGAGTTCAATTGGGTTTGGTTACATGGGGGTCTGGGATCTGAGATGTTGCCATCTTTGACTCTGGATGAGATGGAACGGCCCCAGACAGATCTGGACCACAACTTAGGGGTTATCCTGGACTCCAATTCTGCACGAGTAACAGGTGCAGTCATAGCTAGGAGAACCTTTGCACAACTTCATGTTGTGTGCCAGTTGTGGCCTTTCCTGGATCAGGACTTCCTGCACTCAGTCATCAGGCCCTAGTCATCTCATGATTGGACTATCCAATTTTTCAGAGATTGCTCCAATCCAGAAACAACCCTGTTCCCTTTCTCTCCACATATTCAACTGGGGACTGGCTGCTCTGCTTTCATTTCTCTTACAGGCTCTTTCTGGTTTTGTCCTGTCTAAATTACTACGGCATACCATAAAATCAGAAACTCTGGACCACAATATATCCCATTAAAGATAGGAATGTTTATAAAATCCTCATAAATACAATTCTTCATCACATATAGAAGAACATTTAAAATAATCAGACCAAGGAGATGAAAACATATAAATTAAAGGTAAATGTTTTCTACCATTGAATTTAATTCCTGGTGTACTACTTGGAATGGCTGTGAAGATTTCTTGGCAACAACATGGAAATGCCACTGCCTTTTTAGAGCATGTTTTTCTAATTTCTTACTCTGAAATTTTCTGGTGGATTTTTATGAATAAAATAACCAGTTCATATACACAAACATGCTGAAATCTAAATATATAGATTTTATAGTTGCAAATTCTCAAACACTTGTTCTGCAATTGGAGGAATATTCTCCTCTGTCTTCTGCAATTTTCTATCTGCCTCAGATAAGTTAAGGTATAGATTTCTGCAAAGTGAATGCAGGGAAAGGCGCTAAGTCAGTCCATTATTTCATGCTTAATGCCTAAACAAGGATTCACAGCTTCCGTGCCATAAGGCAACATTCTTTCATTTTCCTTTCATTCTGTTAAACAGCTACCTGAAGCCAAAATGTACAGCATCTAATAAATAGCTTTATAATCAGAACAGCTCCAGTAGCAGTAGCATTTTTTTTTTATAAATGTGCCATTGTTATAATTTGCTGATAAAAAGAAAGTTTCCTGAAAGTAAGATCATCCTTTGGGTTCTAAAAGTAAGGTAAATGTAAATATAAATACAACATGTTAATAAAATGTCAAAAACTCATTTTTTCTACCTTAAAGCTATGTAGGCAAATAACAGCATTATAAACATCAGAGATGCTATTTGCAGAAATCTTCAGCTTCCCCATCATATATAAGGCTTGATTTGATCATTCATGCTCCCTTGCGATGGGACATCTCAGAAATCATCAATAATCTGAATTATATTTACAATTGGTTTTGAGAAGAAATTCATACCCAAAGAATATGGTTTCTTACAGATTTTGAAATTCACTTGCAAAGGATTATGGCAAATTTTCCTTCCCATTTAAAGCAACAGCTGTTCAACAAAGCTGTGCATTGTATAAATATCATAAACCTGGAGAAAGATTAGCATCATCTTTATCGAAAGCTACTGTTTTACCCTTTGCCTGTAGTGACCTCTACAGCATCCTTTATATTCATTACATCCAACTTCTCTTTCCAAAGCTCAGGTAAGCATTTACTAGAAAACAGAATAGTTACTATAGAAACTGCAGTTCATTTTAAAAAAAAGATTCTGCATATTTGTACCAACACTCTTATACTGCCAAGATCAATGATGTTGACTGGAAAGGAATACCACGTGGGACTGCACAAAATTGCATACAGACCACCTCATCCCACCTTCAACTTATAGAACAAATATTATGAATCCAAACTTACACATGCTTATTTGAAGATAAAAGGTGCTAAGTTGGGAAGGCAAGAAAACCCTCATGTAATTTTTTTTCTTTCAAGTTAGGGTTTGAAATTGCAGGTTATGAACACAAATTAGGAACTAAGGTTTCCTCTTCAGGAAAGCTGTCTCTATCCTAATCTGTGATAATGTATCCAGCAATACAAACAATAAATAATATAGGTAAGTACTAACTACTCATTTCTCGAAGTTCCAGCTGTTGTACTATCCCCATGGTCACGTGGTTGCAATTTGTGTGCTAGGCAACCAGCTCACGTTCATGACGGTTGCAGTGTCCCATGGATCACCCATATCACTATTTGTGACCTTTTCTGCAAGCAAAATCTAAGGAAAAATCAGCAGAGAAGGTCACCTGTTACTCCATAAAATTCCCTCCTCCCAGCTTCTTTGTATATTTGCTGACCTGGTCTCCCTGCACTCATAAGTTATTGAGGTCCTTGCCCAATATTCATAAAATATATAGAATATGCATTAAAATGGCAATTAAAAGTTCTTAAATGAGTTAGAAAAAGGAAGGAAGGGGAGAGAGAAAAGTTTAAAGGTTTCAAAAAAATGCATTTTATTGAATAATATTTATTGTCTCACTCTAGCAGTAAGGCAAGTTTTGGCTACATTTTACAGAGTATTGGTTTTTAATAGTCTGCTAACAGACAGGAGATGTACTACTGGTTGTCTCTCCACTGGTTGCCTCTCCCTGGGAATTCCTTTATGAGGGGCTGAATTAATACCTCACATAGGAGCAAAGTCATTTGCAGAAAGGATTTCTTTTTGGTATTTACTATTAATAACTACTGACATGTATATGTGTTTAATCTAGCTAAAACAAAGGCTGTGATGTCTATTGCTTATTAAGAATCAACAATAATCAGTTGGTTTGGTGGTAAAAGACAGCCTCCAAGGACTTATGTAGCTTTACTTATGGAGTTAATCTAACTTGCACTTGATGGAGTAGATATTAGATCACAAAAATTCATACCATTCACCTTTGAACCACTACAAAATTCTTTGAAAGTAACAAAATTTACTGACCAATGGTAAATATAAATAACTACACATCATATAAAACTACTAACTATTAATTTTACTATTAACTAATTATCCCAGAGCAACTGGTTAAGTCAATTTAACATATAAGAACTAAATGGAAATTTGAAGTCTTGTAACATCCACAGTTTTAGGAAAGTTCTTTTATTTACAAGTGTCACTAAATCATTCCAGTGCAACAGTGCAGGAGCCTAATTGCCCATCTGTTTTAAAATAAGATAAAACTGGCACACAATGAGATCTGATATCAAATGAAGAGACCTGCTCATACATTATTTCATCTGTTTATTATATGAATTTGACAAGTCTTAGAAGATTTGAAGACTGCCTTAATTAAATTCAAGAAAATGAATATTATAGGATATCACATGAAAATAGAGCAGCATTAAAATACTTTGGTAGATAAATGATTACCCAATGACCCATGAAAAAATTTTTTCATAATTAATCTGAAAAGGACAGGGTTTAAATTAGTTTCCCATTATTAAATGAAATTCCCAATCCTAATAACAAGTTCTATAGTTGGACCTTTTGTACTTCTACTAGTACTTCAAATGTGTATTCCTTCATTCACACATCTTGTAAGATGTTGTTATGTCTAAATTACGGGTTTTTAAAGAAAATTAAAGCCTTTCCTTCATAGTAACCATGAGATGTCACCATCCTCTTAATCAGAAAAACAGGACTTAAAATTGGTTTGCTACTATGACAACCAATGAACCAATCTTATATTTGATTTCCTAAATAAACCAATGTGAACGATAAAGACAGTTTTCCTCATTTTCAAAGTCTGTTTCTTTTCTTAAGAGATAATATATGTTTAATCCTTGCATTAAAAGGTTGCACAGCTAATTTACCAAAATATTCATAAATTTACAGTTTTAATTCTGTGTTTCTCATGGGCTGGGTCTTATTTTTTTTTTTGAGCCTCGAGAAAATAGCTAGGTCGTCTTTTCGGGGGTGACTTAAACCCCCCCTTGCATATTTGGGCGGGCGGGCAGTGACAGCTTGGATGTTGACCTCAGCGTTGGTGGGGCACTTTGTATTGGGGTCAACGCAGGGAACATCATATCTGAGTGTGCAACAAAAGTACTTCCTAATGGCAACCCCCCCACACCATTCCCCCCCAATTCGCATGTTTTAATATAGGCCTTAATTTGGGGGGAGGGGCTTAATTTCATTTCATGCCTATAAAACATGCTGGACTTCGTATTGGGGGAAGCCGTATTGTTGGAGAAACAGGGTAGTTGCATTTACTTCACTTCTGGAAGTAAAATTCTGTCAACTAGGTCTATTTGGATTGCTTGTTCTTATCATTTACTGTTCCAACATGAAGATTTGTTGTTTTCTATTTATATCTGAAAAAAAACAAAACCCATTCACTTCAAAGTCAGGGAGTATCATGTATTTGGCACACTGAATATGTACAAATGCAATATGGCATGACACTCTGAAACTGAGTTCCTAGGACTTGAGCAAGATCTTCCTGAATTGATGTCTCCTCTCAGCTCTGATTCCTTTTCTCAGAATTTTGTTCTATCTATGTATAATTCAGAAATGAAACTATAATTCAATTCAGTTGTTCTGCTATAAGCAGAAGTATTTACTTCTATGCTTGCTTGAGATTATATTCGGTCTCTCAAATCATCCTTTAAACTTTTATCAAGGAAAAATAAGCATTTTTTATCTAGTTAACTGATAGTGAAATTAATAAAGATAACTTGGGAGATAGTCAAAATACCGTCTATAACCAAATAGGTAAAGTCAAATAGGTTCCTTTCTTTCTTTCTTTCCCCAAACTGCAAGAAAACTTCATCCATGTAGCTTAGTTTTCATTTTGAACTTTTCTGTGGGTTTTTGTAAGGCCTTTTCTCTAAAATAGGATTAATTTCTAACCTTCATGATTTATGCTCACTAGGTATCTAAGTTAGTTCACCTCATTTAATGAATGTATAAATAAATCAATTCATCAGTGAAATAGGAACGAAAGCAGCCACCCTGAAGGAAACTTGGTAGCAGCTGGGAGAGGCAGAACCTGAAAGGAAAAGGGGAAATTGCTGCAAGTAAACTGCCCTTTTGCTGAGGAATATTAGTTGCAATACCCCTGGAGCAAGATGATTGACAAGTTCCTAATAAAATGTTTATAGTCATTGGATTAAATTCAGGTTTAGCATTCTCACAGCAGATTTATATTGAGGGTTTTTTCCCAGACTTTTTTTTCACTTAAATTAAAGGTATAAGCTTATTTAAAAGACTCAGAGACAATGGTTAAAAATTTAACTTAAAGAGAGGGTTCTGCAAGGGTACATGAGATAGCATTGTTATACTAGAAATAGAAAAGAGTTAGAAAATAGGATAGATGATCAAAGTGACAGATAAAATTGGCATTGATATGTAATGGAATATTTGTTAGTAATTAAATGAAACAAAGAGGATAAGAGAATAAGACTCTCAATGATTTTTAAAAAGTATATAATTGAAAAGAAACATGAAAGATTTTTAATGAAATTAATATCAGTTGACAGGATGAATTTGAACAAGAATAATTTTACTGACTACTGTTAATAACTATTGTTTTGTTTTTTGTTGAAAGACAGAATGAAATATAGGTGATTAAAGTGAACAACAACTGATATTATTCGGTAATGTTTGTTAAAAGATGAAAATATTTTAAATAGAAATGTACAAGATTGCCATCAATATTAATGGCTGAGCTGAACTTTTGATAGTTTATAAAATTGTACACCTCCTAGGTAATGTGAGTAGAGTGATTCAGGATAATACATATACCACATAAACTGAAATTTGCTATCAGCAGTTGTGGCAATGGAAACTAATTTGGACATTAAATGAGTACTGAATGGATTTCCATTGGAAACTATTTAGTAAATGGTAATGACTATTGACTACTTCTCCTAAAACACAGACAGTATGATTAAAATACTGGTTACCAGGAAATAACAATTGAAGGGTCTATCATCCTCCCTTTCAGGCTAACAAACTCCTAAAACGCAGTTGGATGCTCTGACCCTGCAGAGTTCTTCTTATATATAAGCTCTCAATATTGTACTCTCACGATTTCAATAGCTTTGCTCAAAGTAAATCCCATGTCACATTGCACCAAAGGATGAAAAGAGGATGTAAAATGGAGAGAAACACTTGCCATCCATTGGTTAATGCGATCTTCCGTTCTGTACTGACTGCCTCCATTTTTCATCTTCTCTATCCTTCCAGCATCCGTCGACTGAGATTCCATCCGCTCAAACAGTTTTGAGCGGCTCAAAACTTTTTGAGCGGAAAATGTATCTAACGCGTCCGTTCTGCATCCGCAACACATATGGGGAACATCCGTTCTACATCTGTTACGCATCCGCTATATCCGGTAGGCATCCGCTGCGCATCCGTGCAACTTGCATCCTCTCCAGCGGAAAATGGACACAGGGAGGAAGCGAAACGGACGCAGAATGGACACAAAGCATTAGTAGCACGGACGGAGAAAGGATGAAAGCGGATGCAGGTCGCATACAAAGCATTAAAACGGAAAAAACGTTCGCAGAGGAAACCTATCTCGGATATTTAGGATGTCTGCAGGATGTCTAGAGGATGCAAAAGAACATCTAGCGGAAAACCTATATTTCCAATAAAAGGGGAGGAACTCGCCTGGATCTCACTTTCAATCCAGCAGCCCTGCGGTGCAGACCTCTTCAGCCTTCATCTGGCTCTTGCTCTTCCACAGCATCCAGTCATCTCCACCATGGATCATCACACACTCCTTTTGGTAGCCACCATTGATATACAACAGTGCAAATCCATCTACAGGCTCTTTCACCTATTCTACGCAAAGAAAGGGAGGCGGCCAAGAAGTGTCTGGGTCTGAAGATGGATCACCAGAAGAGCAGAGTACGGACTGTACAACAAGCTGATGGTGGAGCTGAGGAACGAAGACACTCGTGCATTCCAGAACTTCATGAGGATGCCTCCAGCCATGTTTGACGAAGTTGTGGAGTGGCTGAGACCCAGGTTGACCAAGCAGAGCACCAACTTCTGGCTCAGCCTGGGACCTGGACTCAAGGTGGCACTGACTCTATGCCACCTGGCCTCCGGGACCACCTACAGGAGCAGGCAGTACAGCTGGAGGGTGCCACACAACACCATCAGTATTGTGGTCAGAGAAGTGGTGCAGGCCATCATCGAAGAATACCTGGAGGAGCTCCTGCAGTGCCCCTCCACTGAAGAAGGATGGAAGAAAGTTGCAGAGCAGTGGTATCAGAAGTGGAACTTCCCCCACACCGTTGGAGCCATAGATGGCAAGCACGTGGCCTGCAAAGCTCCAACCAAGTCAGGGTCCACTTATTTCAACTACAAGGGCTTCTTCAGCATCATCCTCTTCGCCATGGTCGATGCTGACTACAAGTTCATGTACATCAATGCCTCAGGCAACGGCTCATCTTCAGATGCCCAGGTATACAACGCCAGTCACCTCAAGGAGGGGCTGGAATGCAACCTCATCATGGGCTTCCCAGATCCAGACTCCTTGCCCAATGACACACAAGATGTGCCCTACTTCATCGTGGGGGATGACGCCTTCTCCCTCAGAACCTACCTCATGAAGCCCTACACCTCCAGATGCCTCACCCGTGAAGAGAGGATCTTCAACTACAGACTGTCCAGGGCAAGGCGGGTGGTGGAGAACGCCTTTGGCATCCTGGCCAACAGGTTCCAGGTACTTCTCACCACCATGCAGCATCGCCCAGAGACCGTGAGGAGGATTGTGGAAGCTTGCTGCATCCTGCACAATCTCATGCGCACCCGCTACCCAGTGTTGCAGAACAGGCTCGTAGACCTCCAACAAGGCAATGGGGACATGGAGCCTGGGGAATGGAGGCAAGGGCAAAACCTGATAGACACTCAGGATGTGCAAGGCCCCAACAGAGCCTCACGTGAAGGGAAGAAGCAGCGCAACCTCCTGAAACACTGGTGCAACTCCCCAGCTGGAGCGGTGGAGTGGCAAGACAGGATGATAGATGATTAATGGATGCTTCCTTCAGCCTGTCTCATCACACTGATGAGATTGGGCCATGTATGTTGGGTGGGCCTACAATGAACAGGGCATTTAAGAAAGAGTTGTTTTTATGTTGAAATATGTGGATGAATGATTACATTGTTATTGATAATAAAGGGCCATAGGTGTGGCACCTGGGAGGGTGGACCATACAGTCCACTATGCTTGCACTGGAGGCTTATCTATCCCACTGCTATCCCTACCCATCCCACAGGTATCCCTACCCATCCCACAGATATTACCCATCCCAAAGGTATCCCTGCCCATCCCACAGATATTACCCATCCCAAAGATATCCCTGCCCATCCCACAGCTATTACCCATTCCAAAAGTATCCCTGCCCATCCCACTGCTATTACCCATCCCAAAGGTATCCCTGCCCATCCCACAGCTATTACCCATCCCAAAGGTATGCCTGCCCATCCCACTGCTATCCTTACCCATCCCACAAGCATGCAAACGCTTAAACCATTTCTAAAAGTTTCCACCAAGACTTTATTGACAAAAATAAATGAAGCAAGTGTGTGAAACAAAGATAATCTTTATTAATAACAAGCTGTAAAAGCAAAATGACCCAAGTCAAGTGTCCAAAGCAAAGATAAAGTCAACAGGTAGCAACCCAGTCTCTGGCACTCTTCTTAGTCACTCTGAGGCATGCCCAGTCTCAGGGGTGAAGGGTCCAGGTGCTGTGGAGGTGGCTGCTGCTGGAGTGCTGGTCTGAGGCGTCATTGGGGTGCCTAGCCCCGAGAGGACAACAGGGTATGGTGTGTGGAGGAAGCTCTCAGAGAGCTGGCTCAGTCCTGTGATGTTGAGAGCCTCTTCCTCCAGGACATGGGGTGTCAGCCCCAATACTGATGACAGATGTTCTGAGACTGGGCTTGGCTGTGGGGTGCAGGAAGGAGCAGTGTAGTGGGGATGTCTGGTCTGCAGGTGAGTGAGGTGAGGCGTGGGTGGCATCTGTGGCCTGGGTGGCATCTGTGGCGTGGGTGGCATCGGTGGCATCGATGGCATCGGTGGCATCAGTGGCATCGGTGGCGTACGATGTACCTGTGCCTGGACTGGGAAGGGCTACCAGTGCTGCTGGGCCTCTGGTAGCCGTATCCTTGGTAGGTGAGGGGCTGTGGAAAGCCTTGGAAGGGCAGTGACATCACCTGGGGTGGAGGAGCAGGCCTGGACTGGGTGGGAGCAGGTTCAGCTGGGTCTGGAGGGTTGTGAAGAAGACCGGAGATCCTGTCCTTTACCACCTGGTACTGTGATTCCAACATTTCATGAGGGTCTGGTTGACGTAGGTGAGGAAGGGCTTGCGGTTGGAGGATGGGACGTCGGTGTGTACCAGCTGAGAGAGAAGATCTGTGCTGCTTCTGATGGTGTCCCTGATCTCCAGCAGGACAGTGTGGCTCTGCCCCTCCGGTCTGCCTCTCTGCCTTTCTGTGGAGGTGGAGCTGGGGGTG
>BLBF01000017.1:12721547-12779738 GCA_015471245.1 Laticauda colubrina | reverse complement strand
AAAAGCAGTAACATTTTACACAATATGAACAATATCACATAACATACTAAAAATTAATATCCAGTTGTCATTAAACATAGCTGGTAACTTAAATAAAAAGCCTATTTCTCTTCTTAGGACCACACAGAAACACAGAAATAAAGGGACAATGTTTCAGAAAAAACAACAGCATGCTACAAACTTGGTACCACAATTTTTATACTCAATCAACAAAATTAAGGGACGTTAACAAAATTAGCCCACTTATAGCAACATCAAAATAGAAATGGAAAAACATGTACTGTAAACCAAATTTAGATCCAGACAATGCTGCCCTATTTTTTCTAATACACCAAGAAACACAGCAATGATGAAAGTTGAAATAAAGACTGAGGTCATACTAAAGAGGTAGTCTATAGAACTCAAATAAGGGTTACAAATAAACAAAACAAAAAAGAGAGAAGTGCATTGTAGATAGGTGTATGGTATTAATTCTAATTAACTGCAATATTATTATTCAGCATTATATTTTCTAGAGCAATCTGTCTCCATGGGAGAAATGTAAGGTAATTTAGTAGATCATTCACCAGGACATATTTCTCACCATTTCTTTTTCTTCCTTCCTCTTTTGTCACTTTCTTTGCTGTTACTTTCTGTGGAGAGCCTCGGCCTGAATTGGGCTTTCCTGATTCGTTGCTGATGACAGAACCATTTTCACTCAACGACCGGCTGCAAGTAATCATAGCAACAAGGAAGAAGACTAAGTTTTTCCTGCATATTCGTCATTTCAAGGTTATTGCATTTGCTTGGTCTGCATCACGGCCTATTCCAAGCCTGATTTTTATAGACAAATAAATATTTATAATATGTTGCAATGAAGAAACATAAAAACAGCAGGAAGGCATCCATAGTATTTCCAGGGGAGGGGGTTGTTACAACAACCAAAAGTCAGAACAATTTCTATGCGTGGCTATTGTTTTCTTTATAAGTTCACAATAATAAAAGGAAAATCTTGCAAAAAAAAAAAGACTAAGGTTTTTCCCCCTCACACAGATGCCGTTAAATAAATAATTCTCAATGCATCTTTATTCTAATATTGGTTTAGCATATTGCTATAGACTCATTCCATGCCTTTTTATACAATCCAAAGAGAAATGAAGAGTATTTTTCATTAGGGAATTCATCTTTAGCCGTATTTCAAAAATAGCACTAGGATAAAGGGCACTATAATAATCTAAAATGTTTAATAGTCTCTAGAAAGAGGGACAAAGCTTATATATATTTTTACCACTGCAAGATTTATTTTTGCAAAAAGATACTCTGATGTGGATTCATATTCCTGTTCACAGTCTGTGTAAATATTATGCACACATTTTAAAACAGTAAAGCAAACAGCAGAGCACAGCTGGTTTAATAGTAAAATCTGCAAGAAACTGAGAACAATCTGCTTATATTTTAAAAATAGCTATAAACCATCACCCTCCCTATGCCTTATTAAAGCAAGCCATGATTCTATTTTGAATAGAATTTATTTCACTCATTCTTACTTGGAGCAGTTCTTCCAATGTCGAGGTCTAAGCATAACAGCAAAGAATAGGTCTAACCGTAACAGCAAAATAGTTAGCTGGAGATTAAGTCAAAATCTGTAATCTCTTCTATGTCACTGTGCACAAGACAGGTGAACAAATCTAAGGCAAGTATAGAATGGTATATATTTTTATCTGAAGCTGAGATGCTTCACAAAGAAATATCAAGTGACAACTCACAACCATTTATTTAAGTTTTATGAGCTATTACTTTGACTATTCTCTGCCCTTGTTCTGATGAGATTGTAACTGGGGGAAAAACAGAATATATTTTGTTCTGTGTTCTGACTTTCCAGTGAAGAAAACTAAGGAAACTAAGCTCTCTCATAATCTTAAAATATATATCCTGTTCCTAATGTATTCCAAGGTATACTGGGTTGTATCTGTGTACATGCATGAGAGTAGTCCTTTGTTAACTGTGTCCACATGTAAACAATATGACAGATCTAACAATCTTCCAGTCTTAAGATATTCTTTCCAGTTTTCTGCTTCCAAAAATGCATGGTTTAGATACCTGGGTTTTTGTATGTTTGTTTTGTTGTTAATGAACTTTAAATTCAAACTCTATGGTAAACTATACAGCATGATCTATATATAATTTGGACAAAGAATGTGCAAATAAATTCTGTAAGGAATACACTGATCATTCAAAGTAAACCAGTTAAGTCAGGAATTCTAATTTATTGCTTGTACAAATGATATAAATGTATTGGACTGGTTGTTCTAAATAGAATATTCTTACTTTCTTATATATGCTATACAGATTGGTTTGAGCTCAAAAATACTTTGAAAACAGCCATTTCTGAATTTGAAGCAGCTGTTTTGGATGTAAAACAGAGCATGCTGATTTTGAAACTGTTTGAATTCGAACTGTTCACCACAAGACACAATGACATTATTGTCACAGTACATGTTATCAGATTCTAGATTTTAATTTCAGAACATGCACAATATGGTCATATTACACGTGTTAACATGTTGAGGTCTGTTATGCATGGTTCTTCATGCTACAGATCAATCATGCTGAGAAATGTATTTGTGTACTCAACAATATCTGAGATCTACAAGTTCTCTATCCCTGACATATGTTAAGAGACTTGTCAGAAGAGGGAAAACAGTTCTTAAAGGGCACCATCCCATTTGAGTTTTAAAAACGAACCTAGTTCATATATAAAATTGTGCCAGGATATTAGCCATGGAATTATATACTCCATTCAAAGACCAATTTAGGAGTTATAACATGAACTAACTAAAATTCTATGAATAAAACATTATAGTAGTAATTTCTGGAAATAACAGAAACTGAGTAGCAACTGCCTACTTGTCTTTTTTCAGAAGGCTTTGAATCTCATGCACCAATGTGAAATGAGAAAGGATTTCTGTATTGTGGACCTTATTGGGCGTCTAGGGGCACCCCTAATCTATGAATTAGTTTCTTTAAAGCTAAAATTCTATAATTATATCTATATCTATATAATTATATCTAAATAATTATATCTATAATTCCATTCAGAGCAGGCTGATTAAGTCTCATACATGCAGATATTGCAATTCTTTATTTTTCTTAATATCTTTTTTTTAAATCTAAGTATTCAAAACTATATTGTACTACAGAGGTTTGAGCAGATTTTTTTGTATGTGAAAAGATTGAAATTATAAGCAGAGAAACAATTACAAAAATCTGTTAATCATCTAAGCCTTAGTCTTTCTGCTGATATTGCTCACCTCTTTCTTGTGTCATTGGACTTGGCAGTTTTTGCTGTGCTTCCATCCTGAACGATTTCCCTTTCCTGGGATGCAGGAGCATCTCTCACAGAAACAGGCAAAACTACAGTCTCTTGGGTGACAGGCAAAACTTCATCTTCAGTCCCTTGTTGGCCTAAATGTTGCTTGGCGTAGTCAAAGCCTTGAACTGGCTGGAAAAAAATATGGGGGACTTGCATCAATGATATATATTGCATGTATCTAAAAGTGATGATAATCCGTACTTAAATGTAAGATAGTTTTTGAAATGAATTGGTATTCATTTTTAACTATTTTAAGGCTGAATTTAAAACTTTTTTCCTACAAAATAGAACATCTACTGTTTCAACAAAGTAAGATTACTCCAATTTCACGCCTCCATTTCTGGCTGGTGTGATTGATGTGGTTCAACTTCTTAGCATCCCTACTATCCTCATATGAGTTGCATTTAAATGGCAACAAAGGCAAGAGATTCCAAGAATAGTGATGGTAAAAGAAAAAGAAAAGAGAGCAATGGCAACAACAAGTGAGCGTTTGAAAAGCATCACAGGATGATATTCAATCTGGCACAATTTTACTTTTAAACAGACTACTGTCTTTACTGAACTGAAATCAATAACAAGATTCAGACAAGTAGAAAAGAGAAAATTCACTTTTGTCCTTGCAAAAATTACTTGTTTTGAAATATTAATCTTGTAAACTACAAAATAGAAACCAGTATTTCACACTTTTTAACTACATCTTGGAACATACCCATTTTTAAACTTTGTCAGTGGGACACAATTGTCTGTTATCCACAATACCATCTGTTTCATGTAAGTATTAACTATTCATAAGACAATAAATTACATAACAGATGCATTAAATATTACACAAGTGCACCAGTTCTAAAATAATAGTTTAAACTGAATCTTTACAATTTGTAATTCACGGTTTAAAACAAATGGAAACACAATTCTTATTTTAATTTTTTTCAGATCAAATATTCATCTACTATCACACATCTTAAATTTGAGCAAAAGGAAGATAATTTAGCTTAATTTCCCTTTGGTATCATAAAGAAGCATAGAGCAGGACAGTTTCACAAAATGGGTGCAAAGTAGATCCAGGGCGTAGAACTATAACATCAATGTCCAAATATACTGTCATATATTTGAGGTTGGAATGAAAAAAATTAGGATCTCTTAACAATTATGCCAGAATTGTAAAGATAAAAATTTTAGTTGGAAACCTCTTCCAATTTCATTACTAATTAATATGGTTGGATAAGAATAAGTAGCTGTGTGTGCAGCAGTAAAATAAGATAATCCTGGAACTAGTTCTGAAAAGAATGCAGAAAGCTGATTTTTATGTAGGTCTACAATCCACTAACACTCCAATTGTACAACAAAAATAAACTGAAATAATATGATGAATCTGTACAGACAGTCAGCTTGTGTATAATATGTGTCTGTATATAAACTTTAGAATATAAAAACTATTTCTACAGAAACTGAACTGTGAATAAGTATTAGCACCTTTGAAACTTGTCACTATTCATACATCAGTAAGATTTCTTAACCACAACAGAAAATCCCTATGTGACACAAAATAAACCAAGGGGGGGGAAAGGAAAATATCCATTACTATTTTACCAAACAAAATCCTAGGAGGAATAGAAATATCAGCACTACTTCTTCAGTCTTAACAAAAAGCAATAGCAATAGCTCTTAGACTTACCTTCACAGTGCTTTACAAACTTTTCGAAGCAGTTCCCAGAGTCAGCATATTGGCCCAACAATCTGGGTCCTCATTTTACCAACCTTGGAAATAGTGGTGGGATTTAATTTTTTTTTTACTCCCGGTTCTGTGGGCATAGCTTGATGGATATGGCAGGGGAAGGATACTGTAAAATCTCCAGTCAGAAGTGGCATTTGCTGGTTCTCTGTACTACTCAAAATTTCCGCTACTGGTTCTCCAGAATTAGTCAGAACCTGCTGAATACCACCTCTGCTTGGAAAGATGAAAAGCTGAGTCAACCTTGAACTGGTCAGGATCAAATTGCTGACAATTGGCAGAATTAGCCTGCAATACTGCATTCTAACAATTGCACCACTATAGCTCTTCTGTTTAATTAATGCTTATCGGGCCAATAAGGTCTGAATCTTATGGTTCTATGTTGAATGAAACCAGCAATGGTTTCAAATTATTTTTAACACAATCACAACTTCTCTACTGAACCCAAACATCCTTTTTTAAAAAGCTGGACATCATGATGTTCAAAAAGTTGGTTCATAAAAACTTTACTTTTCTTCCAATCTGAAATTATTAATTATTTTGTTGAAATACAATTGGAAGCACTTATACACAAATCACCTGTGCACCTATCATCTATATGTGCCCAAATTATATCTATACTTTTCAATTATTTTTTTAAAAGAAAAATATAACAGATTGAATAAGTACATGCAAAGTTTCTCATCCTTTCTCAATTTTTAACAGACATACCGGTAACATGTTTTCTTTGTTAAATATAAACAAGCTGTATCAAAAGTCAATAATCAATTAATTATCAAAATGTTATCTTACTTTTTTTTTTTCTTTTACTTCTCCCCTGCTACAATCAAACAAATCTTGGAAGCTTAGATGTTATGTACACAGAAATTAAAACATCCATGACAGGTCAAAACCAATCAAAACAAAAAGATCAAATAGGATGATAACCCTATCAATCTCAACTAGATTCAAAGTAAGTCCTCCAAAATAATGGTTTTTTTAAAAAAAAATCAGAAAAACTGACAAGGAGACTGTCAGGCTGATCTCCATCAGGTGCCTGGTATAAAGCTTATCACTTTTGTCATGTAAACCTCATAGAAATGTGAGGAAGTTTCTCACTAGCTGTTTAAATTGGTTGAGTTGATGATGGTGTGAGCATATGGACATGAAAGTCTCCAGATATAAGTCATAAATGAAAATGTAGGCCAATACCAGCATCTTAAATTTTACCTGGAAACTAGTCTACAAAACCAATGCTATTACATTCCCAATAATAAACACCAATAAACATATAGGCCAACACATTCTGGACTAATTGCAAATTGCAAGAATATCTTTTAAAGGGAAGCTTAATGTAAAGTTCATTGCAATAGATAAAATAGGCAATAATAAATGTAAATTACTGTAGATACCGTATATACTCGCATATAAGCCAACTTTAGAAAGCTTTTTTTTTTTCCAAATTTGGGGGTCAGCTTATACGCGCATAAATCTGATTTATCAGTGGCCGTGCCTCAATTTGCACCAGAGCAGCGACTTAGCGTGCCGGCTTCCCGTGATGAGAGTCTTGGCTCTCGCACTCCCTGTCAGCTGGCCCTTAGCAGCACTCGCTTCAAGTAAAACGTGCGCGAAGTTGGGCAGCGACGAAAGCCCATGTCACACTGAACCAACGGATGCAAAGAGGATGTAAAACGGACAAAAAACCTTGCCATCCGTTCGAAAACGTGATGTACTCACTGCCTCCGTTTGGCTTCCTCTCTATCCGTCCAGCATCCGTTTATGGACGTTTCATCTGTTCCAAAAGTTTTGGGCTGCCCAAAACTTTTGCACGGAAAATGTATCCAGTTTGTCCGTTCTGCATCCGCGACGCATCCACTAGGCATCCGTTACGCATCCGTTAGGCATCCACTATATCCACTAGGCGTCCGCTACGCATCCGCGGAACTCCATCCGCCCGGACGCAGGGAGGAAGTGGAACGGATGCAGAACAGATGCAGAACGGATGCAGAACGGATGCCTAGCGGATACAGAACAGAAACAAAGCATTTAAAACGGAAAAAACGTTCGCAGACGGGACCTATCTCGGATATTAAGGATGTCTGGAGGATGCCTAGAGGATGCCTAGAGGATGCCTAGAGGAAAACCTATACTACCTATAAAAAGGGGGAGCAACTCGCCTGCATCTCACTTTCAGAACGGCAGCCCAGCGGTGCAGACCTCTGCAGCCTTCATCTGACACTTCCTCTTCCACAGCATCCAGTCATATCCACCGTGGATTGTAACAAAGTCCTTTCGGCAGCCACCATCGTTCTGCAACAGTGCGAAGCCATCTGCAGGCTCTGTGAACTCTACTGCGAGAAGAAAAGGAGCCATCCAAAAAAAGTCTGGATCCGAAGATGGTTCACCAGAAGAGCAGAGGACGGACTGTACAACAAGCTGATGGTGGAGCTCAGGAACGAAGACACTCGTGCATTCCAAAACTTCATGAGGATGCCTCCAGCCATGTTTGATGAAGTTATGCAGCGGGTGACACCCAGGTTGACCAAGGCAAACACCAGCTTCCGGCCCAGCCTGGAACCTGGGCTCAAGGTGGCACTCACTCTGCGCCACCTGGCCTCAGAGACACCTACAGGAGCATGCAGTATGGCTGGAGGGTGCCACACAACACCATCAGCATTGTGGTCAGAGAAGTGGTGCAGGCCATCATCGAAGAATACAAGGAGGAGCTCCTCCAGTACCCCTCCACTGAAGAAGGATGGAAGAAAGTTGCAGAGCAGTGGTATCAGAAGTGGAACTTACCACACATCGTTGGAGCCATAGATGGCAAGCACATGGCCTGCAAAGCTCCAGCCAAGTCGGGGTCCACTTATTTCAACTCCAAGGGTTTCTTCAGCATCATCCTCTTCGCCAAGGTCGATGCTGACTACAAGTTCATGTACATTGATGCTTCAGACAACGGCTCATCTTCAGATGCCCAGGTATACAACGCCAGTCACCTCAAGGAGGAGCTGGAAGGCAATCTCATCGTGGGCTTCCCAGATCCAGAACCCCTGCCCAACGACACACAAGATGTGCCCTACTTCATCGTGGGGGATGACGCCTTCTCCCTCACAACCTACCTCATGAAGCCCTACACTTCCAGATGCCTCACCTGTGAAGAGAGGATCTTCAAATACAGGCTGTCCAGGGCAAGGCGGGTGGTGGAGAACGCCTTTGGCATCCTGGCCAACAGGTTCCAGGTACTTCTCACCACCATGCAGCATTGCCCAGAGACCGTGAGGAGGATCATGGAAGCTTGCTGCATCCTGCACAATCTCATGTGCACCCGCTACCCAGTCTTGCAAAACAGGCTCGTGGACCGTCAACAAGGCAATGGGGACATGGAGCCTGGGGAATGGAGGCAAGGGCGAAACCTGATCGACACTGAGGATGTGCAAGGCCCCAACAGAGCCTCACATGAAGCAAAGAAGCAGCGCAACCTCCTGAAACACTGGTGCAACTCCCCAGCTGGAGCAGTGGAGTGGCAAGACAGGATGATAGATGCTTAATGGATGCTTCCTTCAGCCTGTCTCATCACACTGATGAGATTGGGCCATGTATTTTGAGTGGCCCTACAATGAACAGGGCATTTAATAAAGAGTTGTGCTGATGTTGAAATGTGTGGATGAATGATTACATTGCTATTGATAATAAAGGGCCATAGGTGTGGCACCTGGGAGGGTGGACCATACAGTCCCACTATGCTTGCACTGGAGGTTTATGTATCCCACAGCTATTACCCATCCCAAAGGTATCCCTGCCCATCCACTGCTATCTCAAACCATCCCACTGCTATCTTAACCCATCCCACAAGCATGCAAAGGCTTAAACCATTTCTAAAAGTTTCCACCAAGACTTTATTAAAAAAAAGAAATGAAGCAAGTGTGTGAATCAAAATTATACTTTATTAACAACAAGCTATAAAACAAAAATGAGTCTCTGGCACTCCTCTTGGTCGCTCAGTCTCAGGAGTGAAGGGTCCAGGTGCTGTGGAGGTGGCTGGTGCTGGAGTGCTTGTCATCAGCTCCTCCAGAAGCAGAAGCAGCAGAAGCCCCAGCCCCAGAAGAGCGAGCCCATGCTGCAGAAGCCCTAGCAGAACCAGAGTGAGGGCCAGGAGGCGGGATGGTAGCCCTGTCCCTCTTGCAAGGGCTGGCAGCAGATGGCTGAGGCTTGCTGTGCTTCCGCATGGTTTTGGGGTTGCTGGATGGCAGGGAGGCTGGCAGGAACCAAGGCTGGCAGGAAGGCTGGCAGGGAGGCAGGCACCAAGGCTGGCAGGGAGGCTGGCAGGGAGGCAGGCACCAAGACTGGCAGGAAGGCTGGCAGGCAGGCAGGCACCAAGGCTGGCAGGCAGACATGAACCAAGGCTGGCAGGCAGGCAGGCACCAAGGCTGGCAGGAAGGCGGGTACCAAGGCTGGCAGGCAGACATGAACCAAGGCTGGCAGGAAGGCAGGCAGCAATATACATGGCCCAATCTCATCAGTGTGATGAGACAGGCTGAAGGAAGCATCCATTAATCATCTATCATCCTGTCTTGCCACTCCACTGCTCCAGCTGGGGAGTTGCACCAGTGTCTCAGGAGGTTGCACTGCTTCTTCCCTTCACATGAGGCTCTGTTGGGGCCTTGAACATCCTCAGTGTCGATCAGGTTTCGCCCTTGCCTCCATTCCCCAGGCTCCAGGTCCCCATTGCCTTGTTGGAGGTCCACGAGCCTGTTCTGCAAGACTGGGTAGCGGGTGCGCATGAGATTGTGCAGGATGCAGCAAGCTTCCACGATCCTCCTCACGGTCTCTGGGCGATGCTGCATGGTGGTGAGAAATACCTGGAACCTGTTGGCCAGGATGCCAAAGGCCTGTAGTTGAAGATCCTCTCTTCACGGGTGAGGTGTCTTGAAGTGTAGGGCTTCATGAGGTAGGTTCTGAGGGAGAAGGCGTCATCACCAATGATGAAGTAGGGCACATCTTGTGTGTCATTGGGCAGGGGGTCTGGATCTGGGAAGCCCATGATGAGGTTGTGTTCCAGCCCCTCCTTGAGGTCACTGGCGTTGTATACCTGGGCGTTGTATTGCCTGAAGCATCAAAGAGGATGATGATGAAGAAGCCCTTGTAGTTGAAATAAGTGGACCCCGACTTGGCTGGAGCTTTGCAGGCCACGTGCTTCCCATCTATGGCTCCAACGGTGTGTGGGAAGTTACACCTCTGATACCACTACTCTGCAACTTTCTTCCAGCCTTCTTCAGTGGAGGGGCACTGGAGGATCTCCTCCTTGTATTCTTCGATGATGGCCTGCACCACTTCTCTGACCACAATACTGATGGTGTTGTGTGGCACCCTCCAGCCGTACTGCATGCTCCTGTGGGTGGTCTCTGAGGCCAGGTGGCGCAGAGTCAGTGCCACCTTGAGCCCAGGGTCCAGGCTGGGCCGGAGGTTGGTGCTAGGCTTGGTCAACCTGGGTCTCAGCCATTCCACAACTTCATCAAAGATGGCTGGAGGCATCCTCATGAAGTTCTGGAATGCACGAGGGTCTTTGTTCCTCAGCTCCACCATCAGCTTGTTATAAAGTCCATACTCTGCTCTTCTCCCAATCCATCTTCGGACCCAGACGCTTCTTGGCCGCCTCCTTTTCTTCCCGTAGAACAGTTGAAAGAGTCTGTAAATGGCTTCGCACTGTTGCAGAACAATGGTGGCTACCAAAAGGAGTGTGTTACGATCCATGGTGGAGATGACTGGATGCTATGGAAGAGCAAGAGCCAGATGAAGGCTGCAGAGGTCTGCACAGCAGGGCTGCTGGACTGAAAGTGAGATCCAGGTGAGTTGCTCCCCCTTTTTATCGGCAATATAGGTTTTCCACTTTGTGTCCTTTTGCATCCTCTAGGTATCCTCTAGACATCCTTAATATCCAAGATAGGTCCCCTCTGCGAACGTTTTTTCCGTTTTAAATGCTTTGTATGTGAGCTGCATCCACTTTCATCCTTTCTCTGTCTGTGCTACTAATGCTGTGCGTCCATTCTGTGTCCGATTCGCTTCCTCCGTGTCCACTTTCCATTGGAGCGGATTTGAGTTGCGTGGATGCGCAGCGGATGCCTAGCGGATGTAGCGGATGCGTAACAGATGATGACGGATGCAGAATGGATGTTCCCCGTATGCGTAGCGGATGCAGAACGGACGCATTGGATACATTTTCTGCTCAAAAAGTTTTGAGCAGCTCAAAACTTTTTGAGCGGATGGAACCTCAATCGACAGATGCTGGACGGATAGAGAGGATGAAAAATGGAGGCAGTCAGTACAAAACGGATGAATCACGTTAACCAACGGATGGTAAGTGTTTCTCTCCATTTTACATCCTCTTTCCATCCGTTGGTGCAGTGTGACATGGGCTTAAAATACCAATGTTATTTGTTTCATTTCATTTTTCACTGTTGAGCTTTCCATTTTTCACTATGTTGAGCTTTTAATGCTTCCTAAATTTATATTCCACTATTATTCTTTCTTTGCACCTTTTTCTCTTTTTTTGTTTTAAAATCCCAAAGGCTTTAATCTCACTGTTTTATAAACACTATTTGTACTCTGAATAATCCTCAGATCTTCATCAACAGCGTATTGACAGCTATCCAACTTGAGAGACTCCTTATTTGACTTGATGTTATCAGTTACTTTTTCTTGTCTGTCCATGTGGTAAAATAAAGCAATGTTTTTTACCATTGCCTTTCCCATGCAATATGAAATATACTTAAAGTGAAAACCTACCTTCAGCATCTTCCTATATTAATGCTGCCCAAAGAGATGTTTATTTCTTTTAGTTGCAAAACTAGTGGGAACTTCACCATTTGGGTGACCCTGTTGGGATTATATATTCTTGGCATACATTCCAGTGTTCTTGTTCTTTCTTCCCAGGAACATCCCTTCCTGACCACAATGAGGCAGCATAGCAGGATGTGGGAAGAGGTTAATGGACTGGTAGATAAATTATTAATTGGCTGGAACTGCTCTATTTCTTGTTTCAAAAGAAGCTGCTCCCCCCGCTCCAGGTTTTAATTTCATCCCAACTTCCAACTGTTGCAGCCCTTTCTATCTGATGATTTTGAAATGGGACTTTTCTTGGTTTTATATTGAAAACTGGAATAAGTTTATTGACTTGGCTGAAAGTAAGGCATTTCCCCTTGATTTTCAAATTTAAAACCATTAGCTGCAAATTGATGCTATTAATTAAAAGGAACAAAGGATGCACTATTATAGTAATGGAGTCAAAAGATTAAAAATAAAAAGAGTTCTAGTGCACTCAGATTAAATAATTCATTCTTTTATCATATTCAGGTAGCATCAGGTAAAAAACTAAATTTGGCTAAGCTCATTTTCAACAAATATAAAAAGAAGAGAAATGCATATATACAATGATTCTTCTGTGGGGGGAAAAAACCCTCACTTTTCCTCATGTTGTAGTTAAGTCACTTGAAGTAAAATCAATGAAGATGATAAAGAAATCAAAGTAGTCTCAAGATACTGTACTCTTTTTCAAAAAGCCACTGATCTCTTGCAAATGACAAGTCACTTGTCTAGACTCCTTGAAAGAATTCTTCCTACAGTGCAGCCTCAGAGGTGCAGCAAAATCTTTTTCTTCTTGGTCACCATGCACTGCAGTGTTTAATCTAAAGGTTTAATTGAACTGCTTAGATCCATTCACTGAGAGAGGGCTTTTATGAAATGGTCCAGTAGGTAGACCTTCGGTGCAAAGAGCTGCTGTCTACAGAATGCTGCTAGCAGCAGGAATACAGGACTGATTATGCAGCTCTATGCCACTGTGTTCCCCCTGAGACTTGAAATCAGAGCAAGCTGGGCAAGGAAAACAGACACTACACAGCACTGCAAGCAATGCAAAATAGCAAGATTTCTTATCACAAACGTGGATTGCACATTCTTAAAAAATAACATACCAAAAAGTTCTTAACAGCCATATTCAAAATATAAGCAGCAATAAACAAGATTTTAAAACAATAAAGTAATCCTATTGCAAACTAATTTTTTCATTCAGAAGAGCTGCAAGCAGTGTCAGACAACTTGAAAAAAATAGCTACATAAATAATACACAGCATATTTAAATATGGTATGCAATATTATTAACAACTATTTACACTGTGAGACTTGTTTAACAATTAGCTACTTTCCTTTTATGATAAGAAGTCAATGTTCAAAGAGGTTAAAATGAAAATAAGTTATTAATCAATGCTAATTAGTATTACAGCAGAAAAATCAGAGGAATCTATAAGAAAATGTTTCAGATGGGAGCCATTTTCCTGAATGAAAGGATTCCCTCTCCTCAGAGTTATTGCAGGAGCAGCCTGTGTAGCAATGCCATTAGGGAATAATAAAGTTAAAATATTCCCAACATAATCTAAATTTTGCTCACATACATAAATGCAGTTACTGCAAAATGGGAACCATAACTAATTCACACTGGAGACTAGAGCTACAATTTATCAAACTATAATCTATCTGGGTCTCTCAATTTGTCAAAGCTATTACATCCTCCAACTACAGTTTTGATATGCAAAAGATAATATTAAATAGATCACTGTATATCACTGTAAAGTCACAGTATGTTGGGAGGGAAGGGAATTACTGATATCTCCAAGCATTTGTTCAAATGTCATGCTTCTGAAATTTTAAAACAAAGTATATCATCTTAAGATAGTAATAACTAAAAATAGTCTCGATCTAATAGTTCTACTATTTCTTTACTAAAATAAAAACTGAATAGTCAGATTTTAACCTCAATCTTTGTATTATACATAAACTATTATGACAGAATAATTTAATAACTACTGAATATTTTTTATGAAGATGAAACCATTTTTTAATGAAAATGACCAAAGAACAGTTTTTTCCCGAACACCATCACTCTGTTAAACAAATAATTCCCTCAACACTGTCCAACTATTTACTAAGTCTGCATTACTATTACTATTAATCTTCTCATCACTCCTACCATTCCCTTCCACTTGTGACTGTATGACTGTGACTTTGTTGCTTGTATTCTTACAATTTATATTGACTGTTTCCTAGTATGATTTGATTGCTTATTTGTATCCTGTGACTATCATTAAGTGTTGTACCTTATGATTCTTGACAAATGTATCTTTTCTTTTTATGTACACTGAGAGCATATGCACCAAAACAAATTCCTTGTGTGTCTAATCACACTTGACCAATAAAGAATTCATTCATTCATTGCCCTAAATTCAATTAAGGCAGATATTAAAAATCACTTACTTTAGAATCTGGAATCCACAATATAAATCTAGGTATTAAACAACAGATTTTATTTATAATTTTGGAATGGTGGCACCAGCTGAGTTTGAAATGCTGACTGAATAAATGAATAAATATCTATATTTCTTTGCAACCATGCTATCCTAATATTCTGAGTTTATTTATAATTCTTAAGCCCCTGTCACACTGCACCAATGGATGGAAAGAGGATGTAAAACGGAGAAAAACACTTACCATCTGTTGGTTAACACGATGCTTCCGTTCTGGACTCACTGCCTCCGTTTTGCTTCCTCTCTATCTGTCCAGCATCCGTCTATTGACATTTCATCCGCACAGAAGGTTTTGAGCTGCTCAAAACTTTTGAGCGGAAAATGTATCCAATGCATCTGTTCTGCATCCTCTAGGCATACGGGGGACATCCGTTCTGCATCCATTATGCATCTGCATCATCCTCTACGCATCCACTCTGCATCCTCTACGCATCCTCTACGCATCCTCTACGCATCCGCTCTGCATCCGCTTCCATCCGCTTCCATCCACTAGGCTTCCACTCTGCATCTGCTTTCCATCCGCCCTGCGTCCTCCCCCCATCCGTTCCTTTCCATGTTATCCGCTCTGCTTATGCAAATTTTTGCCCCTTTTGAGAGCAGATAACAACGGATGGAACATTTTTCTCGTCCGCTGTGTCCTTTTTACAAACGTTTTGCATCCGTTGGGCAGTGTGACAGGGCCTTTAGATTGTTGTAATAGACATTAATATATTTTAGGTTACTCCCAATTAAGTAATATGCAGTTTTAGGAAACTAAAAAGACAAATGACCACACGACATTTTGTAGGTGATGGACTGTGAATCAGGTATGCTGCATACCATCTACACACACACACAGAGACATTATTTGCCAGCCTTTATAATTTTAAATACTGAAATAATAGCACCATCATTACAACAGAAATAAAATGGCTTTGCTTCTGTCAGCAAACAAATCTAATTTATTCAACCGTAATTTTAAACAAGAAATAATAATAATAAAAAAAATAATAAAATAATAAAACAAGCATCTGATGCCATGTACATGCTAATCTCCTTATTACAGAATTCATGTGTAAAATTTTAAAAAAACAGAATGAAAAGGTGCTTTAATGAGTAGAATAAATCTTAATACTCTTGGTAGACGAGGTCTAGGTGATATTGCCTATTACTTGCAATTCTCTGGGTGATTACTGTTGGGGAATGGGATAAGTTGGGGAACTCTGAAGTTTAGCACTGCTTCCAGTTCAATTATATGGAAATCAGCTAAAAAAATACCTTTCACTTTCTACTATTTGGAACAAAAGGACAAAGGATAAAATATAGAGTTCTTACTATGAATCAGGAAACTTAACAAGCCTATATTTAATTCATTTTCATCTAATTATCAAAAACAAGTGGTGCCTTTTCGGATGTCAATCATGCTAGTTCCTGTCAGTAGGAATGGTTGCAATTGGTCTTTGAACATACATTAATGCCTTGATAAAACTTTGTCTAAACACAACACAATTAACTTATCTTGCACACATGGATGAAGAATGTAAGTCTGAAGAAACAAATTCATATGCCCTATGCCTAGGACGAAAATAGCCTACCTTGGCTCTTTGTGGCAAGTTCATCATGGTGTCTGCCTTGAAGTCATTTTTGTTCTTCCTACATAGAACAGCTGTGATGATAAGGATGATGACTGTAACAACTGCTATGGGAGCCAACACTGCTGCAATGATCCATAAATTATTGGGTGGGTTTTTAACTACAGCTGCATACATTAAGAGAAAAGGAAAGAAATAAACTTATAAAGTTTACTTGTATTGAATCAGAGCAATGATCCATTTGACTGAATACATTTTTCTCTAGTTTTCTCCAATCCCAAATTCTTCCAGATTAACTGGGACTGAAATTCTTGGTGCTCGTCTCGCAATACTCTATGCTCTATCATGAAGAAATAGATTACTCCTCACACTCAATTATATTCAACAGCATCAATTTTATTTGGACATTTATACAAAAAAGCATAGAACTAGCACATTATAAATGTAGAACAGCAATGTGTGCATATGAGTCTTCTATTGTTAGAGGCTACCAATCTAGTGTAATTTTTAAATTAAAAACTCTCTGCTGTTGTAAATTCATTAAATCATTAATATAATGGTTTGTTAGATTAATGATTTATTATTTGTAATGATTAAATCATTAATAATTTTAATGATAATTAATCATTATTCATTAAATAAAAGCATTTATTCATTAAATAAAATAATTTATTAATTCTGTCCAGAGAAGCAGTTGTTGCTGCTTCAATATGAAGTTATCTGACAAATAAGCAACCAGTCTGAAACTGGTCTTAACACCTAAAAATGGGGAATATTGTACACTGATGTTCAAAACATACCTTTGGGCTTCTTTTTGAACTAAAGAGGTCAAAAAGTCTATAAAAATGAGTTTTACTACGGTACTAGGCTTTTCTTCCACTATTTTAAAAGATATCTTTTGAAACCAATGAAGTTAACCTATTGCAGGATAAATCAATTTTTATTAAAACAGTTTTACATACTCCATTGTTATTAATA
Organism: Laticauda colubrina; assembly: GCA_015471245.1. NCBI lineage: Eukaryota > Metazoa > Chordata > Lepidosauria > Squamata > Elapidae > Laticauda > Laticauda colubrina. Next base: position 12,762,773 of record BLBF01000017.1, on the reverse strand, counting down.
TGATTTCTGAAGGCAATGCAATATTATATATGTATATCGGCATGGCAAAATTGACTGCAAAATCCATCTTTCAGGACATAAACTGAAATGCATGAAGGAGCAGTACAAGAGTCTTGGCTTCAAAAACAAAACTTCCAGAGGAAAAACTGTCCACCAAATTTGATGGCAGCAGCATTCCTTTATGCATTTTTCAACTGGAAAACTAATGTGTGGTTTCCACAAGTTCACTTTATAGGGGAAAAAATGTAAGTATCTGCATGGTCTCACCTATTCAAGCTTATTTACTAACTTTACCAAGACTACAGCTGAAATCCAGACAGAATGAGGGCAGGCCACTGTGATGGCTATGTATAAAAAAGGGAAATAATTTGGCTCCTAAACATTATAGACTGCTTAATCTGCTAAATGTCACCATGAAGTAATGTTTTAGTCATCTGACTGGAAATTTGCAGATTGCTTGGAACAGCAGAATTTTGTAGTTGTTAAGAAAACATTTTAGCATAATTTAGGAATCTGAAAATCGCTAACACACGAAACTAAGGGATTTCTTTACTCAGTGGTCTGTGAAACAAGGAAGCATATTGGTTCTTTTTATTCAGCTTCTCTATTCTGAAATCAATAGTCGTAAACCTTTAACAACCTGTTAAACCATTATATGCAGATGTTCTCAAAATATTTCTATTCCCCAATTGATTTGAAATGGGCTTTACCTGCACTTAACATCTGTAGAGATAGTAGAACATATTAGTTTTCTATTTTTTTATCTTACTATTTTCAACTATTATGAAAACCAGCTCCAAACTTCTGAAAATATAAGTCTTAAATTACCTAAAAATATCTAAACACATAAAAAGCATCAAACATATTTAGCTTAACCAAATCAATACACAGGTAAGCAAAAGGAATCTGGGTGAGGTATTATCTGTCTGCATAATAGTACTTAGCTCAATAGTTTGTTTTATACAAAGTAGTTCCTATTTCCACTGGGTCCAATGTGAGAATGTATTAATGAGCAATTGTTTAGTTCTTATTTGTGTCATATTGGACTATTTTTCCTGGTATAGGAACTGTACAATGTTAATTGAATGCATTCCAGAATGCATTATATTCTGCAACCTAGGATATATTGTAATATGTGGAAATAAACATAGAAATTATCTGCAATGTTAGAATAATTTATCATACACTTCTTTCTTTGTCTACAATTAATATACACAATTTCAGTCTTGATAAAACTATAGATAAACAGCCAATTCTTAACTGTAATTTAAAAATGCCTTGTTCTGGAGAAGATACGTTGACCTACTTCAGAGTATTAGAACCTTAGCTTAACAAATTCAAATATTGATCTGTTTTATTCAACCACTTTATCCTCCTTTAAACCAGCAAATACTTTATATAAGATAGGTTATTCGGTTATCTATATACTCCTCACAGTTTCCAAATAAGCAAAGAAAAGATACCAATTTCAAACAATTTCACAGTTTAGCTTATCTTAACCATTCATTACACCATTTCACTTTGTACATAACAAAAAACTACAGAAAAGACTAGATAGTTGTTGTGGTTAAGAGTAGATATAGGTGACTTGCTTTCTTGCTTGCTTAAATAAAGGAAACAGCAAAGAAGGGACGTAGGTTCTCAAAATCATCCATCTCTTTCTTCAGTAAAACAAGAGGTTGACAATACAAACACACAAACTGACTTCTAAGAAATGAGCAGGATATGGGATGTTGCTGTTATATAAACCATATATCTTTTACTATCAACTATAGCAACATGCAGCTTCTCAGCTTCTCAGCTTCTTAAAAATTAGATGAATGTAAAACAAAAATCACAACACAGGGAGCAGGCAAGAAGTCACTAAGACAGGTAGAAAGTACACTGTGCAATTCAAAACTAAGAGTAGTACATTTGTACAGACCATGCCACGTTTATTGCATTGAAACAGGCTGAATCTAAGATTTGTTTTAATTCTAGCTATCATTATGGCATGTTTACACTTCCTATAATCCAAAGGGTCAATGTAAATTATAATCTCACAAATAACATACTCTCACACACATATTTATGTATATATCCTATATTCTCAGAAAGTTCTTCCATATGATATTGTTCTAAAGAATGTGATATAGTATTCAAAGAGAAAAAAGCAATGAATAAGCAACTACAGAAGATAACATTTTAAATAAGTCTCGGCACCAGGTTTTCGTTACAATTTCATTACAATTCATAAGAATTACAATTAAACATCTAAAAGAGGAAGAAGGAAGCAAAGAAAATATTTCTTACGATCAGCTTGTACTTGAACAACATATCCTAGGGTCAAGGCCATCCTTTGTGAATCAACCGTAGTCAAACGTTTAGCAGCTATTGTGCCCAACAAAGGTTTCCCATTGTATAAAGTATAGTAAGTCAATTCAGCAGGCTCCCGGGGACCTGGAATTCGCTGCATTTTTACCATCTTTAAAAAAAAAAAAAAACCCACACAAATACAGACCATAGAAAGCAATTACATCTATAAAGTTAATACGTTCATTTATGTATCCCACAAAAAACAACATTAATTTGCAAATAGGCTTGTAAATTTAAATTACATTTTCAATTAAATTTACAACATTCATGAATATTCAGAAGGAAGTTATTTAGTTCAGAAGTACCAGTGGGAACTTGTTTGTATCCCATATTGACAAGTTTATACATAGACAGGGCTGCTGTCAGTATTCCAGACACTAACTCTTTGTTCAGGAATTGATTTCCTTGGCAGAAAGCTCACAAACAAAACCTGGCTAGATTAGTTCATTTATTGAGAGACATGAATGAACCAAAAATAAACATACAAAATTTGTCTTCTATAGTACACAAGAGTATAAACCTACTAAACGTCAGGATTTGTATTGTAGGCTTACTCTTTTCAACTGTCAGAAAAACAGAATTTTCACTTTTCTCTTGTTATCCATGAAAGTCACTTAATCTATGTTCACACAATAGCCCACTCAAATTTATTTGCATTCCTTTCGCATTTTAGTTTCTCGGTACTAAATTAATCCGAGTGATTCCAGCTTCTTAGTGTTTCATAAACTCCGCTCCAATCAAAACAGATCAGACACCTAACCAAGGTTCACACACCAAATAACCAGATCCTGCTCTTAGATTTTCTTTTTATGCAACCATGTGCAAATCAGATAACCAATTAATGGTGGGGAACAGTAATAAAAATGAACAGAAAAATATTAATTGCTCATAATCTTCACTACAATATGAAGTTTCTGGTTAATACCCCCCCCCCCCAATACTGCAAAAGAGGGAGAAACTTAAGAATTGTCTTTAGTTCTTGTCTTTACCTGCACAGTAAAGTTGCCAATAGTAGTGGCTCGTTTAAATCGTCTTTCTTGTTGATGAGACATCATGAACAGTGGTGCTAAACGTTGCTCCATGAGTCTTGCAAAACTTTGATTATTTACCCCCAGCAATGTAATGTCAACTCCAAGAATAACTACAAAAATAGAAGGAAAATGCATACTACAACAGTGAATTAAAGATATATAAACATATACACTTTAAAAAATGTTTTCTTTCAACAATTTCATGCATTGTGTGTTTTTATATACAATATTCAATATAGGCCTGTATATGTGTACAAGAACTGTGTAATCTTTAATTGGTCTTTACAATATTTCTTAATCCTGCAACATATCTGTAAAACATTTTTATTTAAAAATGGCTTGGAAGCACATTATTGTGGAATTAGCTTATACTATTTTATAGTTTATCTTATTATTAGAAGATTATATACTTTTTTACTTGGGCTCTAAAAGATTAAATAGTTGTTTTATTAGCATCATTTTATTTTGATTATTCTTATATATATAATTTAAATATTGATCTCCATGTGGAGACCACCCTTTTAAATGATGAACAGATGACAATTACAATAAAAAAATGAATTGCCATGTTAAAATGATTATAAAAATATGGATAAAATTTCGATGGATAATCACAATTGTTAATGGTCACTGTGAAATAAAAAACAGTATCTGCACACATGTATATTCCCTATGTTATATTCAATTTTGTATATTTAAAAAAAACAACATTTTATAGTTCCAAAAGAGAAAAAAAGAAATCTCTAAAAGAGATTTCTAAAAAGCAAATTTATTGAGAAATGAAGAACAGAAATTCCATTAGCTTTACACTGGGAATCACAGAAACATTTGTCCTTCCAAGAAATGACTGGTTTCTACTTATGTTTCAGCCCAAACAAATTGGAAGTAATCAGCTACATAACAAAGTATTTGTTTCAATTCAGGAAATAAATGTTTTCTGTGGAAGTCATTTAAACCAAAGCACAGCTGCACAAAACCTGCAGATTTAGAAAATTCCACATTTCTCCACAAAACTGCAACATGAATAAATTGTGCCAAAGCACAGTTGCATTGCAGAAAAAAATATTGTTCTTACAATTCTTTTTTTCTTAAGCAGAGAAAATATGCAACTTGCATAGTTAATCATGCAGACTGAGAATGTTCATGTTTTCTTAACTACTGTGTTCTATGATTTAGCAAAAAGAAAAAAAAAACATATCCCACTTGTATTTTTCCAAGAATGTGTCTTTTATTCCATTAGACAAACTGGATTTTCTCAGGAAATTAATCTCACTCGTAGAGTTGTTTGGTATGTAGGGGGCAGACTGCTGAAAAAGGAAAGCTAGCAGGGAAAAACCACCCCTTCTCATATGCATGCTGAGAGGAACAGTATAAGTATATTGCTATGAGACAGCCAGATGTATATATGGCCAATATGTATTTATAAATCAACATGTTGTATACTTCATTATTTTTGTTAAGGTTCTGAAACTTGTAAACCTTGGGCATATTATTTTTGGATATGAAATTCATAGTTGTTTTTTCAAAGAACTAACTGAATAAGGCAATAATTTGCAGATGTTTCTATTTAATACTTTACAAAGTCACCTAAAAATGGCAGATATCATGCTCATTTTAACTGTCAAGGTTCTTTCATGTGAGAAAAACAAATTTAAAGTAAGAAAATTAGGAAAATACTAGTTTTGGTTTTTTAAAAAAAAAATCAGTTACCTGTAATCACCCAGTAATCTCTAGTTCCTTCTGAAGTGTCAAGATTTGGATATTCCAGTGCTTTAAAATAAAACAGGAAACAAAGCAATCAAATACTCAACTAACCTCATATTTTCCAAATTGTCTTTTTTTTTTTTCTTGGGCTTTGCCAAAAATTTATTCTGCAAAATTTCAGTTCTATTTTCTTACCAGGAATCCTGCATGCCCAAGTATTCCTTATTTCTAAAAGTCTCAATAAGCTCCAGAATCAGATTGTCAAACTCACATACAAAGGGAAAATCACACAGATCATCTGTACTTTTCAAATATAAGTTTTATAAGATTACATTATAAATTGTGCACTGAATAAAATATAGGAGTTGGTATTCTTTGGAAATCAAACCCTGCATGTAATTTATTGCTACTTCTATTTGTCATATAAACTGAAATCATAATTCCCTTCTGAATTTATTCATCAGATTTTGGGTAACTGTAAAAATAAAAGACAACTGAAATATGATTATAGTGAAGGTGGAAAAAATGAACTTCAAAAGCAATTCAAAGGGTTAAAAAAAAATAGCTATCCTATTCATCCAGGTGATGGACAGAGACAATAGAAGTCAGTGAAAATCATATCCAGAGGCCAATCAGGAAATAGTTTCCTTCTCTTAGGTTGGCTTTCTTTTTAAAGGAGTCGTTTGGAGTTGGAGTTTACTCCCTCAGAAGCAACTGAAAGCAAGGTAGGGGGAAAACTATATTTATTTATTTATTTGTTTGTTTGTTTGTTTGTTTATTTATTTGATTTGTCAATTGCTTACAAGATAATAGGTATAAGTATATACATAGTTATGAATACATGAAATGGGTACATGTAAGAAAAATAAAAGAAACAATAGGACAGGGACAGTAGGCACATTGGTGTGCTTATGCAAGCCCCCAAAATATTTCCCCAAAACATAAGCAACAGGGCTACATCTATCAATTTCGGCACAAATTAGGATTAGTAAAATTTTCTGTAGTATAGATACCTGATTACATTCATTGAGATATTTTCTCTATGAAGTTGTGAGAGTTCCTGGAGGTGAGGGAGCAATTAGTTCTTAAATTAATAGTGATTAAAATCAACCTCTCAAGATAGCAATTGTTCATTTCTTTTTTTTTTTTTATTCCTTTCAATTTATTCTAGGTCACTAATAACACTCACTGAGTTTTATTCTATTTGAAAAAAAACTTTAATAAATTCTTTCTTTTGAAAGAAGTAGTTCTTTCTTTAGCATATGCCTTCTTACCAGGTCAAACTATTCAAGGAACAAAACTGCCACAAGACTTTTGTCTGGCAAATGAGTGAACAAGAAGGTACTTTGGAGAAAAATGGCCAAGGATTTGTGAAAACAAGATTTGAAGACATGCCCCCCTTCTAGACTGCAATAAGGGGTCCCAAGGTACTACTTCATGTGTCTACATGAACCCTATTATAGTCATTTTAATATTCTGGATTGACAACTACAAACTATGTAGTTAAAAGTTATTTTACTCAAACTCCAGAATATTTTTTTTACAATAGTTATTTATTTCTCCCATATCATATTCCACCTTTTTTATACATAATTTAATGTGGAAAACCTGATATTCTTGCGTATTTTCCACACGATTTGTCTCTTGAAAAGACAAAAGTCATTGTGAAACTAGCCTGAAAAATACTGATACAGGCAGGTATTGTAGAGAAGATCTATTAAAAGTCCCTCTCCTCGCAAGGTTCATGAGGTACAGCCACTCTTTGTTTAGCAGCTATCTCATTTAACAAACTGTAAATTTAAAAATATACTTTCTGACCTTTACACAGCTTTAAGGCCAGGTCACATGGATGGCCCAAAGGATGCAAAACATATATAAAAAGGACACAGCAGACGAGCAAATTTTCCATCCATTGTTATCCGCTCTCAGAAGTGCCCCAAATTTGCATTAAGAGAACGGAAAAGAACGGACGGGGGGGAGGATGTAGCGCGGATGTAAAACGGGTGCCCAACGGAAGCCTAGCGGATGAAAGCAGATGGAAGCGGATGGCATGTCCGCAGGGCTTCTGGGGGAGCATAGCAAAGCGGACGTGTGGCGGAAAGATCGGATGCGTAGCGGATGAAGTGGATGCAGAGCGGATGACGCGGATGCGTAGTGGATGCAGAGCGGATCACTGCGCATGCGGGGAGGATGCATTGTGTCAGCCCCATGGATATAAAAGGAGGCAGCTCGCAAGCAGGTCACCATTCAGAGGAAAGACCTGCTTCCAGAGACATCTTCATCAAGAAGAGGGGAAGAAGAGGAAGCCTGTGCCATCTTCTGCAAGCCCTGGCAAGAGGGATAGATCCACCATCCCACCCCCTGGCGCTGACTCTGTTGTTGCTGCTGCTGCTGCTTCTTCTGCTGCTGGTGCTGGTGCTGCTTCTTCTGCTGCTGGTGCTGCTCCTGCTGCTGGTGCTTCTCCTGCTGCTTCTCTTACTGCTGCTGTGGTGGACCAGCCCCAAAGCCCTGATGCTGAAGGCCCTGCCAGAGGGAGGAAGAGGCAAGGCAAGGAGAAGGAGAAGGGAGAGAGGAAGCAGTACTCAATCGCAGAGGAGCATGAGGAGGAGGTGCTGGAGTGGCTGAGGGAGAACGAGTATATGTGGAGGAAGGGCCACAGGCTCTATTGAGACACCAAGAGAAAGGAGGGGCCTTGGAGACAGAAGGCGGAGAGCCTGGGCTACACTGCTGAAATTCTCCTTGGGTGGTGGAAGCATATGCACACCTGGTACGGGAAACTGCACCTGAAGAAGTCTGGCCAGGCCGCGGTCAAGCTCACCGACCGGGAGACCTATGTCATGGCAAAGTGCAGCTTCCTGGAGGGTGAGGTCTGCCACCGAGGAGCAGCCCCTCTGTCCACCCTCACTCTCAGGCAGCCAACAGACAGCCAATCCTCTTCTGACTAGGAGACAGCGACCGTATCCGGGCAGGTGTCCACAGAGCGCCCCGCGACCAAGACCCCCCGACAGCTACACACCCTATGCCGGAGGACGTGGAGGATTCTCTCAAACACATGGAGCAAGAAGAAGCAGTGACCACCAGGGACCAACCCACATCCACCCCCAGCTCCACCTCCACAAAAAGCAGGCAGAGAGGCAGATGGGAGGTACAGAGCCACAATGTCCTGCTGGAGATCAGGGACACCATCAAGACCAGTGCAGATCTCCTCTCTCAGCTGGTACACTTCGAGATTCCATCATCAAACTGCAAGCCCTTCCTCACCTATATGATCCAGACCCACATGGACATGCCCGAGCCCCAGTACCAGGTGATGAAGGAGCAGATCACGGTGCTGCTGCACCACCCTCCAGGCCCAGCTGAACCTGCTCCCACCCACTCCAGGTCTGCTCCTCCACCCCAGGTGATGTCACAGCCATTCCAAGGCTTTCAACAGCCCCTCTCCTACCAAGGTTATGGCTACCAGGACTCCCCTCAACAGAGGCAGCACTTCCCAGTCCAGGCACAGGTTCCTCACACGCCACAGGTGCCACCGATGCCACCGATGCCACTGACGCCACCGATGCCACTGATGCCGATGCCACAGACGCCACAGATGTTTCCTCGCACGCCACAGACACCTCACCTCGCCCAGCTGCACACCAGACATCCCCACTACACTCCTCCTTCCTCCACCCCACAGCCAAGCCCGGCCTCAGAATATCTGTCATCGGTCCTGTGCCTGACATCCCAGGTCCTGGATGAAGGGCCTCTCAACCTCACTGGGCTGAGCCAGCTTTCTGAGAGCTTCCTGAACACACCACCTACAGTTGTCATCTCGGGGACAGGCACCCCAATGGCGCCTCAGACCAGCACTCCAGCCAATGCCAGCTCCACAGCCCCTGGACCCTTTACACCTGAGACCATGGACATGCCTCAGAGTGACTGAGAACATTGCCAGAGACTGAGTTATTACCTGTTGACTTTATCATTGCTTGGGGCACTTTTCTTGGTTCCTTTTGCTTTTTAAATAAAGTCCTACACATTACTTAACTGTTATTAATAAAGGTTATCTTTGCTTCACACACTTGGGTCATTTCTTTTACTTCATAAAGTCTTGGTGGAAAGTTTTAGAAAATGGTTAAGCCTTTGCATGCTTATGGGATGGGCAAAGATACCTGTGGGATGGGTAATAGCTGTGGGATGGGTAATAGCTGTGGGATAGATAAGCCTCCAGTGCAAGCATAGTGGGACTGTATGGTCCACCCTCCCAGATGCCACACCTATGGCCCTTTATTATCAATAACAATTTAATCATTGATCCACACATTTCAACATAAACAAAACTCTTTATTAATGCCCTATTCATTGTAAGGCCACTCAACATACATGGCACAATCTCATCAGTGTGATGAGACAGGCTGAAGGAAGCATCCATTAAGCATCTACCATCCTGTCTTGCCACTCCACTGCTCCAGCTGGGGAGTTGCACCAGTGTCTCAGTAGGTTGCGCTGCTTCTTCCCTTCACGTGAAGCTCTGTTGGCAGTGTCAATCAGGTTTTGCCCTTGCCTCCATTCACCAGGCTCCATGTCCCCATTGCCTTGTTGGTGGTCCACAAGCCTGTTCTGCAACACTGGATAGCGGGGGTACATGAGATTGTGCAGGATGCAGAAAGCTTCCACAATGCTCCTCATGGTCCATGGATGATGCTGCATGGTGGTGAGAAGTACCTGGAACCTGTTGGCCAGGATGCCAAAGGCATTCTCCACCACCCATCTTGCCATGGATAGCCTGCAGTTGAAGATCCTCTCTTCACGGGTGAGGCATCTGGAAGTGTAGGGCTTCATGAGGTAGGTTCTGAGGGAGAAGGCGTCACCCCCATGATGAAGTAGGGCACATCTTATGTGTCGTTGGGCAGGGGATCTGGATCCGGGAAGCCCATGATGAGGTTGCGTTCCAGCCCCTCCTTGAGGTCACTGGCGTTGTATATCTGGGCATCTGAAGCTGACCCGTTGCCTGAAGCATCGATGTACATGAACTTATAGTCAGCATCGACTATGGCGAAGAGAATGATGCTGAAGAAGCCCTTGTAGTTGAAATAAGTGGACCCTGACTTGACTGGAGCTTGGCAGGCCACGTGTTTCCCATCTATGGCTCCAACGGTGTGGGGGAAGTTCCACCTCTGATACCACTGTTCTGCAAGTTTCCTCAAGCCTTGTTCAGTGGAGGGACACAGGAGGAGCTCCTCCAGGTATTCTTCGATGATGGCCTGCACTACTTTTCTGACCACAATGCTGATGGTGTTGTGTGGCACCCTCCAGGTGTACTGCATGTTTCTGTACATGGTCCCGGAGGCCAGGTGGCGCAGAGTCAGTGTCACCTTCAGCCCAGGGTCCACGCTGGGACGGAAGTTGGTGCTCTGCTTGGTCAACCTGGGTCTCAGACACTCCACAACTTCGTCAAACATGGCTGGCGGCATCCTCATGAAGTTCTGGAATGCACAAGTGTCTTCGTTCCTCAGCTCCACCATCAGCTTGTCATAGAATCCAAACTTCGCTCTTCTCCCGATCCATCGTCGGACCCAGAAACTTCTTGACCGCCTCCTTTTCTTCCCGTAGAAAAGGTGAAAGAGCCTGAAGAGGGTTTGGTTCTAGTGTTGAATGATGGTGGCTACCAAAAGGAGCGTGCGATGATCCATGGTGGAGAAGAATGGATGCTGTGGAAGAGCAAGACCAAGGCTGAAGAGGTCTGCACACCAGGGCTGCTGGACTGAAAGTGAGATCCAGGTGATTTCCTCCCCCTTTTTATAGGAAATGTTCGTTTTCCGCTAGGTGTCCTTCCACATACTCCAGGCATCCTCCAGACATCCTAAATATCCGAGATATGTCCCCTATACAAACGTTTTTTCCATTTTAATGCTTTATATCCGAGCTGCATCCGCTTTCATCCTTTCTATGTCCGTGCTACTTACGCTGTGTGTCCGTTCCACATCTGTTTCACTTCCTCCCTGTGTCCATTTTCCGCTGGAGCGGATTTGAGTTGCGCGGATGCGCAGTGGATGCCTGGCGGATATAGTGGACGCGTAACAGATGACAACTGACGTAAAACGGATGTTCCCCGTATGCGTATCGGATGTAGAACGGACACGTTGGATACTTCATCTGCTCAAAAAGTTTTGTGCAGCTCAAAACTTTTTGAGCAGATGAAATCACAGTAGACGGATGCTGGATGGATAGAGACCATGAAAAACGTGTGCAGTGAGTACACAATGGATGCATCGCGTTTTCCAATGGATGGCAAGCTTTTTTGTCCGTTTTACATCCTCTTTGCATCCGTTGGTGCAGTGTGACATGGGCTTTAGGACCAAATTTTGTGTGCACAATTACCAAAACCTTCACTGTGAAATGTTAGCAAATTTAGAGAAGTTCTATATTGCACAGAAAAGCAGCTTCAGGAAGAAACAGTCTGTTTATGCAATCTCTATGCACTGTGAGGGGCAAAAAAAGGGGGGAGGGGAGAAAGAAAATTTGTCAGGCATCAGTAATTGTGGGAGACAATATTGAATGGGGCAGCAACAACCAGGGATTTTTCCAGTATTTCTCTTTCTCCCTCAGAGACATGAGTTCACTTAGCAACCATTTTGCTTAATAATATTTTTATTTTTATTTAAGGAATGGATTGCAGTCGCTAAACAAGGGGACGATATTTGGATTAAGCAACAGGCCTCCTCTGCAACAGCTCTGGTTTCAAAACTCTTTCTGTATGAAGCTTCATGTACACTCTGCTTGTCAATATTCTATTAAGAAATTAAAATTGTATTGTTCCTTTGATGAGCTTTCATCCCTGATTGAATGAGAGCATCTACCTTGGGGTATTCTGTGGTTGCTCTAAGCCACAAAGAGCCCTTCAAAATTGGGAGCAGGTTATAATACACAAACAACATGCAATAAGTAACCATTCTCCAAAATGGACGCACCCACATATTTTGGCCATGCCGGGGAAGATGAAAATTGCAATCTGGATTGCTTAAAGCTGATATGCAGTCAACAGACTCATAATTGTATGTAGCAATGCATATCCACACAGATAATATGTCCAAAATAAATGCTAATTCATTCATTATTACATTAATGCAACATTAACCATATTTTTATTTATAATACAGGTATACTGATGTGCTAACATTCACATATGCCATGTAAGAATGAACATATTTTTGAGCAATCAATTATCAAAAGTAAATTTCATTGCAACCATTTTATTTTATTTATGACTTTTTAAATCATGTGTGAAGGAGATTTTACAGCCTAAAGGAAATGACAGTATGAAAATGTTCCATGCTCTTTACCCAATAAATTAAAATTATACTGTAGCAAATTAATAAGCTCTTTCTATATTGGTATTTACAGAAGAGAAATAATGAACCTTATATGCTCTTCAGATTTATGAGACAACATAGCAAAAAAAAAAAGGAGTAATTATAGGAAAGAACAGGAGAGGTCTGCAATATAATGAAAAGAAACATGAAAAGGTATAATTTCTGAAAGATTCTTCTTCAGTGCCAAGTTTAAGATAAAACTCCTCTTGGGGTATAGAATGTTGAAAGAGGAGGAAAAACGTGTTCCATCAACAAATGAACAGAAATGGATCCAACTTAAGAGTTTATTTTGTAAAGCCCCTGTAACACAGCACCAACGGATGCAAAGAGGATGTAAAATGGAGAGAAACACTTACCATCCTTTGGTTAACGCGATGCTTCCGTTCTATACTCACAGCGTGTGTTTTTCATTCTCACTATCCGTCCAGCATCCGTCTACTGACATTTCATCCACTCAAAAGGTTTTGAGCCGCACAAAACTTTTTGAGCGGAAAATGTATCTAACGCGTCCGTCCAGCAAAAAATGGACACAGGGAGGAAGCGAAACGGACGTGAAACAGACACGCAGCGTTAGTAGCACGGACGTAGAAAGGATGAAAGCGGATGCAGCTCGCATACAAAGCATTAAAACGGAAAAAATGTTCGTATAAGGAACGTATCTCGGATATTTAGGATGTCTGCAGGATGTCGACAGGATGCAAAAGGACACCTAGCGGAAAACCTATATTTCTTATAAAAAGGGGGAGGAACTCATCTGGATCTCACTTTCAGTCCAGCAGCCCTGCGGTGCAGACCTCTTCAGCCTTCATCTTGCTCTTGCTCTTCCACAGCATCCAGTCATCTCCACCATGGATCATCACACACTCCTTTTGGTAGCCACCATCGATCTACAACAGTGTGAAGCCATCTACAGGCTCTTTCACCTGTTCTACGCGAAGAAAAGGAGGAGGCCAAGAAGTGTCTGGGTCCAAAGACAGATCGTGAGAAGAGCCGAGTACGGAATGTATAACAAGCTGATGGTGGAGCTGAGGAACGAAGACACTCGTGCATTCCAGAACTTCATGAGGATGCCGCCAGCCATGTTTGACGAAGTTGTGGAGCGGCTGAGACCCAGGTTGACCAAGCAGAGCACCAACTTCTGGCCCAGCCTGACCCTGGGCTCAAGGTGACACTGACTCTGCGCCACCTGGCCTCAGGGACCACCTACAGGAGCATGCAGTACGGCTGGAGGGTGCCACACAACACCATCAGCATTGTGGTCAGAGAAGTGGTGCAGGCCATCATCAAAGAATACCTGGAGGAGCTCCTCCAGTGCCCCTCCACTGAAGAAGGCTGGAAGAAAGTTGCAGAGCAGTGGTATCAGAAGTGGAACTTCCCCTATACCGTTGGAGCCATAGATGGCAAGCACGTGGCCTGCAAAGCTCCAGCCAAGTCAGGGTCCACTTATCACAACTACAAGGGCTTCTTCAGCATCATCCCCTTCACTATGGTCGATGCAGACTACAAGTTCATGTATATCGATGCTTCAGGCAACGGCTCATCTTCAGATGTCCAGGTATACAACGCCAGTCACCTCAAGGAGGGGCTGGAACGCAACCTCATCATGGGCTTCCCAGATCCAGACCCACTGCCCAACGACACACAAGATGTGCCCTACTTCATCATTGGTGATGATGCCTTCTACCTCAGAACCTATCTCATGAAGCCCTACACTTCCAGACTCCTCACCCGTGAAGAGAGGATCTTCAACTACAGGCTGTCCAGGGCAAGGCGGGTGGTGGAGAACGCCTTTGGCATCCTGGCCAACAGGTTCCAGGTACTTCTCACCACCATGCAGCATCGCCCAGAGACCGTGAGGAGGATGGTGGAAGCTTGCTGCATCCTGCACAATCTCATGCGCACCCGCTACCCAGTCTTGCAGAATAGGCTCGTGGACCTCCAACAAGGCAATGGGAACATGGAGCCTGGGGAATGGAGGCAAGGGCAAAACCTGATAGACACTGTGGATGTACTAGGTGCCAACAGAGCTTCACGTGAAGGGAAGAAGCAGCGCAACCTCCTGAAACAATGGTGCAACTCCCCAGCTGGAGCAGTGGAGTGGCAAGACAGGATGATAGATGCTTAATGGATGCTTCCTTCAGCCTGTCTCATCATACTGATGAGATTGTGCCATGTATGTTGAGTGGCCCTACATTGAACAGGGCATTTAATAAAGAGTTGTGTTTATGTTGAAATGTGTGGATCAATGATTACATTGTTATTGATAATAAAGGGCCATAGGTGTGGCACCTGGGAGGGTGGACCATACAGTCCCACTATGCTTGCACTGGAGGTTTATCTATCCCATTGCGATCCTTACCCATCCCACAGCTATTACTCATCCCACAGGTATCCCTGCCCATCCCACAGCTATTACCCATCCCACAAGCATGCAAAGGCTTAAACCATTTCTAAAAGTTTCCACCAAGATTTTATTTATTAAAAGAACTGGACCAAGTGTGTGAAGCAAAGATAAACTTTATTAATAACAAACTGTAAAAGCAAAATCACCCAAGTAAAGTGTTCCAAGCAAAGATAAAGTCATCAGGTAGCAACCCAGTCTCTGGCACTCTTCTCAGTCACTCTGAGGCGTGTCCATAGTCTCAGGGGTGAAGAGTCCAGGTGCTGTGGAGGTGGCTGCTGCTGGAGTGCTGGTCTGAGGTGCCATTGGGGTGCCTGGCCCCGAGAGGACAACAGGGGACGGTGTGTGGAGGAAGCTCTCAGAGAGCTGGCTCAGTCCTGTGATGTTGAGAGCCCCTTCCTCCAGGACACGGGATGTCAGTCCCAAGACCAATGATAGATGTTCTGAGGCCGGGCTTGGCTGTGGGGTGGAGGAAGGAGGAGTGTAGTGGAGATGTCTGGTCTGCAGGTGAGCGAGGTGAGGTGTCAGTGGTATCTGTGGCACGGGTGGCATCTGTGGCGTGGGTGGCATCTGTGTCGGTGGCATCGGAGGCGTCGGTGGCATCGGAGGCGTCGGTGGCATCGGAGGCGTCGGTGGCATCGGTGGCGTTCGATGTACCTGTGCCTGGACCGGGAAGGGCTGCCTGTGCTGCTGGAGCTCCTGGTAGCCCTAGCCTTGGTAAGTGAGGGCCTGTAGAAAGCCTTGGAAGGGCAGTGACATCACCTGGGGTGGAGGAGCAGACCTGGACTGGGTGGGAGCAGGTTCAGC
This sequence comes from Laticauda colubrina, assembly GCA_015471245.1. Taxonomy (NCBI): domain Eukaryota; kingdom Metazoa; phylum Chordata; class Lepidosauria; order Squamata; family Elapidae; genus Laticauda; species Laticauda colubrina. Next base: position 12,747,120 of record BLBF01000017.1, on the reverse strand, counting down.
TGGGTCTGGAGGGTTGTGAAGAAGACCGGTGATTCTGTCCTTGATCACCTGGTACTGTGATTCGGACATCTCCAGGAGGGTCTGGTTGACGTAGGTGAGGAAGGGCTTGCGGTTGGAGGATGGTATGTTAGTGTGTACCAGCTGAGAGAGGAGATCTACGCTGCTTCTGATGGTGTCCCTGATCTCCAGCAGGACAGTGTGGCTCTGCCCCTCCAGTCTGCCTCTCTGCCTGCTTTCTGTGGAGGTGGAGCTGGGGGTGGGTGTGGCTTGGTCTCTGGTGGAAGTGTCCTCTCCTTGCTCCCACTGCATCAGGGGGTCCTCCACGCGCTCTGCCAGGGGGAGTGCAGCTGTCGGGGGGGTCTCCGTCGTGGCACGCTCCACAGATACCTGCCTGGATACAGGAGCTGACTCTTGGCCAGAAGAGGACTGGCTCTCTGCAGGCTGCCTGAGAGAGTGGGTTGTCAGAGGGGCTGCTCCTCGGTGGCGGATCTCACCCTCCAAGAAGCTGCACTTGGCCATCACGTAGGTCTCTCGGTCCGTCAGCTTGACCGTGGCCTGGCCAGATTTCTTGAGGTGCAGCTTCCCGTACCAGGTGTGCATATGCTTCCACCAGCCGAGGAGCACCTCCGAAGTGTAGCCCAGGCTCTCCGCCTTCTCTCTCCAAGCAGCCTGCTTCCTTTTGGTGTCTCGATAGAGCCTGTGTCCCTTCCGCCATAGATACTCATTCTCCCTCAGCCATTCCAGCACCTCATCCTCATGTTCCTCTTCCATGGAGTATTGCCTCCTCTCCCGTTCACGCGTATGTCTCTTCCTCCCTCTGGCAGGGCCATCTGGGCCCTCATCAGAGGGGCTTCGAGGTTCTAGGGGCTGCTCCACCACACTACCAGCAGCAGCAGCAGCAACAACAACAGTAGCAGCAAAAGCAGGACCAGCAGCACCAACAGGACCAGGATTAGCAGCAGCAGAGTAAGCACCAGCAGCACCAGCAGCGCCAGCAGGACCAGGAGCAGCACCAGCAAAGTAAGCACCAGCAGAAGCACCAGCACCAGCAGAAGCACCAGCGCCAGCAGCGTAAGCGCCAGCAGAAGCTCCAGCACCAGAAAAGTCAACCCGAGCAGCAGAAGCCCCAGCAGAAGCAGAGTCAGCGCCAGGGGGTGGGATGGTGGCCCTGTCCTTCTTGCCAGGGGTGGCAGCAGATGTCAGAGGCTTCCTCTTCTTCCCCTTGGTTGTTGGCTGGAGCTGTGTCTGGCAGCAGGTCTTTCCTCTGAATGGTGACTTGCTTGCGAGCTGCTTCCCTTTATATCTGCGAGGCTGACGCAATGCATCCTCCCCGCATGCGCAATGAACGCTTTGCATCCGCTAGGCATCCGCTAGGCTTCCGCTCTGCATCCGCTTCATCCGCTCTGCATCCGTTCCTTCCGTTGCACGTCCGCTTCGCTTTGCTCCCCTGGAAGCCCTGCGGATGTGCCATCCACTTCCATCCGCTTCCATCCGCTAGGCTTCCGTGGAGCATCCGCTTAATATCCTGGCTACGTCCTCCCCCCGTCCGTTCCTTTCCGTTGTTGTCCGCTCTGCTTATGCAAATTTGGGGCACTTTTGAGAGCGGATAACAACAGATGGAACATTTTCTTGTCTGCTGTGTCCTTTTTACATACATTTTGCATCCGTCGGCCTATGTGACAGGCCCTTAACAGTCACTTGATTAGAATATACATATTGTTCTTTTAACTCTATTGTTCAATGTTTATAAAAATTTGGTTGCCGGCAAAGTCACTGAATAGTTATTTCATGACCTCATGACATACTTTGGAAACCAGTCTGGGGAATTTTATTAAGCCCCTTCAATCTTTCTTTTCAGATGCATTTTAAATAGAGATTTTCCCCATATTTCCTTTTAAGGAAAGATGGTTGGCAAAGTAAAGTAACATTTTTTATCTGAAGCAACTTATCTGGTTCTTAAATACTAAATATTTCCAAATAGCATAGCCTATCAGTTATTACTAAATATGTTCTTGAACTAAACTCACCACCTCTTAGTGACTTTTTTATTCTCTCCATGTCAATGTCATGGTACCATATGGAAAATGAATTGCTCCTTTCCCCAGAATACCTTTTTAATAATCTAGCCTGCAGATCTACTATTTGTTGTTATATTTGAGGGACAAATGAAGTCCTACCCTCCTTAGCTTTATGGGATCAGCCAAGCCTAGCAAGGGGTTATCACTTCCTGAAACCTCATTTAATATGAAAGATTACCAAGTATTAGGGCAATGTGAAGAACATGGATATTTGATCTAGGATAAATGACTGTTATCTTTTGGGCCAACTTGAGATAGATGCTTTGGTAAATTTTCTACAAGTTGATTACAACAGGAGTCCCTTTTCAGTTCTGTGGATGGGCAGCAGTGCGTACAACCTAATTCCCATACATACACAAATGAAATTTCACATGCTCACCCACTGTTTTGGTGGCCCGGTTCCCAACAGGTTGAGGACCCCTGGATTACAATAACAGTTCCAAGGAGAGGGTTTTGAAACTTTAATTTTACATTATTATTATTGTTCTGTTGTAGTTGTTGTTAATTTGGTCATTAATATAGTATATGGATGACAGGCTAATAACTTTCAAGTAGATTTAGTAGTTTAAAAATTTGGAGAGCCTCTTTCGCAAGGGGTGAGAAACTAATATTGTTGTCATATATTAATCAGTAATCAACTCGGGAGGATAATATGCTAGGGAGGATAATAGGTGTATAAGTGTTTTGTGTGTTTTGTGTTTTCTTCATTTTAAAAAAATAAAATTTAGAAGTTTTTTGAATTTGTATTTAAAATTTGTGAATGAAATAAAAATAGAACAATAAAATAGGGAGTGATGTAAAGAAGACTTACCTTCAGCAATAGTTAATGGTGGGAAAGTAAGATAGAATCCCACCAGTTCTGCTGAAAGCTGATTAAGAAGGTTGCTTGAAACTGTGCCATTTAAGACTGTACTTTCATTTCTCACCACATAAAACAGAGTGACGGCCTGAGATTCATTTGATGTGTTCAGGATCTGAAAAAATAAAACAATTGCAATAGAGACAGAGTAGATAAGTTCATTTTGATTTATTGCTCTTTCCATGTATTATTATATTAGTGCAAAGATCAAGGGTAAATGTTAATCATGCTATTATTGTAAAAGACACATGCTCTCAGGTATTTTCACTATTTAGATACCCAATCCAACCAACCCAACAGGCAGTAGAAAAGAATATTTCTATTTCACAAACAAAAACTCATCTTGGAAGCACATTCCTTATATGTATAATGATGGGCCATTTGGATGCCTGTATATATGTAAGAAAATGGTAACTTTTCTGTTGTTATGTTTGGTTCTGCTTCATTTTTAAAATTTAAGAGCTGAGCATTCAAAACATTCAAATCTTATTTGTTCTTACAGTTTAATTATTTGTTCTTATAGCTTACACCCATCTAATCTGCAGGGCTATCAAATATACAAAATCTAGCCAATTTTATACTACGGAAAGTAGAATTGAGGGGGAAATGGGAGAGGGAACAAGCAGGAGAAGTAAAAATGGCATGTTCCATGCATGGGGGAGACAATATTTCATTCAGGTTTCTTCCATTACAAATAGGGAGTGGAGGAAGTTCAAATAAGAAATGTGTCTTGTCTTCATGGTTAATGCCATTTTCAACAGAATAATGTTATGCCCACAAAAGTTTACCACATGCTTTCAGTGCATATTATGCAAGTCTAATTGCACAGACCTGCAGCAAACATCTGGGGCAGACAAGACTGCCATCCTTTCTTGATGCTCAAAGAAGCAAAACAGCACATATAACTCTTCCTCGTTCATCTCTATTAGTTTAAAAATGCTCCCAAATTATGCTGTGCACCATGCATGAATTGAAGGAACCAAACAAATTCTTGCTTTACAGGCACATTCTAAATGTAAGAAAACTCAAACAGATTTAATACAATAAGATAAAGATCTCATCTATGATAAGAAGATGCTATTAAAAGATTTTGTACAGATGAAGAACAAAAATATCACAAGGGAAAAATATATAGGTATTAGGTCCTATCACTCTTGTTCATTGCTGGCTTCTTGTTCTATCTGCTTTGAGGATGTATTATTCTAAAAAAAACATTAAATTGTATTAAAAAGGAACATATTTATATGATGCTAAAAGGTGTTAAAAGTTCAAACTGATAATAATATAGATCAGTTTACTCATATAAAAATTATTCAAATGCCAAATAAATTATTTCTTGTTCTGAATTCATTTTTTCATAAAGCAGTTACTGTATATGATTCATACTCTTTCTACACAAAGCAAACAGTTCACATCTGCCAGTCAAGCTTATCAAGTCAAATTTTTGAAACTTCTTTTCTTTGGTATGTCCCTGTGGATTTCTGGCATGACTAGTCAACTAGAAAGGATCCTATTAAACTTTATTTTGATTTTTACCACACAGTATAGAATATGACTACATATCTGGAAATGAGTATATAATTAACTGAATGTAAGACTTGGAAAAAATGTTTGAAATGTTTATTGAATTCTGCTGTTGCTCCATTTAGTAACACACATTGCTGTAAGATTCCTTCATTAATCAGTAGGTGGTTTTAGGGGGGAAAAGAATTATGATGGCACATATCTTTTAGTTAGTTATAGCTTTTAAAAGATTCCAATATCCATAAAATAAAAGTAATTCATTTAGTTTTATAGCATTTGAGAAATGCAGCCAGTATTCTTAAGTAATCTTTCAATAATAACTACAAATAAGGGGTTAAGATCCATCATTCATACAGCTTAATTGCTTTAAAATGTGAAACTGGACTGTATTCACTTGAATTGGTGTGCTGTGCTTTGTGAACTGGGCAATTAACACAATTCTACTGGTTTTGCAGATCCTGAATAGGATTTTGGTTCTCATATTCTCTTTGTAATTTTATAGGGAGACCAGTTTGAGATGAATTATGTCTTTGCTAATTACTGTACATGGAAGTCCTACAACAGCTAGCTAGCTATCTCATTCATTCATTCATTGAAAACGTTTATATAGCCACCCATCTTGTAGATCACAACCCTGAGAGGCCAAAAGTAATAAACACACACACACACACACAAACCCGAGGAATAAAAGGCAACCAAGCCATCATCAACACTCATTCATGCAATCTGCTTTGTAGATAAATAATTGCAGAGAGGATTAATAAATTTCTGCATTTCTGAATCCTTTTTGTAATACAAAGTCCAGCTTAAAATCTCAAATTCTGTTTGTCATAGCATGCACACAGTATTGCTGGAGATACAGCAACAGTATTCCTTTGGCTCCAAAGAAAGTGGAATATTGAACAGAAAAGTATGAGAGATGTATGGAAATGAAATACAATTTTGTAAGAATAGCTGCCCTTGTGTATGTTTATATACACATAAAAATAAGATTCCACACATATATGCAGCGGTTAAGGTATTAGACAAGGAATAGGGAGACCTAGAGTCTAGTCCACTCTCAACCATGAAATTTCATTGGGGTAACTTTAGGCTGGTCATACTCTCTCAACCCAAAATAAGAAGAAAGAGCATTTTGGATACTGATTTGAGCTCCTGTACAAAAAAAGGGCAGGACATAAATCTATTAAGCAAATGAATAATGATAATAAATGGATGATAATAAAATGAATAATAAATTACAACTGTCATCATATGGATCATGAATTTTCTCTTAATAAATGGTAATAATAAAATATATTTATGTTGGTTTTCCAATTATACTGATAACATGATAAAAATAAGATCTGCAAAAATATTCATCTGTTGTACATAGTAATAATTTGATAAAGATAAGAATTTTTACCTGAACATTTAATTTGCTAGTGGTATTTAAGACCTTCCTCTCAGCATCTTGAAATGCCCTCTGCAATCTTTGTTCCATTGTCTGAACAAATCTGCATGACTGTATGTTGTCTGATTCATCCACAAACTGTAATTCTGGATGAACAAGAGCCACTGCATTTAGTGAATATATATTCTCTGCTTTGTTAAAACTTGTAACTCTACACATATCCTGAAAAACAAAGTCTCTTCAAATCAAACATTCCTAATGATTTCTAATGATTTCATCAACACAACCAGGTTGTCTTCTTGCAACAGTATTGAAGTGGATGGCCATTTCTTTCTTCTAGGATGATTTTTACTGCCGTATCTAGCCTGAAATTTCACGGAGTTCTCCCAGCTATGCTTAGCTCTAAGCCCAGACAAGGTCAGCCACATTCACACTAATCAGGATTAAGCCCACTGAATTCAAAATTTACTTCTAAATAAACTGAACAAAATTCACTGCACAAGATTTCATAATATGGCATAATATGGCATTAAAACAGAACATGTACAAATGTATCTTGTACTATATATAGTACAAGTATACCTTGATTAACAACCATTTGTTCAGTGACTGTTTGAAATTATGGAAGTACTGAATGAATGTTATTTATGTCCAGTCCTCAAAATTCTGGCCACCGCAACACCCCCACAATCACATGATCATGGTTCAGGTACTCAGGTGCTCAGTTCGTGATCACAAAGTCACAGAAAGCTGTGTCACATAATCACTATCTGCTAAATTCCCTGCTGACTCTCCACAAGCAATGACAAGGGGGAAGCCAGCAGAGAAGGTCACAAGTTGCTCCCACTTTTTGTCCAGCCTGCAGCCCACAGCCTCTGCCTGTTCTCCTTCAGCCTTCCCTGACTTGCACACAAGCCTATGCCAGCCCTCTCACAACTTGCATGCAACCTGTGCCAGCTATCACTCCCCACGCTCCTTACTTGAGACTCCTCCCTCTCCCTGCTTAATGACTTGTATGTCTTGAACTTACAATGGCAACCAGGGCTTCCTAGGATTTCTGTGATATGGGTCATGTAATATCATATTTTATAACCACATCTCTTAGCAATCGCAATTCCACTCCCAATTGTGGCTATAACCTGAGGACTACCTTAGTAATGCTAGTAGTATGAACCACTATGTTTCTATTCAAGTAAAGCAGTTCTAATCCAACTAATTATTATAGATACAATCAGTATTATTGTTTGGAAGTTTTTCCTTTAATACTTTTGCTTCCTGTGTCATGTTTTTAGATGGTAAATGTAGAACAGACACTTTTAATAGTGGTATTTGTTAACCACCCTGCCAACCTTCTTAAAGAGTATTAAAAACTTTTTTAAAGAGCAGGAAAATAGTATGATACAGTTAAAGGAATAACAAAAATCAAATGTTGTTGTAACATATATAAAAAGTGTGCTTTGTTGCTCAGATCTATAGTTTAAAACAAATTTACCAGCAATTTACTAGCTAATTCATTGTTACAATTAAAATAGCTATTTTTATCTAATTAAATGCCACTCTCTTAATTTTCAAGGGGCAGATTGACCCAATTGTTCTCAAATACTATCTGACAGAAGAACAAGCCTTAAACAGGGAGGGGAGGAATACCCACTTCTAATATATTTTGATTACTGGAGCACAGTCTCTTTGGGGGCAAGTTTAGTTCCACACTCCAATTTAGAAGAACCTTGGGTGTACAAAGACTTTTTTATTTCCTGTTCTAACACTGAAATTTGTAGCTGTACTAACAGATATAACCCTATTATCTCCAAGAATGTACACTAGAGAAGATTTACCTGTTTTCAGCTGAAAATGATAAGCTGGCAATGGGCTCCATGGCAAGGCTAAGACAGCAACAGAATGAAGATTTGGCACATGTTTCCTAATATCTAAAGTGGCATTAGTTACACCATAAGCAATTAGCATTTCAATAACCACAGCAGGTATGAAAACGAGTCTGTCCTGAGTAACATAGTAACCAACTGTAACATTGTTTGATTGTTCCAGAATTTCTATCTGAAAAATAAAAAAAGATAAATATGCATTTCATATTCTTCACAATTAAGAATTTTGATTCAGATCACTAAGAGAACTGTATGACTCTTCTGTTCAAGGAATTAAAAATATTAAATTGTTAATATCAAAGAAATGATCAAGACAAAATTGACCTTTCAATAAAATTATGAATAATTAAAAATGTTTTTCAAATAACAACTCATTGAAGAATTAGCATAAAATGAAAAGCCCTTGGCCTTAGGTGACCTGACTTACTTCAAATGGATTATTCCCTTTGTTGACTAATTTATTATTCATTAGTTCTATATTACTAAATTCTACACCAGTTACAGTGTCTTGGAAAAATGCAAGTTGTTATAGAAAAATACATATGGTAAGTTTCTTGGTTCTATGTTATACTATATGCATATATGAATTAAGAGCTTGTCTTACAAGACACTGGAACATTGGAATGACTACTAACTATGCATTTTACAAATCCATACAGACCATTATTCTTTTGGAATAAAGGAAAAACAACGATGTTTTTCTGTTTATAAAACAGCAATGTTTTTCTGTTTATAATCTGATTATAAAACAGACACCAAACTTGCTTACTTGTGCATTGACATTTTGATTGAAAGCTTGCCGCAATGCCAGGGTGAGACCTTTAGTGACATTTTGTTTCAAGGAGCCACTCAACAGCAGTCTTCTTGTATTCAGAAACAATACTGGAATGTAAAGATGCATATTTATTTACAAGTAACCTTTGTTCACTTTTTCTATATTTTTTTATTTTTTTATTTTTCTATATATAATTTATAAACAAATCAAATTCTGCAAAAGAATTTACATTTGGTACTGAAAACTTGAACTTAGATAAGGATTATTATTTACAGTCAAAGACCATTAATAGTTAATCTTTTAAACCAGCAAAAGTAACGATGTCATCATAATCATAATTAAATAATTAGAAATCCTTACTGATAAACGTTTCTTAGAGCAATATTTCTGGCCTAGAGAATCTCCAGCTTCTCAAAAAGTTTCCTAATTTGTTACTTGATGACAAAATCTTCTCTCCTTATTTTGGCCTTCTGATAAAATTGGCTTTTATACATGATCCCAATTTTGCAAATTGTTCCGGATCCATTTCATTAAATGCTCTCATGAATAGAATATCTGGTGGTGTGACATCAGAACAACCTCTCTTATTCTGGAACTCTCTAAAGGTATTGCAATTCTCAGAAAACTAGGAACCAGCTTGAGAAAGACTGCCTTGGAGGAAGAAGAGGACAATACAGGGGAATTAAGCAGATCTTGATATTGCCAGCACCTTAGAAAATGCCATTTGTGGAATCCGGAGGATCAGGAAATCAATGTTCCCTAGCTAGTTCCATCCTTTATCTCCAGGTATAGATTATCCACAGGAACAGAGGTAATAGCATGTTCAAACAGAAGCCTAGAATCAAAGACACAATTTCCCATCTAGAAACACAATGTTCCCAATTCCCAAATCCTACCCATAATCATGGGAAGACATGCTTCTCATACAGTTCACATTAGGATCTTCCTAATAAGCTTATACATTAGGAAGGTATAAGATTTCTGGCAAGATCAGAACCAAACAGATTAAAGATAAGAGGACAGATGAAAACCACTCCTTGAAGGAGATCTCAAGCCACCAGCAATACATGGGTGAGGAAAAGTCAGAAATAATAAATATTGAATTTATTAACAATAGGGTATACTTTATACTGAGCAAACCCATTCTTAACTGCTTCTTTAATTCTTGTAATAACTTACTTATTAAAGAGCTGTGTCTTTCAATTCTTATCAATATGATTACAAGTCTAGTGTCAGCTAAAAGAAAGTTGATGGTTGGAATGAGGCAGTAACATCAGCTATAAAGCTTGATGGAAAAATGTTTGTAAAATCTTTGCTGGACAGTTCCTTACAACTGGAAAATATGCAGCATCATGTAGAGTACAAAACTGCTAAAACCTGAAAGGAATTTCCTGCTATTTTGAGGTGAGAAAGTAAATAAAATTGTAAGGGAATCTTTATAACAAAGGATATCAGAATTACAAAAAAAATCTTCCCAAGCCTAGCCTTCCTAATTGCATGATATGGACCCTACCTGAAGTCCCTGGTGTCAAATTTTGTCCCTTAACCATCAATTGGTGCCCATCCATGCAGGGGTGGGATTCAAATTTCTTAACAATCAGTTCTGTGGGTATGGCCTAATTTGTGGGCGTGGCTTGATGGCAACGTAACTGGCTGCGCACGGCTTGTATGTAAATATTGTAAATAGTCATGTAAATATTGGATTTTTTAAATAAAAAAACAGCAACTTTTACCCATAATCAGGCGAAGCAGGCAGGCAGATTGAGTTGCTCACAAAATCACAGATTCACTCACAGATCTACTTTTCTGCAATCTGCTGCCCGAGTCTGTCAGATAAAATTTGCTTGCAAGCAAACTCATAAAATTTGCTAGCAAGAAACTCACAAAATTAACTCACAATACATCATGTACGTAAATATTGAATTTTTTATAAATAAAAAAGCAACTTTTACCTAAAATCAGGCAAAGCAGGCAGGCAGATTGAGTTGCTCACAGAATCAGATTCACTCACAGATCTACTTTTCTGCAATCTGAGTCTGCACTGAAAAATAGAAGCTTCAGTCCTAAGGAAGGTTCAGCTCTGCTCTCAGGGCACTTCTCCCCGCCCCCCAACCCTCTGAATACCACCCCTGACTGGGCCTCAGGGAAGCTTCCTGTTCTGACCAATGCTTCCTGAGACAGCAACAAACACACATAAATTCTAAAACTCTTTTATTTTAGTTCAATGGCTGTGAACTATTGTCATTCACAGCCTGGAATTAGTCTTTATCAGTTATAAATAGTCCAGGGATGTCTGCCAAACTTATTCAGGAGACATCTTGTAAGAATGCACCTTATCTTATTTCAAGTGCTGCCAATGACTAAAATCCCAATTAATCTTTTAAAACCAAACAGAGAACAAATTCACCACAGAGCTTTCAGAGTCCAAACCAATCAAAGCGAGCAACTTTGCTTCCTGCAAAGGTGTTCCTATCTTTGCACTTCTTTTATAACTTATGGGAGAGGCAATCACCTCCAAGCCTTACTTCCAAGTCACCCCTTTTGTCTTAGCTGCTCTTGCCTTCTGGCAGCTCTGTGTGCATGCACTGGGAACAGGCTCCCCTTGTTCCTCTGCCTCACTGCTGCCAGATTGTGGAGGCTCCAGAGTCAGCACATAACTCCCAGATGGTCCTGGCCCCATCTCTGAAATGGATGCAGGACCCTCACCCGAGTCCTCCCCAGACTCCTGGACTGGTCCCTGTTCTTCCCCACTGTCTGATTCTGCTGCCGTCTGCACAGGTTGTTGGCGAACCACAACACCTCCTGAGTGAAGGCAAAGCAGTACAACAGCTACTTCCTGCTTTCTAGCTAATCTAAATTTCCAGGTACAGGCAATATTCAAAAAAGCTGATTGTTGGAGGGGAAGGAAAAATAGCAATTTACTAAAAATTAAGCGAAGGCACAACGCAGGCCAGTTGAATGGTGTGCATGTTAGGTAAGGGGTGACTAGGGGAGGAAGGGAGGGGCAGGAGGGGAGGGGCCAGCTAGTGGTGCGATTTGCCATTTCTCCAAACTGCACAGAATCGGTTCTACAGAACTGGTCCGGCCAGGTAGAATCCCACCCCTGCATCCATGTAATACATCAAGATTCTCTATTTACTAGATCAGAGGTCCCCAAACCCCAGTCTGTGGACCTGCACTAGTCTGCAGCATGCCAGAAACCAGTCCTTGCAAACAAGTGAAGCCCCATCCACGGGATGCAGGCAGCCTGTGAAACCACTCCTCCTCTAGCCCATGGAAAAAACTCTGTCCAAGGAACCGGTCGCTGGTGCCCAAAAGGTTGGGGGCCACTGTACTAGATAACTCTTGGCCTTGAGATTAAGCAGACTTTTCAGCCATTCAGCATTAATTTAAGCACTACTAATTTTAGAACCGTGCTATAAGAACTTTGAGGTACACTGTGTAATAAAAAGGTTTAAAAAATAGTATTTATCCATCTTTTCACTTACTATGCCAATTTTTAAAAAACTGAAATTATTACAATTTCATAATCAAAATCAATATCTAGCATCTAGAATATCTAGAATATATCTAGAATATATACATATTCATACCTGTCTTAACAAGCAGGTTTCTGGACAGCTGGCATTCCAGAGGGAGAACTGTTGTCACATTAACAAAAGCTGATTCAGTAGCAGCAACAGAAGCATTTTCAGCAGATGTAGGGAGAAGTCTAGCTGTTTTCGCTGATGCTGTAATAGATGTCAAAGCTGCTGTCATTGTTAATGGGTATGAAGTTGATGTTTTACTGATGTCTGGGCTTGTGGATTTCTTGGTGTCAAGTAATGCTTCAGTTTGTCTTGGTGCATGTGTTGTGGGCACTGAAGCTGTACCAAATTTCTGAATTGGGGATGAACTAGTGATATGTTCAGGTATTATAGAACCATCCCTTGATACAACTGGAAAATTTGCATGTATTATTACTGGGCTTAACGTTGGAGCCATTTTTGTGACAGTGTTATTTTTTGCTAATGTTGACTTTAACGTGCTTAATGCCATCACAGATGGTGAATTGTCAGTGCTCAGTGAGAACAAGGATGAAGTCAGCATTGATGATGTTGGAGCTGATTTTCCTGTAACTGGTGTTGCTTCTGAAGTTGCTAGAGATGATAATACACCAGGAGATACAGACGGTAACACTGTAATGACAGAATGAGTAAAGTTGGTTGTTGGCAACAAAGTAGTTAGCTGCGTTTGTGATGCATGGATAGGAGTTATGATATCTGCAAAAGGGCTATGTGTTTGCAATGGAGTGATTGTGGTGATCTCATTAGGTATTTTAACTGTACCTTGGGCATTATTTTTATTATATGCATGCAATATTCTAGAAGTTAATGCTGTAGATGGTTTGCTCCATTGATTATGTGTTTCTGAATTAAAGTTATTTACAAAGTCTGTTGTTTTTCTTACGATCGAGTATTCTTTGATAACATTTAATGTTGGCACTGAACTTACAATTGATTCAGGAAGAGCTTTTTTATTACTAATTATACTAACTTCATTATTTATTGGAACAGTTAATTTAGTAATGAACTGAGAAGCCGATGAAAATGGAAGTGAGGTGTAAAACATGTTTCTTGAGGCAAACAACTTTTCAGAGTTTCTTGTCTGAGGTTTGGGTGTCCTGTGCAATTTGTCAGTAGACAGCCACGAAGGAGAATGTGTTGACAAAGTTGTAGAAAATGTATCCAGATTAGATGTTCGGGTGTTAGTAGCTGGGAAATCTTTAGATGTAGAATAGGACTGCTTTTGATAACCTAAAGTGAAATTAGTATTCCCAACTGTGAAATTTTCCAGAAAATTTTGAGATGTATGTATGGTTTGTTCTGATTGTAATAATGGCATTTCTGTGATCTGTGACAACATATTTTGGTTTTGAAAAGAAGGTGAATATGATGTTTCTATGGAAGATAATGGTATGTTAAATTCTGAGAAATGTTTAGACTTCATTTTAGTGAAAGGTGCAATTGAAATGTGCTGAACAGATGTTGCAGTTATATTAATGGATGCTACTGAAGAACTGGAAGGTTTGTTCTTTACATAGCTTGTTGATTGTTTCCAGACAGGAATCTTTGAATATGTTCTTTCTAAAGCTGTGTGACTTGCAATATCTTTTGTGGTTAAGAATTTCTGGGTTGTTTTCTTTCCTGAAGATACACTGTCATCAGTATTGGAGTGCCAATCTCTACTGTCCCAATGCGGAACTAAAGCTTTATTTAATGTATCTAAGTTGCTTTCTGAAGTGGCATCAGTAAGGACCATGGAAAATGTTGCTGGGGTTCTCAAATGTTTGCCTGAGACCAAATCATATATGTCTGAAGTTGTCACAGCAGTTTTGTAAGTTGTGTCAACCATATGTGAATGTTCATCAGCAGAATTATTTAAAAGTGGTTGAGATAAATGTGAGCCTAAAGTTGTGAATACTACTGAATTTTTCTCTTGTTTTGTAAAACTAAGATTTGGGTTTTGTTCTTTAGATTCTACTGGCTTTTGCTTCATAGAATCATTAAGTGGAGTTATAGATGTGGCAATAGAGGGAAATTTCAAAAGGTCTATAAAAGAAGTTGGAGAAGAAACTGGAAAAGTTGTCAAAGTTGTTCTTTCTTGTGAAAAAACATTCAGAAGCATTTCTTCCCAAGGTGCTTGTTTGCTGACCGGAATTGTTAAAGGAAACTTTGTGGACAGTGTCTCCAAAAACCAGTATGGAGGGATATTATTTGCACCAAGAACTGAGAACATTGTAGAATCCTTTGTGAAAGACTGTTGTTGCAATAATTTCTCCATAGAAAAATTAGAAGGCCATATGGTAGCTTCATAATTTCTGTCAGGAGTATCAACCCAGGTTGATTCTGTGATGTGAGAATTTGTGAAATTGGTCTCTGAAACAAAGTTAGAATTTGATGTTGAAACAGTAGAATCAGCTTCTATATAAGATGGCCAATTTGACCTCATAATTAAGGAAGGAACCTCATCTGTAGAATGGGAGCTAGGAACAGTTGCCAATGTTGGTATTTGCACTATTGCATTATCTTTTCTTATTACTTCTGAAATAACTAGAGTTGGCACTGTTGAGAAAGATGTATTAGTCAAATGAGAAAGTTTTTGACTTTCAGAAGATGTTAATGCTCTCTCTCCTGTAGATTTTGATATTATCATAGAGAATACACCAGTAATGGTTTCTGATAATGAATACAGAGCACCTGAGGTATGAAGATCTGATGCAGAAATCCATGGAATTGTTTTCCTGCTTTTAAGAATTGGGTATGATGTGGTTACAAACATGCTGCCTTTTTCCATGATGTCCATTGGTTTACTTGTAAATGGTGGAGTAGAAGATGCTTTATGAATTAATTCAGAAAAAAAAATATTTTTTCTAAAACTCAGTGCAGCCTTATGAGTAGGTAGTACATCAAAAACCTCACTGGGTATTAACGCATGGAAAGCAAATGGATGCCATTTCCTATCCCTTGGATACATATCTCTCTTGGCTGTTTCTATGGGATGCTTATTAATCAATTCAAAATTATAACTAGAAGAGAAGGTAGCAACCCAAGATTCATTGCCAACCTTTCTAGGTAACACATATTTTGTTGTGCTCAGTGAATTACCTGATTTTTTATTTGATTTAGATTTAGCTGTGTTTGTGCTGAATAAATGTTTCACATTTATGGACGAGGGCAATTTGGTAGATGACACAGACGGCTTGGCAACAACAATGATATGAGGTATATCCTTTATCAAAGACAAAGGGGATGGTAATGGAAAGTTTGGAAGTATGTTTGATCTCAATGTAATTTCACTTGAAATGGAAGATGTTGTACATGGAATTATCTGAGATGACAAAGTAGTAGCTGGATGTGTCACTGATGATGATGTAGACAATGCAGGGGCCACACTAATTTGAGGCAAACCTGATACAATAGTCATTTCATCCGCTTCCTGACGCTTCGTTGGTGATTCAGTTGATATCTCAGAAGGTTCCTGCGATGCACTGTTGCCACTGCCTTGATACAGAGTTGGTAAAAGCCTAGTTTGATCCATAGTTCTGGTCCGACTTCCCGCTAACGTACTTTTTATTATCTGAAGCAAATTAGCATTCTCCAAGGCTTGCCTCATTGAAATGTCACCCATCGAGGAAGACTCAAGTTCTTTAGAAGGCCATGTTGGTGATAATACAGATCTCCAGTTAGTAAAAGGTTCTGAAGAGGGAGCAACATTTATCCGTTGTTGCTCAGCACCTGAAAAATAATAAATTTGTAATGAAAAACTACCAAAGTTCTATTAAAACAGAACACATGCACTTGAATTTCTTTAGAAAGGGATTAAACATCCACCTCCAGCTCTTTCAAATAGAGCAGTTAATTTGAGTTCACATGGGAGCACTGGGCTGGTCAAGGGTGGATTATGCTGACATAAAAATTCAATTTCCTGGATTCACTGGCATCTAGTCATGTCGCAAATAAAACATAGCTGGAAACAAGTATATCCGCAAGAAGTAGACAAAATGTAAGTAGTCCTACTCCTCTGGGAGAACAGATTCCTCTCATAAAGTAGAAAAACTTCTGGGATAAACAACAAGAACAATAATAATAAATCTGGGCAACAGTTTCATTGACACTGGTAAATATAGAAAAAGGTAAAACGTTAGTAAGGATAAATTACAGGTGAATGTAAGTGCAGTTAACGTGCCTAAAAGGCCTATGATTGCCAACCCTGTTATCAGTTACAATATGCCAACATATTAAAAAAGTTGGAGTCAGAAGCCAAACAAGTTTAAGAAATGCTGACAAGTATATATTGGTGACCTGCCAATCAATGCTGCATCGGAATATTGTCAGCCTTGGCTGGGTTCCTTCACAAAGCAGCTGTAGGTGTTATCTTGCCAGCAGTAATTATGTATATGAAAAGCAAGAAAATATAAGAAACAAAACAAGAGAAAGAAGTATACAAGTTAAAATGTCCCAATAAACATCTCCCAAAAAATAATGTAAGGGCACATATATACATACATATGTACATAGAAACATACATGCATACTAAAACACGAACACAAACATGTAAAACTACATATCTGTAGTGTTGGTTTTCTATGAAATATCATCCGGTACAGCTACCACCTTATCTCAGGAAATTATGTTACATTATCAATACAGTATAGTACCGTACTTACTCTATTTCTGCAACAAGAAAATAAAAGGGGATGTAGCAGAAACAGCATGTTCAAGTACACAATATTGAAGCAGACTGGGAATTTAAAAAAAAAAATTTAAGTGCAGAAATAAGTGGAGCAATACAGAATAGAAAGTAATGCAAAATGTTGCCAATGTAATCAAAACTTTGCATGGACAGTACACATTTCAATAGATGACTTAACCAAGTTAATATAAATCATCTTTCTTGTTCAACAGTTTAAAAGATAGTTAACTAGATTGGCGAAGATAATGCAACTTGCAGAGATACTAAATTAATTTTTTTGTTTAGATAAAAAATATATATTTATGATTAACCAGAAACCCTTTATAGGTTTTTTGTATAAAATGGGGAAAATGCTTTTGATGAGTAGAGAAAAAAGCTGGGTAACAGAAAGGAATGAATTTTCTTTTATAATAATAGAACAAGAGATAACTTTGTAGCCATAATTAAAATTTGCTGCAAAGTGGAAGCTTCTTTGATTTTTTTTCTTCCTGCACTTCTGCACTTTTGCCTTTTTTGTTCTTTTTCTTTTCTATCATTTCTGCTTTTTTCTTTTTATTAGTTTGCATTAGTTTTTATGTTGTTCATAAAATTATCAATAAAAGTTTATTTAAAAAAAAAACCAGAAAGCTAACTAGGAAGTAACAATGAGATGCAGTACCAATACCATTGTTGTCTCATACAATCAAGAACAACCTAAATTAAATTCCTACACTGCACTCATGGCTTTAATTATTCTATACAGTCTATACTATTAGTCAACAGACACTAACCAATTAGATACTGCATAAGAAGCCATTCTTAAAAAACGTCAAATGGAAAAAAATGAAAATAAAATTGGAGTAAGAGGATAGCAATTGCCTTTCTAAATGTTGTAATTGTTATCTGGGAATGGAGTTGGATATCCCCAAACTTTATGACTACAAACAATTATTATGCTAGATAGTTATAGGAAAAGTTCTTCTATGTTGGCATTTCAGTTTTGGAATATTCTACACAATAATTTCCATGAATGGTCTCTGGCATCCTTTTGCATTTAATCAAAAACCATTATTTTGGTGTCTCAGACTGCTCTACTTTTGCCTTTATATTCCATGGGGTGAAAATTTGGGGCAGGAAGTCTCAAACCAAAGCTCTTTGGAGAATATTCAGTCTAACATAAGGAAAAATGGCCTTTGTTGCAGTTCTCAAATTACACGGGAATTTATTATAAATTAACATTCATTCTAAGACTCAACAGAAAAGTAAACCCCGCACAGATTAATATCTATCATTGCGCCTAAATATAGTAGGTGAGTAGATGGAACTAGCTGGCTTTTCTTGAAGTTGATGGAAAAATCTGTGTTCCTGTAGAACCTGGATTGTGGAGGCCAGGTCTGACCTGGCTTGTTAGCTGAAACTGGATTGGACAACGATGTTGTCCAGATAACACTTTTCTTAAAGGATTTTTGGAGGTTGGACAATGGGTGAAGGTCCTCCGAGGAGTGGACAGAAAATCCAGGGTGAGACCAAATCGGACAGTTTCCAGGACCCAAGAATATGATGTGATGGTCTCCCATCGGTCTGCAAATAGGGCCAGCTGGCTGCCAATGGGGGGAGGGGTCCGGCAATCATTTGGATCAACGAAAGGGATTGGGATTGGAACTGTTCTCTAGTTCTGTCTCAGAATCCTGATCTATCTGGAGGCCGATCTGATCTGGGTTGGTAGACCTTTGGAATTGTGAGAATGCCTGACCTGATTCTGAGGAACGAAATGGCTGCCCATGGGTGGAAGGAGAGGCCCTTCTATCAGCCTTCCTGTTAAGAGAGAACGCCTTCCGTTTATCTTTGTTTTCTACTAGGAAGGGATTTAAGGTCTCTCCAAATAAGAAAGAACCCATGTAGGGAGCTGAGGCCACTTTCTATTTGGTTCTAGCATCTGCTTGCCAATGTCATAGTCATAGCAGACAATTAGAAGTAATGGTGGATGCCAGAGCCCTGGAAGAAAATCGGGCTGCATGCAGGGAAGAATCAGCCACAAATTCAGCGACTGCCACCAATTTATTGATGTACTGATGCATTCTGATATCCTCTGAGGGAATCCTGGCCTGTAATTGGTGAAGCCAGAGAAGGGATGTTCTAGTGAAAAAGGAAGTGGCTGCCACTGCTTTGACTATCCAGGCATTGGCCTGGTGAGAGCTGCGGAAATTTTGTTCCGCCTTCTTATCCTCTGTCTTAAGGGCCTCTGCTATGTCGCTGGAAATGGCAGAGGAAGAGACCAAGGATACCAAAGGGTCGTCCAGAGGGGGCAGTTGTAGTGACTCAGAAAGGAGAGGAGCCATATTAAAAAAAAATTATCATTACCACCTGGGGTGGGAAAGGATCCTGGCTGCATCCATTGCCTATGAACTATGTCCAGAAACAACTTGGGGCAAGGGATTTTCTGTTGTAGAACAGTACGTTCAAAAAAAACCTTGCTGTTGGGTCCCTGATTTTCAGGTGAAGCAGCTGGAACATTAGGCTGAGAATCAATTTGGGGAGCGATCCTAGCCTTGTGGAGAAGAGATTTAAACAGCCCCAGACTGACTAGGCCTGTGGACAGGGGTGGATCAGGGGATAAATCCTAATCTTTTGAGGACCCTTGCTCTCCCTGACTGTTGTGGTTCACCAGCAGCAGATGCGGACGGCTGAGGTCTCAGAGAGCGAGGACTCAGATGAGGGGCCTGCATGTGATGCAGAGATGGAGCCAAGACTATCAGAGAGTGGAGTGCTGTATTTGGAGCTTGTGGGGGCTGGAAGCAGTGATGCAGAGAACCCCCAAGAGCCAGTGCCCAATGCACGTGCGTGCCGGGCTGCTCAAAGGAAAGAGCAACTGCAGCAGCATGGGCGACTCGGGAGTAAGGCTGCAAGGTGATGTCCCCTCCCTTAAGGGATAAAAGCCAGCCATTAAAGGTGGGATTTTTTGCAGGAAGCAAATAAGTTCTTGCACTTCAAGTCTTGTGGAAGTTCAGACTATCCTGGTTTGTGTTTTTAAACTTCTGGTTTTGATTATTTCCTTGCAATTTAATCTGGTGTTCTTGGCAGCTTTGCACAACCTTGGCAAGGCTTGTTCTTTTCTGGGATGATTAGTTTTTAATACCGTTTTACTGTGAGTGAAAAGAATTCATAGAGAAGCATTAAAAAGGTTTTGCTTTTATCTCTGTTTGGTGTTTGTTTGCTTTGAACAAGGCTTGGGTCAGAACACTGATCTTCCTCCTCCATCCCAGATGCCCTTGTTCTGATGGAGTGGGCCAGAGAAGTAGCCCTCTGGGGCCTAAGGGATTTCATGGAGGCCTGATATTACACTGCAATTGCCTGATATTGCAATGTTTGAGGATCAGAACTTAGGGAAGATGGATGGCTCCTCCCTCTCAGGGTAGAGCTATCCCTTGAGAAATGGTCTGAGAGATGAGGGCTTTAATCTCATCAGATAACTCTGGGGCCAATCTATCTGCTGAGTGTAGGCCTGCTGCCATGGGAGTAAATGTGGCCTCTGAAACTCTAGTTCTGTCTCTGACCTGTAAGTCTGCAGGACTAGGGATCATGCAATCAAAGGGAAATCTCTGCAGATGGGATGAATTCCTGCTAGCTCCCTCTGGTGACTAAGCTCCAGGAGCTGCAGGAAACTCCTGTACTAATGGCTGCTGAGGGTGGGTACAACCAGGCTCTGGATGAAGGGAGGAGGAATATCTCTCCTGTTCTCTCCTGAGGCATGGCAAAGGTTGATAACTCAGCCTTTGGGCAGAAAGGCAGATTCAACCCATATTTTTGGATTCTCCCATAGGCTTGCTGGAGAATTATTTATTTTGTATTTACTGTTGGTATTGGTCGTTACCAATCCTACTCATCCCTTCATAAGAGCAATTCAAAATATATTTTAAATAAATAAATAAATATCATTTCTATCTTTGTGGGTTCCATTGTTTGCTAAACCATAAACCTGGTTAAGTCAAGCAGCTACACATAAAAGGAGGTTGAATTCATTGCTTCAGGTAATTACATAAACCAAAGATTAAACACTAACAAAAGAGATAAAAAAGAGAAAGGAGCCAATGACCTGCTGATTACAGACTGAGTGTAGACTCATTTTTTAACTTATTCTACCTCCTACATGCCTCAAAAAATGCTAAAGGAGTTAGAAAGGCTTTCAGCTGATAAAATTGCTTTCCCTAAAACATCTTTTCTATCCCATATAGATCCAGACATGTTTCATTTTTTAAAATAATATTAATTGAAGACGTTTTTCAAGAGAATTAAAAACAGTACAAATTTTAAATTAAAGAATAAGGAAATATAGTTGAAACATGAAAAAGAAATCAAGGAAAAGGAAGATTCTAAAGGAAGTGGCTTCTAGTCTTCTAAGAATATATCATAATTGCCTTCTTTCCTTCTTAAAGTACCCTTTCAAATCTTCAAATCCATAAATCACAAGTTCAATCATTTGCAGCAAAAAAATCCATAAGGGATTTCAAATCATAAATGTATGTACACATAAATGTACCAAATCATCTTCCTGTAATCAAACAAGTTGATTTTACCATCTCTGCTAGTTCTGTCATTTTCACCAATCAATCTGGCCAATGTGCGAAATTCAGATTCTTTCCATTTTTGTGCATCTATGATTCTTTTCTAATTGACTGTCCATTAATTCCAACAAGAAAGTTTTGGTTTTAATGTTGATTTTTAAAATTCTTTGTTTTATTCTTTTCTTTACTATTCTTTATATGTATTTGAACCCAAAAATTTATGGCTTTTTTACAAGTCCACCAGGCATGATGAAATGACCCTTTATATTATCCACATTTACAATATATCTTCATATATGCTGGATAATTTTTAGAGTCGTACACAAATGGTTTCATAAAATTATAAACTATGTAAATTTCAATCATTTTAAACACTGTTCCCACTGTTCCTTCAATACTTTACTACACTAGAGGTGTTGATAGCTCCTCACAAGTCGTGTTGTCCTAGGTGTGGCCTGAGGGATCTGGAATGACGTTGAGAGGACCAAGAAAATGGCACTGGTTAACGGCCTGTTCCCAAAATGGCCAACTGCCACGTCTACGGGGGCTGATAGAAAGTCCCTGTCAGGGACAGTCTATGGAGCCTGGCAATGTTCTCAGGGCCTGGCCTGTGCCTTCTGTGGATCTGCTGCCAGGCATTGAATTTGAGGCCCGAACACCAGCTGAGAGGATCAGACAAAAAAGTACAGCCTGGGCCTGACCTGCGTCTTCTAAGAGGCTCGGTGCCAGGCGCTGTATCAGAGGCCTGACAAACAGCTGAGAGGCACAGATAAGAATCAGGCCTCTGCACTGTTAATGGAGACATGTGGGAGGCTCAGCCAAGCTCTCCCAGACCGCAGTCTCCACTCTCAGCAATTTAGAGCTTCATACCTCGCAAGGGCTGCATGGGAGGCTCAGCCGAGCTCTCCCAGCCTAGACTCATAATTTGGACACTGAAGCTTCAGTCGTGATGAAAACCGGAGAGCGGATCTCCACTCTCCATGGAGGTACAAGCTCTACCGGGTCCCCGGGAGTTGCGTTGTTGATTTTGCTGATTTTTCTGACTTTCACAAGAATTTTATTTTTTTTTACAATTTTTTATTAGTTTTCAATAAACAAACATACACAAACAAGACATTAAAACATAAAACTTCTTTTTGGAAAGCGGCTTAGTCCCAGGTTACATCTTTTCGTACAGACATAAATTCAAATTCATGCTCACTTTTATATACTATTCCATATCTTATTACCATTCTACATTTTCTATATAGCTTCTCCCCTCTTTTCACTCTCTTAATTCTATTTTATTTATTTCATCTCAATTTAAATCATTATGCATATTTCTTTTGTCTGTTCTATTTCAATTTTCTATTATCTTTTCTCATTAACACAAAATTTCTCCTGTAATCATTGACTGAAGTATGACGCCTTTGAATCTTTCCCCGAAATTTAACACTTAAAATAATATATACTTTTCATTCTGATTCTGCTTAGTACATTCTAAAGCTACTTACTATATTATAAAATAAAAAAGAATAACAAGTTTATAATATAATTAAAACAATAATCCATAGCAAATTAAACTCTATTATTAAATCCAGTTTTCTAACATTATTTCAGGTATAAATACAATAATACAATCTTATGTACTTTTGCAGAGTCTCTTTTTTTAATCATATTTTTACCCACTATTTCTGAATAAATCTTGTTTCTTTACATCTTATTTTAAGCCTTTACAACTTCTCTTCTCTTTTTCCTTTCCTTTCTTCTATTTCAGTTTTCTATTTATCTTTTCTCATTAACACAAAGTTTCTCCTGTAATCACAGATGAAATATAATACCTTTAAATCTTTCCCCTAAGTTTAACACTTACAATAATATATACTTTTCATTCTGATTCTACTTAGTGCATTCTGAAGTTGCTTACTATATTATAAAATAGAAAAGAATAAGTTTATAATATCATTAAAACAATAATCCATAGCAAATTAAACTGTATTATTAAATCCAATTTTCTAACATTATTTCAAATATAAATACAACAATACAATCTTATGTACTTTGCAGAATCTCTTTTTTAATCATATTTTTACCCACTATCTCTGAATAAATCTTGTTTCTTTAGATCTTGTTTTAAACCTTTGTAACTTCTCTTCCCTTTTTCCCTTCCTTTTTCTCCAATCCTGTCTTTTTACCCCCTTGTCTCTTAATCTCCACCTTCTTGATCTCCACCTTCTTCTGTATTTCCCTTTTCTGTTGCTTTCTAACATTATATCGATTTTTCATCTTATTTTTCCCTTTTTTCGTTGTTTTTTTAAATCTTAAATTCTCCATTCTCTTTCCGTTCTTTCCCTTTTCTTCCCCAGCTAAAATTGTTTGTTCATTAAAGATGGCTTCCTCTTCATCGCAATCTTCTTGTTCTTGTAGTTTCTGGTAGGTATAAATCGCCATTTCTAAAAAATGGAAAACAGATCCAGAAGAGCTCTTCCCTTCTTGGTCCTCTTCTTTTAGCTTTTTAAATTCAATCTTCAGTTCATCAACAAGTAGTGCCATTATAAAAAAAATTTTTGAACAACCCAAATATTTTTAGTCTTTCAAATAGTAATTTCCAAAAAGTCCCAAAGTCACCAAGCAATCCAAATTCACACAGTCTGTTTCATTTAGCACTTTCTTCTTTTTATATTTTCTCTTCCTGGGGTTATAGTTCAGTTATAAAGCTCCAGTTGAAATATATCTTTTAGAAGTTTTATTACAATTTCGCTCTAATCTTGTAAATTCCAAGCAGCCTCCTCCAAGAAAATCTTAATATTAGTTCTTTTCCTCTCCCTTCCCACTTATAGCAAAAAAAAATTTTTTTTTTCAATGCTCAGAAATCTTTATTGTCCCCTTAGCTTCAATTTTCAATTTAATTATCTGCTCATGCCAAAAGGGGTTTTTCCGATTTCTCCGATTCATTTGCTATCACCGTAAGGAAGGAAAGTGAGAAAAAACAAACTTTCCCTTTTTACTTTCATTCGCCGCTTCGTACGTCTTCATTGGGAACGATGTATCTTTAATAATACTTAAAGTCCAGAGCATTTAGGTATTACTTGTCATCCTGGTTAGCGAAAAACTTTCACTTTCCCAGCTTCCTCCTGCACATTCTTATCCGGATGAAAGCTTCTTTGTGGCGGCCATTACTGACCGCCGCTCTACCACTTTTGGAAAAGGGAGTTAAGCCAGCTGAGGAGGGGGGTTGAGATTCCCCCGGACCCCTGCTGAGTCTCCCCTGTCTTCAGTTACCTCTACGGGGTAACTATAGCCCCCAAATCCAGCTGGATCGGGGGCACTCCAGTGGCGAGCGCAGCAGGAACTGCGCACGATCGCGGATTCCTGCCGCCGCCGAAGCCTTGCAAACCAGAAGTCCACTTTCACAAGAATTTCTGATGCTAAAACTAGCTTTGAGACTCCAGAGACACAAGCTCTGATTTCAAGGAAGCTGAGTCAAAAAGCACCAGAGGCTTGCTTTTTATAGTGTGGCAGATTCAGCTCGATGACATCATAAGGATGAGTCTAACCCAATGCTTGACTCTTGATGCAGTGAGGAGAATGATAGATCTTTACAGAAATGACTTGTTCATGTTATTATGAAAAGGCAAAAAGTTGTGATTTGATGTTAATGCTTTATTTTACTGCAACAGAGAGAGTCGGAATGTTTCTTTTTCTTCTCTTTCCTCACTTCCCTCTTTTCCTCCTCACTGCTTTTCAATAAAAATGATTAAAAAAGGAAAATGGATAAAAGATTTTCCAGAGATATAAAGAACATTCCATTTTGATTTCTCTACTTACAATTATTCTATCTCAAAACACTGACACAATCCAGCTAAAATAAAGCTCTTTAAAGTCTACAATCCTTTACTTTATTCAATAAAACATAAATATGCTGGATTGTACCCTAAATGTGCAAGAAATATATAGATTAATAACTGGAATTGTAGTTTCATTTTCTATGATGGTATCTTAGGCATCTGAAAATCTACAGTCTCTGTCTAAGCAATTCTGTCAGTGAAAGCAGGGAACTCATTTTAAGAAAGCTGGCAGGGAAGACAAGATATCAGATTAATAATTAGAAGGCTATCAACCTTTCATAACAAAGGGAAATACTAGAGCATTTTCAAATTGCCAGTACATTAATCCTATGTTTCCAATGCGATTAAAGTTATTTACATGACAGCATTTGGAGGAGTGAGTGGGACTGTATAATTAACTGCTTTTGGAAATGAAATGGAACCAAAAATGTAGCATACAAAGAGGAACACAGATAAGG
>BLBF01000017.1:12656570-12721537 GCA_015471245.1 Laticauda colubrina | reverse complement strand
TCATCTCTACTTTTCGCATGGGCTTATCTCTACACCAAACTTCCCCAACTTCTACTATACAAACTTCAATTCCCAGAGTTCTTAGTCTGTTTGACCTAATTTCAACATATCTGAAGATAAGAAACTCAATAAAAGATAGTAGACAAAAAGAGGATAGAGTAAAAGCTAACAAAATGTGATCCCCTCATAATTATACATTATGTAATACATAATATCTACAACTATCCTCTATAGGTATGCTAACTAGTTTTTACATTTCCCAGAATGGAAAAGTAAACTAACATTCATTTTAATTGATATAGGATTCACCTTGAATTGTTCCTACAATGTAAATTAATTCAATACATTTAAAAATTGAAATCCATTTCAAAATACAAAGACAAAAGCAATGACTCTCTTTTTCTGAAATAATATTTGGTTCAAAACAGCGTCCCATTTTTAAATGCATAAGAATGCTACAAAGAAGGAACTGAAGAATTAGAAGCAGCTCAGATATATTGTAGAGGGGAAAGGCTATGTTTGAAGCTGTAATTTTATTATCATTGGCAGAATGTGCCAATTTAAAAAATAAAGGATGAGACATCCAGTCACTGATGTAACTCCAGTTTACATGTAAAAGGATAGATAGTTGTCTTACTGGAAAAAACATTTACCAGACTAGTCCAAATCAATAAAGTCATGAGCATTGAATATTTCTTGAACAGTTCTATATGCACAAGTTCTGCTCCTCAGACCTCTTCAAGGTCAACCTACTCTGACTCTTCTTTATCAAGAGACTATTTTTAACTGAATTCAAATGCAGGAAGAAGGGAAGCAATGCCTTGTTCTCATATTCAGCTGGACTAAATACCAGTTATCTCCTCCCCTATGTCTTAATCTCTTACCCTTTAAGCACATTGCTACCAATCAGCCCAAGGATTAGTACTTCCCTCCTCCACTATCAATAGTGCTTTACAACACTCTCTGAGCAGTTTACAATGTCAGCATATTGCTCCAAACAATCTGGGTCCTTGTTTTATCGACCTCAGAAGGATGGAAGGATCAGTCAACCTTCATCTGGTCAGGATCAAACTCCTAGCAGTCGACAGGTTAGCTTGCAATACTGTATTAATAACTATGCCACCAAGGCTCTTCCTACCTCTAACAAGATCTGACACAGGCACACCTATTTCCTAATTTGGGGGATTCTAGATGTGTTGTGGTTATGGTGTTATCCCCTCCTTTGCTTGCTCATAAAATATCAAGTAGCCTGTATATAATGGCAAATGCAAACAACGTACAGCTTTGGGTTACTATGTCTTTTGCATAAGCAACATCTTAATAAAGCATGATCAAAGTGGACCTGATCTCCTTAAGATGATAATGACATTGAATTTGAGCTTATTGCAGAACTTAGAGCTCCACACAGCACTGCTGATGTCCTGTCCCAAAGGCATCATTAGCAGGCTACTTTCTTAATTCTTGCTGGCACTACCAAGAGCAACCAATTGGACAAAACAGCAGAAAAACACAAAGCAGTGGCAAAGAACAATGACAAAGTTTTTTTTTTTAAAAGTCCTCAAATATAAACATTATTTTATTTTGTTTAGATTTTATAGAAGAAAATCATTATTCAGAAGTATGTCAACTGCCCATCAGAAAAATCATAAATATAACTGATTAAGATACAATGTGTAAGATATCTATTGTATTTTAACATTTAAAATAAATACCTATTCTAAGTAGCTATTAATACTAGAAATAATTATTCATGCTTTTAGAAATCTTCTGAAGTAGCAACATATTAAACCAATCCTTTTAAAAGTCCACATATATCCTACCATTAAGAATAATTTATACTTATTTACTATCCACTGGGGCTCAGTGGCCTACTGGCTAAGACACTGGATTTGTCAACCAGAAGATTGGCAGTTTGAGACCTATGAAATGGGGTAAGCTCTCTTTCCTTGCCCCAGCTCCCACCCACCTAGCAGTTCAAAAGCATGCAAATTGCAAGTAGATAAATAGCTATCACTTTGATGGAAAGGCAACAGCATTCTGTGTGCCTTGGCAAATAATCATAACAGCCACATGACCATGAAAGCATCTTTGGAAAAAGCTGGTTCCTATCATGGTTCCAAGTCTAGTCAGTAAGGGAAGAGACCACACTGTCAGCAGGACAATTCTTTACTTTTTCTCAACTTGGCACGCAGTGACACGGATTTAGTTGGCATTACGGTCTTCTACCCTCCAGCTCATTACAAGGGCTTGGCATGGCCCTCCCTCCGAGAAGGCTTGCTCCAGCAAAGACTCATTGGCAGCCTCAAACGCCGCTGCTCCTTTCCTCCTTACTCTTTCATCCCACCCCTCAGTGAGTTCCTTGTGACACTCAACATCCCACACCTATCCATGCGTCCTGTGCAACCTCTCCCCCCTCCTCACTTGTGACAACACCAAAATGGCACGCAGGGGCGTGGCCTCAATGTTGCCATCTAGCACATTGATAGCTCCCCCAACTAGGAAACGGAGATGAGCATCGCACATGACTGTACAAAGGAAACCTTTACCTTTTAACTTTACCTTTATTTACTGTCCAAGACCAAGTTGCACTATTAATATAGGCATAAGTAATGACATATTATATCCATACAAAAAATGTCAAAACCATATGAAGTAAATATTTCATTGTAGGGACCAAAAACTTTGTTACCTAAGGCTATAAATACCGCCTCAAAACATCTGGTGTTGGTCATTTAATAAGAATACAGGTAGTCCTAAACTTATGGCTATAATGGAGTCTGTATTTCCACTGTAGGTCATGAAACAGTGGAAAACATATGATTGAAATTTCTAAATCAAAAGGAATATATTTTGAAATAAATTACACAGTCTTGATTCAAATACTGAAAGAATTGAAGTGGCATTTATTGATTTGCTTATTTCTTTTCTCCATAGCACCTCTTAGAGCTTCAAAAACCTTTCCGGAAGCTGAAGACTCTCCACAACTATGGGAAGATTTTTTTTAAATGCTTATTTGTCCTTCCATCAGTAATATAAATTTTTTTTATTTTGGAACCTAATATTCAGTTCAATATTATTCAAGGAATAATGAAATTCAGAAGATTAAATTGCTATCCATATATGAAGAGTCCCTTTGCCAGAAAGGGCGTTGGGACTTACCTGACACGCCTGTTCTCATTGAGCTGTGAAGAGCATCCAGTAGTGGGAGGTGCTTCAGTCTCCGGATGTCTAGGCTGAGCTTAATTTGTGGAATGCTCCTCCTCCTCCATGGGACTCCTCCCCAGTGTTCCCCAATTTTGGCGAAGATGAGAGAAATAAACGCCCTCGTCCTCAATGTCCTAACAAATTTGTTGGCCAAAACAGGACCCTACCAGATGGAACAAAAGGGTGGAGCTGGATGCTCTTCACAGCTCAAAGAGAATGCGTGTGTCGGGTAAGTACCAACGCCCTTGGTAGTGGGACATACCAAAGCTTGGCCTGTCCTACAGGAGGGACTCCGTCTGGCCTGGAATCTCCTCCTGGTCCCTGTGGACCCATTGCAGAACCTTTCTGGGGGCAGAAGCTAGTCTGAATGGAAGGGCCACATATTCAAAATGGTGGTTATTATAACAGAATCTCAGAAATTTATAGTAGGAAGGCTGAATAGCAATACGTAGGTACGCCTCCATCAGGTCTATGGACATAAGGACATCACCTTTTCTGATGCCAAGTAAGATAGATTGCAGGGTGTACATTTTAAACTTGTGATATACTAAGAAACAGTTGAGACGTTTCAGATCCAATATTGCTCTCCACCCCCCAAACTTTTGGGAACAACAAAAACATGTGAATAGAAACCTCGCCCTCATTGGTTGGTGGCTACTGGCTGGATAGCTCATATGTCCAGTAGGTGTTGGATAGCCGATTCCATGAGATCACGTTTAACTGGGTCTCTGGAGAGAGGGCATGACATGAAAAAATCTGGAGGGGTGGATTGAAACTCCAGCGCAAGGCCAAATCTGATCGTGTCTCTGACCCAGGAATCAGAGGTTGAGGAGTCCCATTGGTCAGCGAATAATTTAAGGCATCCGCCAATGGGGGTTGAGTCCCGGGAGTTATCTTGGACGCCAAAAGGACCTGTTTCCTGCTCCCCAAAAGGATCTTTTGGATTGACTACCCCTTCTGCTCCTATCCCCGAAGTCTGACCTATCTGGCTGCTACCCTGGTCTGAATGGTGGGAATCTCTGGTATCTGGGTGAAAGGGATCCCTGGTAAAAGGGTTGAAAGGGTCCCCTCCAAAAGGACTGGGGGCTTCTAGGATCTGACCTCCGAAAAAGGGAAGGAAGAATTTTCTTTTTGTTACGGGTTTCAATTAGTAGCGGATCAAGGGAAGGGCCAGTCTGTCTCCCACAATTGGGGATGAAGCCAGCTTGGATTTGTGTTTGAAGTCGGCTTGCCAATGTTTTAACCATAGCAAGCGACGCACTGTAACATGTGAAGTAATGGCCCTGGCTGAAAACTTGACTGCATGATAAGTTGCATCAGCTGAAAATTCAGCAGCAGCAATAAGTTTAGCAATATCTTGCTGTGCTCTAAGGTCAGAATTAGGGACATGTTGTTGTAAAAGACGGAGCCATCTGAGAGAGGAACACGTGAAGAAGGAGGCGGCCGTGGCTGCTCCAATGGCCCACGCGTCAGACTGATGGACTCTGCACAGGGCTAGCTCGGCCCATTTTTCCTCCGGCTTTAATGCCTCCAGGGCATCTCTGGGAATGGAGGAGGATGTTAATCCCACTATAGGTTCGTCTACCTCGGGGGTATTCAATAATTTTGAGAAATCAGGGACTAGATTAAAATATTTCCTGTCATATCCAGTGGGGGCTGTGTACACTGCTGCCGAGGCCCACTGCTTCTGTACCAGGTCCGAAAACATGGGAGGAACTAGGATCACCTCTGCTTCAACTACTGGTTGGTTGAAGATCAGATCCTCTGGTCCCTCTTCCAAAGGAGTTGGTGTGGTGGAAGGAATCGACTTGTTTAGGCATGCAATATTTTTTGCCTTAAACAAGAGAGATTTGAAGAGCTGTGGGCAGAATAAGCCTGTAAAAACAGGTTGGTCAGGAATAAGACCCTCATCCTCAGACATTCCCCTTTCTAAGGGGTCTGCTTCTGGCAGGGGCTCGCTATCATTTATTGATCCCGATTCAGTCTCTTTCATTTGATAAGTTTGATCCACTTCTTCCTCCTCCTCATCCTCCTCCGTCGGCCCTTGGAGGGGGGTCTCCCCCTGTAAATATACCTGGGTATGGTGCTACTCCGACCTGGTCAATGACCTCAGCGATTGGGACTCATGATCCCGTGATCACAGGATATTCCTTGGTCATAACTGCATGTTGAAGCCTCACTGCAATTCCCTGGCAGATTGCCAGCTCCATCCAGGCTTTCGTCCTCTCTGGAACCTCCTCAAAAAGACTATCGCCTTGACGGATACCAGCAGTTGGAGTGAATGTGGCTTCAAGAGCCCTTCGCGTGATCGGTGTCCTGGGCACTTGGGCCTATTGGTCTTGTGGAGCCAAGTTGCGCCTGAATGAGAGAGAAAGATGTAGGGGAGAAGGAGGGTGGGAAGAGACAGGTGGGCAGGAGGAGAAGAAGTCCTGTGGTACATTGTGCGCCTCTCGAGTGCGCTTGTCTATCTGCTTTTGGAAAGCTTTGTGGTGCCTGATAGTGTCCCTTTCTGAGGCTCTAGAAATCCCCTTAGCCTGCTTAGGTTTGTGTTGAGATTTGGCTTTTACCTTCAAAGATGAGGTCTGAGAACTGCTACCATCTGCCATTTCGATTCAAATTGGAATTGCAGTATGCTGTGTATTGCTGTGAAGGCGGTTGGCACGCCTAGGGGCCTGATCTGATTATAGACCGGTTGCCCTGATTATGGTTCTATTGCCCCCCCCCTTTTATATATATATAGTACCTATCTAAAATGAGTCGTATATCAGTAATAATATTTTATTGAAATTAAAATATTATACTGAAGAGAAATTTATTATTATTATTATTATTATTATTATTATTATTATTATTGCTCTTATAAGTCCAAATGTATATATATATATGATAATCAGTATAAGAATGTTAATTAAATGACACAAAATTACGTGCAAAGTAAAGCCAAGCAGCCAAATTGTGAACGCCTAAAGGCCCAGATTGATAAGTTTAGGGGCCTTCAACAGTGTTACTGCACAGGCGGACACAGGCCTGGGTGCTCGCTGTTGTGCCACTGAGATAATTGGGCTGTGAGGGTTAAGCCAACAGATTAAAATGTAAGAAATAGCCTCGAATGAAACCAAGCCAAGATGAGGGTATAATAGTTCCCAGAATATTGAAGGAAACCTGCTGCTCTGAGCAGAACTACCTCACACAGCTCGAGGATTAATGACAGGCGCGCGGCCACGAAGTTTTGACAGCACAAAATGGCCTCCAGCCATTAAACTTTTTGGCACGCTCCTCAGCAGTAACTTCCCACCTTGTGAATGAATAGCCGCCAGTAGCTTTTTCTATTAAGTTAAGCGGCGGGAAAAGGTGGAAGTTATCAAGAGTTTGAATTCTCCACCTCAAATGGTGTTTGGAGGGGGAGGAGAGCGATATGACTCAGTTTGTAGTAAAAAGTCATGCCGCTGGTCGATTAAGAGAAAAAGACGCTGCGGCAATCATTCGAAATGGCATGGGTAGAATATCAGCTATGGGGAGGGGGCACAGAGCAGCGCCAAAGAAACCTTCTGCCGCTTTGGGGCGTGAACTGGCGCTTCCCTAATTCAGACCTGTCTGGCTGTGATCTCTACAATGTGAGTCAGTTTAATAATTCAGAAAGGAAGAAGGCTAAAGACAAGCGGATTAACTGTCAAGCCTGCTGCAATGAAAGAATCTTTTCCTGTTTCGGCCAAGGAAGAATCACAAGCACTGCCTATCTCTGACAAGGCTGAGCAAAAACTGGGGAACACTGGGGAGGAGTCCCGGGGAGGAGGAGGAGCATTCCGCAAATTAAGCCCAGCCTAGACATCCACAGACTGAAGCACCTCCCACTACTGGATGCTCTGAACAGCTCATAGGAGAATATATGATTTCTTTCCCTCAATTTCAGACGATGATTCACTCTCAATTCACAATTTCTTCTACTCAAGGCAACAAAAGAACAAAACTTCACAATAAAATCTCTTCCATGTGCCACTTATTCCAAAGTTTGATCGTGATGTTTTCCTCATGCATTAACTTTTCTCACTCCCTTCTCTCACTCCTTCCTGCTTTAGGTAAGATAGCAGTACTTACTGGGAACTATCCATGGTCCTGCTTTATAAAACCTGCAGTGATAAAGCAAGGTTCATCATATTTCTAATTTGTTTATATTGATTTGATCTGTTTCAACAATAGAGCAAGTCCAGAAAACCCTTCAGTCATAAACCTACTCCTTCAAGGAAAAAGTACACATAACCCTCTAAGTGTCAGGGCTCCAACAAATCCACCCCCATTCAAATCTTAGTTTCTGGTCGCATCTCTCAGAGTAAAAAAAAAAATGATTTATTAGGAGAGGCCATGTTGGTGTTAGCTGGGTGCTGCCAACACTAAAATACATCATTCTTTTCCCCTTTGACCCTGGTCTTCCTCTCACACCCCTGGATGTATATTCTCCAATGGGACACATCCATAGCCAAGAGTCATCAATCATGCTCTCCAGTAATATTGTTGCGCATCAACAGCTTTGGGCTGCCAAGGCGATTATCTGAGACATTTAAGGAATGCACTGTTCTCCCCCACTCCCTTTCTGCTGGCAACTAAACAGACCAAAGAAGTATTTTTAGTTGAAACTAAGATTAACTATTACAATAATTACTAGGTTGCCTAGATATCCATTGAAAACAATAAATATAAATTAGGATTCACTAAGAATAGTTTTCCTCAATCTTCACAGCACACTGCCTTATTTAGAACATTACTATTTATTAGTAATAATTATTAATTAATTGTAATAATACAAATATTATTATCTATGATGACACTTTCTGTAGCTCTACTGGCCTAAATGTCAATTAAGCACTCTCAATTTACCCTCTGATTTCAAAAGAACACTTGTTTTTGTTGAAACTCAATGCAAAGTGCCTTTAATGGGTATTCATTAAAAGAGCGCATGACATAAAAAATAATCTAAGAGGTTTCTATATTAATATATGATCACTACCAAGTTATGAAATTCACATAAAATGAATTTTTTTTGGTGAAAAAATAATCTACCAAGATTATCAGCCAAAATTCTTCCCTGTGAGAGACGCTTTATCCAAGTAGAGGAATCTTACCTAACGGAGGTGAAAGTGGCTCTGACAACATACAGAAAGAAGTAGTCCTCATCTTACAACCACACTTGATCCCAACATTTCTGTTATTAAGTGAGGCATTTGTTAAATGAGCTTTGCCCCATCTTACAACCTTTCTTGCCACAGTTGTTAAGTGAATCACTGCAGTTAATAAGTTAGTAACCAGTTGTTTAGTGAATCTGGCTCCCCCATTGACTTTACTTCTCAGATGGTCACAAAAGGGGATCACATGACCCTGGGGACAGTGCAACTGTCATAAATAAGAACCAGTTGTTAAACATCTTAATTTTGATCACATGATCATGGGGATGTTGCAAAAGTCATAACTTTGAAATATGGTCATAAGTCATTTTTCAATGCTGTTGTAACTCTAAATGGTCACTAAATGAACTACTGTAAGTCAAGGGCTACCTTTATGCAACTAAGACACTGTTCTGCCTAGATTTGATGAATTCTCAGATGAGCAATAGGAGGGAAAGCATCGGAAGAAACCCCAGAAATACAGCTCACAAGCTGACACTTGGCCAAACAATGCTGCCAAAGATGACAATATTAAGGTCAGTCCCTCTCCCCCAAAGTCTAGGAAATACTTGGAGTGCAAGAGATAATGTGCAGTAAAAACTGGGAAAGATCTTGCACGATTGAGGCTTCTGCTAGGTTTTAGGAAATTAACAACTCCTAGGCTCAGACAAAAAATTCCCTATTGCTTGTGTCTGACGGTCTTGTTGTATCAGCAATTACAAGCTAATGATAAGCTGCTTGACTTGTTATTCATGGTTATGATTATCCATACTTCAACCCAGTTTTTGTAACTCTGGATACTCTTTCAGATTTCTTTATGGCAACACATTGAATCTGAAGAATTAGATACATTAGATTCTGGTTAACGGCCCTGCTTTCATTGTTCGTTTGCTCTCTCTCCTTTGCCATACACTTCTTCCTTTCGCAGTTTACAATCATGAACAAAAGTCAGATCATACACACGCTGCCTGAAATCTATATACTATGTGCTAGCATCTTCAACTACTGCAGCAGCTGTTTAATACATGATTTAGTAATAAACTTCATTGGTTTCTTCATATTTTTTAACCATACTTGTCCACAGTGGAGGCTGCTGAAAAATTAAAAACTCTCCAGACTGTGGCTAAGTCATAAGACCCACACAAAAGTCAAAAAATGGTATATTCTCTGAGATCCATTACTCCTAGCTAAAAAGTGCAAAGAAAAAATATTTGACAAAGTTGCCACAATCCTGGTGTTTAAAAAGCACAGTGAGAGACATAAAAAAAGTAAATTAAAGTGTGGATTATGCAAATGAAAAGATCATCCTAATACAGTATACAGGGTTGAACTGTGGAATCCTTTGTGCTCTCTTGCAGACATTTCATTTGCTTGCAAACACTTCATTACCCAGATAGGTAACATCATCATTGCAAATATATTTGGTTTATCCTGCCAATTTGGAAAGGATGTAGTTTTCTCTTTGGTAGTTCCTAGTTTAGGGCATTATTTTCTACTTGATTGCTGGTCTGGTATTAATCTGTGCTTATCTGGATGTTGGCTGCAGGGAATGTATCCTGGGTTTTTTTTCTTCCTATCTTTTTTATTGTCTCTTTTGAGTGGGTAAATGTGCTTTACCCCTATGTCTATTGATTGGTGTTAATGGTTTCTAGAAATTCTCTAGCATTTTGGGATTAGAAGAGGAGGGAAAAGAACACCAGGCACATCCTCTCCATAAGGATTCCACAGAAAAGATCTTGTTAAACATAGTTTACACTACCTTCATTCAATATATGTCTCCTTGCAAAACATCACTGCTTTTATTACATCCAATCCATGTACAACTTGTACTCTTTATTTTTATCATCACTCTATTTTGGGGAATTTGTTTAGTATATGTTTACACTATATTGCAGTCTATTGAGTGTACAATAGCAGTATGTTTAAAACATGATGCACTTACCATAATTTTTTAAAATATATTTTATTGCTAAAATACTAATCATCATCTGGGCCTTTAGCAACTTTTTGCAAGTGGAAGGTGTTGTAAAAGAAATGCAATATCTATGAATAAAATGAAGCATAACAAAAGCCACAAGTATGGATTTGAAAAATAATTTATGAAAACCAAGATAATTTTGTTTCACAGGAGAAAACAGTGAGAGGGGGAAAAGAGAGATTTATATAATTTATAATTGACTTATCTTTTTCCTATGAAACTAAACTACCTTGGTCTTCAGAAATTATTTTTCAAATCCATATTTGTGGTTACATCATACATTCATTTGGGTTCTCAATCAACAATAAATACTACTTATAAACTTACAAACACATTCATGTTCCTAACTTCATCACATCCTTTGCTTAATCCTTGTTCAATCACTCCATTAAGTGTTCCATTTATTTGCAGACATGCTTTATTTCCATCATTTATCATTCTTAAAATTGTCTTTTAAATTACAGGAAAGCAGATTAGAATTGCATATTAATTCCAGTTCTATATTAAACTGGATATTAAAACTGCACATCAAAAGAAATATGATCAATTGTTCAGAGATGTATAAGGTCACTTATATGTGGATATGTTTAAGAAGAGGCTGGAAAGCCATCTATTGGAGTGTTTTAATTTAGACTTTTTCCACTAAAGGCCCTGTCACACTGCCCAACAGATGCAAAACATTTGTAAAAAGGACACAGTGGACGAGAAAAATGTTCCATCCGTTGTTATCCGCTCTCAAAAGGGGCAAAAATTTGCATAAGCAGAGTGGATAACACGGAAAGGAACAGACGGGGGGAGGACGTAGAGCGGATGGAAAGCGGATGCGGAACAGAAGCCTAGCAGATGGAAGCGGATGGAAGCGGATGCAGAGCGGATGCGTAGAGGATGCAGAGCAGATGCGTAGAGGATGCTTAGCGGATGCATAGCGGATGACGCGGATGTGTAGCTGCATCCGCTTTCATCCTTTCTCCGTCCGTGCTACTAACGGTGCACGTCCGTTCCGCTTCCTCCCTGCGTCCGTTTACCACTGGAACGGATTTGAGTTGCACGGATGCGCAGCGGATGCCTAGCGGATATAGCAGATGCGTAATGGATGCAGAACGGATATCCCCCGTATGCCAAGAGGATGCAGAACGGATGCATTGGATACATTTTCCGCTCAAAAGTTTTGAGCAGCTCAAAACC
Organism: Laticauda colubrina; assembly: GCA_015471245.1. Lineage (NCBI taxonomy): Eukaryota > Metazoa > Chordata > Lepidosauria > Squamata > Elapidae > Laticauda > Laticauda colubrina. Next base: position 12,710,014 of record BLBF01000017.1, on the reverse strand, counting down.
TTCTGAGCAGATGAAATGTCAATCGACGGATGCTGGACGGATAGAGAGGAAGCAAAACGGAGGCATTGAGTACAGAATGGAAGCATCAGGTTCACCAACGGATGGCAAGTGTTTTTCTCCATTTTACATCCTCTTTCCATCCGTTGGTGCAGTGTGACAGGGGCTTTAGCAGAAGATTTCTCTTTCAATAAAAAAATGGAGCCTATTTAAGTATGAAGTATTATTTAGGTATGAAGTTTTCTCACTCTCATGCACACAGAATCTACATGTCTGCATAAATAATCTATATCACCAAAGCTCAGAGCTGGGAGGGACCAAGTCCAGTATCAGGGTTCCAGTTAACACACTCAATGGAATCAAAACTCCAAGGGACGCATATTCCTCAAATTATAGAATCCTTCAATGGAATGGCATATTGGAACAATTTGGGAAAACCTGACTCTGAAGGACCTGAAGTTTTCCCCACCCAAATCAAATGCCAAAGTTCTTCCCCTCAGGTCACATGTCCATTGCATAGTCCAACCAGGTCACAGCCACCATCTTGGCTGGCTTTGGTCCATGCCTCTCCAACAACTGGTGGAACATCCTTGGCTCCCATAGAAAAGAATATTGTTTTGGCTACACATTACCAGCTATCTCTATCTCCACCCTTTAGTTCTCACAACTCCAACCAGCCCTGAAGATGCTCCCAAAATGGCAGCCCTGAAGATGCTCCCAAAATGGCTCCAGCTTAAAAAATGGCTTGAGGGCTGACATCCAGAATGGCTTGAATTGGGGTGGGCAGTCACTTAACAATTCTCAATGAACAACTCCAATGGGGGGATGTTAGGATTGCCATCCTCTATCATTGCAATTCCATGACATCTTGCTTTATGATCACACTGATTTACAATGCCAATCCTAATCCCAATTGTGGTTATGGGTTGAAAATTTTCTGTAAACTTCTTTTTTAAAAAACAAATTTTATTAGTTTTTAAAGGCAATACACAAACAAACAAAACATAAAACCGAATAATGTAAAATCTCTTTTCTAAAAACTGCTTATTAAATTTTAACAAAACAAATAAAACATCTTATTTGAGTACAACATAGTTCCAGATTATCACATATGCATATCTTATTTATTCTTTTTCCATCTTCTCCTTTTACCTCTCTATATCTCTTTATTCACTGTACTTATACTTTCATCTGTCTTGTTTACAATTTCATTATTCTCTTCGAAGATTCTTCCAAAATTTTATTAATTCTCAATAAGCTAACTTAACAAACAAAACACAAAACATGAAAACATGAAACTTTTTTGGGGGAAAGCGGCTTAATCCTGGGTTAGCATATTTTTATACAGACATAAATCAAATTCATGCTCACCTTATATACTATTTCATATCTCATTTATCATTCTACATTTTCTATATATTTTCTCCCCTCTTTTCACTCTCTTAATTCTATTTTATTTATTTCATCTCAATTTAAATCATTTTGCTTGTATCTTTTGTCTGTTCTTTTTCAATTATCTATTTTTTCTTTCCTCTTTACTGCAAAATTTCTCTGTAATCACTGGTTGAATTATGATGACTTTTTATCTTTCCCCTAGATTTAACACTTAAAATAATATATAATTTCCATACTGATTCTGCTTGGTGCATTCTACATAGTACATTTTAAAATAATAAAAAAGAGGAAAAAATAGTAAGCTTATAATAAAAACAATGTTCCATAGCTAATTAAACTCTATTAGACATTTTACACATTCCCTTTAATATATTGTTAACTCATATAATATTCCAATTTGCTAACTCTATTTCAAATACAAATACTATAATACAATCCTGTGCACTTTTGCAGAATCTCTTCTTTAATTACATTTTACCCTTTGTCTTTAAAAAAAACCCTGTTTTTTAACATCTTGTTTTAAGTCTTTATAACTTCTCTTCCCTTTTTCCCTTCCTCTCTTATCCAGTCTAGTCTTCCCCCCCCCATCTCTCAATCTCTGCCCTCTTAGTCTCCCTTCTCTGTTGTATTCCTCTTTTCTGTTGCTTCCTGACATTGTATCGATTTTTCACCTTATTTTTCCCTTTCTTGGTTGTTTTTTTAAATCTTGAATTCTCCATTTTCTTTCCCTTTCCCTTTTCTTCCTCAAATAAAATTATTTGTCCATTAAAGATGGCTTCTTCTTCGTCCCAGATTTCTTGTTGTTGTAATTCCTGGTAGGTAGAAATCACCATTTCTAAGAAGTGAAAAACAGATCCAGAAGAGCCCTTGCCTTCTTATTCCTCTTCTTTTAACTTTTTATATTCTATTTTCAATTCTTCAACAGATAATGCCATTATAAGATTTAAAAAAAAAAAAAACAACCCAAATGATTTTAGTCTTTCAAAAAATAGTTTCCAAGAGTCCCAAAGTCACAAAGCAATCCAAATCAGCACAAACTGATCTTAGGATTGCCATTCTATATCATTGCAGTTCCATGATATCTTGCTTTATGATCACACTGATTTACAATGCCAATTCTAATCCCAATTGTGGTTATGGGTTGAAAACTTTCTGTAAACTTCTTAAAATCTAAATTATATGCCTCATAGTTGTGATAATGCCCACTACAGTCAGTAATCATAAAATACATTTATTCTACCAAAACTGACACTTGTTTTGTCATGATTTCTAAAGAATGGCAGGTTGATTAATAATAGTTAAATAAAGCTTATTGTAAGTAATGTAAAAGGAAAGAAGAAAATATCATTTAACAAAGGTGAAGGAGACAATGCATTTATAAAACACATGTTACTACTACGGTTTAACAGATGAATATGTGAATAATGAGAAAAATGATAGTTTTGAAGAGAACACCATTATAAAAAAAATGTTCCCTGCTGTGCATTCTAGTAGCACCTTTGTGATATGCTGATAAGCATGAAAATGGAACTTCTAAAAAGCAAAGAATCTGACAATGTCATGAGTAGAGATCAAGATTCCCTGGAGAAAACATAAGCAAACCATGTATAACCAATACAATCTATTTTTCCTTACTTCCTTCATCTTAGCCTTACTGTATTACAATCATTTTTTTAAAAAAGAGCAATTCAAGCACTTTTCCAATATTGTACATCTACTTCCATGAGGCATAGAAGTGCATCTCTCATCTTACATATTCAGCCCTCAGAATATATTCAGTAACCTGTACCTAAAGACAAGTCCTGAGCTGACATAAAGATTCAGCAGTTTCTACTAGTAGGATTTAACTGAATTATTTGCCTGACTCACACTTTGTACTAACAGAGGCAGTGCTTCAAGCACTGCATTAGAAAACATAATTGAAGATAACTACTGTAGATTCATATAGTAACTGAAGTACTAGCTGTGAAACATTAGAAGAAAAATGATAACATTCAATGGGACAGCTAAGTGGTTTCTTCACCACTATGCTGGAGCTTAATGGTATCGCTACCAGGTTATCATTCTTATACTACAATAGCCTTAATGCCATACAGGATAAGGGGACGAAACAGTGCAGCCAAAATAATGTTCCCTTCCCAAAGAAAAAAATTTTCTGATAGCAATTCTATCACATTATTGTTCCCCAAATCCAATAATTGGCAACATGTGGGATGTTGATGGTTGCATTTAATATATGAGAATTATGATAACAAAGGCAAATTGGATGGGGTAATAATAGTGAAGGCCAGGTTTTATTTGTTTTTTGCTAGATCTTTCTCTACTTTTTAAGCTGTATTATGAATAATGTATGCGATATTTTAGTTTTGATGTGTATATATCTCAGAATGAAAGAAAATTGCACCACAAATGTTTAGCAATCAGGCTCAGAATAGGAATTTGCTGGCTGTGCATATCACTTCTTGTGGCCCAATTTAATATGCAATGCCCAGAGGACTCAGACTGTTGGGGGCAATATACTGACCCTGTAAACCACTTAGAAAGGGTTGTAAAGCACTGTAAAGCAGTGTATAATTCTAATGCTATTGCTAAAATGGGTAAGAAGAACAGAGAAGATCATACTTTTCTTCTTATATCCACCATATATTATATCCCAGGGCTCAGGATGACAACACCTATCATATAGTAGAGGTTTGAGCAGTCCCTGACAAATGGAATTGAAATTACTTAGAAGCTCATGCCACAATCAACATCTAACACACTGATACGGCAGCCATAATAGTAAACCATCTATAACAGCGGTCGCCAACTGGTGGGCCACCAGTGGGCCATGAGAAAATTTTGGGGGGCCGCAGAGAAATCTTACCCCCACAGCACCCCCCCCAAAGCAATTAATCCAGGCTGCTCTGAAACACAAGACTGCATCATCCACATGGCCCATGGCAACCCTCCCCGCCCACTCTCCTTACCTGGAAAACTTGCCTGCTAAATTGCTATTTTTCCTTTTTCCAACCATCAGCTGTTCTGGGAGATTTAGATAAGCTAGAAAGCAGGAAATTGTTGGATTTCTTGCTTTCTAGCTGGTCTTTAGATCTTCGGCTCTGCTTTTAAGCACAACTGAACCTCCCTTAGGACTGAAGGTTCTATTATTCAGTGCAGACTCATGGCAAGTTAATTTTATGTGACAGACTCAAGTAATTGATAGCAGATAGATCACAAAATGATTCTGTGAGCAACTCAATCTGCCTGCCTGCTTTGCCTGATTTTAGGTAAAAGTTGTTCTTTTTTATTAAAAAATTCAATATTTACATACATGGTGTGTTGTGAATTAATTTTGTGAGTTTGTTTGCTAACAAATTTTATGAGTTTGCTTGCAAGCAAATTTTATGTGACAGACTCAGCTAGCCGATGGCAGATAGATAGATCTCTGAATGAATCTGTGATTCTGTGAGCAACTCAATCTGCCGGCCTGTTTTGCCTGATTTTGGGTAAAAGTTGTTTTTTTAAAAAAAATATCAATATTTATATAAACATTTAAAATATTTACATACAAGCCATGCCCAGCCAGTCACATGACCACCAAGCCACACCCACAAATTAGGCCACACCTACAGAACTGGTTAGTGGTCCCTGGGATTTAAAATTATGAGTTTGGTGGTCCCTGACATCCAAAAGGTTGGCAACTCCTGATCTATATAGTATGGACTTCAGATAAAGCCTGCATACAGAATACACAAGTGACAAAGATTAAACTTTTCCAACTTGCAGCAAAGTTAAGAATTCTACAGAAGTAACGCTAGCTACCTAGATTAAAACACTGCTGTATTAATGCTTTTGTGAAAGGAACAAATGAAACCAATTTGTTTCCTAATATGTAGAGGTGACTCAATGGATTAGGTTGGGATTCAAAAGATCAAAATCTCAAGATTCCATTTTTTTTAGTGAGTGGTTCATGAAAGAAAAAACTGAGGAAAAAATACATAAAAACGCACTGTACTGCTGCAGCAGTATGAAAGATATAAAGAACAATGATCTGAATCAATTTGCTACCTATTTCAACCGAGCCCTAAAAGACTGACTGGTTTCCCTACTCCCTCCATTCCATAAAAACTTGTCAAAAACAGATGCCAGGGTGGAAGTGTTGGAGCTTATTCCCTATCCTTAGAAGCAATCTACTGTATGTTAGAAGGTACAAACTGTACTTGATGAATTGTGAAAATGGACAGTGGTAAAACTTACCTGAGACACCCTTTCATTACACGCTGCAAGAGAGTCCAGGTCAGGGTTAGACTCCCTCCTACATCATTGACCTGAATCTGCCAAGCTGATAAAGCCAGCCCTTGTTGCTAGGCACCCAGCTTTCGGCAAAGTAATTTGACAGATGTGGTGTGTCTCTGAAAAATAGAAAAATGAGAAGAACCCTCCCCAACCACAACCAGACAGCACCAGGATAGGGCTGGATTATCTTGCAGCGTGTCTAGAAGGGGTGTCTCAGATAAGTTTTACCGATGTCCATTATTCACCACACTGCTCCGAGAGTCCAGGTCAGGGCCATACCAAAGCCGGTATGTCCTAGGGAGGGTCTAGGTCTGGTCCACATCCTCTGATTCCGGAAGTACTTTTTGGAGCACTCTCCTGCCAAATGCTGCCTCTGTGGAGGTGTAGATGTCCAGTTTGTAGTGCCAGATAAATGAAGAGGGTGATACCCAAATTGCCGCCCTACAAATTTCCTCTATGGGGGCCTGGATAGCCCAGGAAGCTGATATGGCCACACTCCTGGTTGAGTGAGCCATCAATCCTTTGGGCACCTGGAGAGATCGAGTCTCATAGGCTGTAGTGATACAAGCCCTTATCCATCTGCCCATCGTGGATGGGGAAGCCTTGGAAGCTAAGAGGCAGGCTGGAGGGACACAAAGATAGCTTCCGTTTACAAAAGGTTGCAGTCCATTTAATGTATATACGGAGAGCCCTCCGTACATCCAGCATATGCCACTTCTGTTCCAACTCATGGCGTGGATTAGGGTAGAAGACTGGTAGGACTAGTTCTTGTGCCCTGTGGAACCATAAATTGATTTTTGTAATAAAGGCGCAACACCACTTTATTTTCATGAAAGATGCATAAATCCCGTCTCACAGAAAGAGCTGCCAACTCTGACAACCTCCTGGCCAATGTGACAAACACCAGGAAGGGCACCTTGAGAGTCAAGAAACGAAGACCCACCGTTCTCAAAGGTTCAAATGGGAATCCCATAAGGGCCTGGAACACCTTTGAAAGGTCACAAGTGGGATACCAATGGACTACCTGGGGATGCAGGTTTGAGCCCCCTTTCAAAAACCCGTGTACTGCCGAATGGTGGGACAGTTGTAGTGGTTGTATTACCATTTACATTATTATTATTATTACTATTATTACTATTATTACTACTACTACTATTATTATTATTATTATTATTATTATTATTATTATTATTATTATTATTATTATTACAATAATGCCTGTAATTATCCCAAGCTAGCATCGTAGAAAAGGCGGAAACCTCTCTGAGTAGCATGTTTGGTGAGAGTCCCCTATCTAGGCCTACCTGAAAGAACTCCAGAACATCTGCCATTGTGGCTGAAAACAAGAACCGGTTAGTCTTAGAGCACCAATTGCAAAAAGCTCACCAGGTAGCATCATAGATGTGATTTGTGGATGATCTTCTCAATGCCTGGATGTTCTTTATCACCTTAGATGACAGATTGTCTTTTATCAGCGATCTCCACTCAAGGGCCAAGTGGCTAACTGGAACCACTGGGGTTCTTGATGGAGCAGAACCCCCTGGCTGACAGAAATCTTGATGGGCAGGATCCTCCACGGGTAAGCAATAGACAGGTTCACCAAGTCTGCAAACCAGGAGTGCCTAGGCCAATGGGGTGCTAGGAGCATTAGCTCCACCTTCTCCACCAACATCTTCCAAATGATGGCCGGAATTAGAGGAAGAGGAGCAAAGGCGTGAAGGAGACTTGGAGGCCATTTGTTCCAAAGTGCATTGGTCCCCTCCACTCCTTGGGTGGCAAACCTGGTGAAGAATCTTTCAAAACTGAGAATTCTGAGGGGTGGTGACCAGGTTGGCTAATGGAGGACCAAACCTGATACCCCCTTGAAAAAGGATGGATGAAGATACCATTTCAAGTTGTTAAGCCTGGGTTCCCCAACCAGGGTTAGGGAGACAAGCTAAACAGAATGTGCAGCGTTAGTCAGATAGGCACACAGATAAATGAGTGAGCTAAGCTTGTATGTTTATTAACATACAGTAAAAATAACAGATACGCTTGTGCTATCAAGAATATAGTTTATTCCATTATAAGTTCATGGCATAGTCAAATAACAGTCCAATAGTCATGTATCAAGTAGTCAGTCCATTCAGGGATATTCAGTTAGCAAAGTCCATGTAGAATATCCTATGTCAGTTCACTTACAAATCAGTCCTTTGTTGTCTCTCCCGTTCGAGCAATGCAGTCTTGATTCCAAGCAGTAATCAGGGATCATCAAAGCCAGAGTGAGCAAGCTGTAGTCTTGCTACTTTTAAAGTGTTTTCATAACCACTCCCTTAATTACTATCCCACAGTTAAAGCTGCAGACACTTTAACATACACAACTATGAATCATAGTTATTATTTCACCTAAACCAGTTAGGGTAAACAATGTTATCCCTAACACAAGTGATTGACCCTAGCTCGACTGAGCCAGTCTGCTTGGATGTTGTCGACCCCCAAAATATGGTTTGCCCTGAGGGACAAGAAGGTGCCTCTCCAGCCACGGCCCCAAGCTTTCAGCTTCCTGCATCAAGGCCTTGGACCTGGTCTCCCCTTGTCTGTCACCTTGTTCCAGAAATATCTCAGAGCCAGATAGATAACCCTGAGTTCCAGCCAATTGATTTGATGAGAACTGTCTTCTTGGGACCATTGACCCTGGGCTATCTCAGTTTGCAGATGCACCCCCCCTAACCATAAAGACTGGCATCTGTCGTAATTGTGACCTTTTCTGGCTCCTTGAAAAGATGGCCCCTCCTGATGGCCTGGGACTGCCACCACCAGAAGGAATGCAAGACTGGTGGAAGTACCCAGACTTTGAGGGATGAGTGACTGGTTCCAGCTCATTGGAACAGCAACAGGAACTACTGCAAAATCTGGGCATAAATACAGGCCCATGGGACTATGGCCATATAGAAAACCATCTCTGTTGATGATCCGGAGAAAGGAAGACTTCACAGGAGATTGTGTCGATGACTGCCCCAGGTGAAGAAAATGGTTGGTTGGAAGAAGATGGCTCTTGTTGAAATTTATAGAAAAGCCATGCTCCTGCAGAATCCAAATCGTGATCTGAAGGTCGTTGTTGGTGGTAAGGGCTGAGGACAATTGTACGAGTATATCATCTAAGTAACATTGGACCCTCAAAGGTAGAATGCATAGAAATGCTGCCAATGCCTCCAGAATCTTCGTAAATCTCCTGGGGTCCGATGAAAGGCCAAACAGCATAGCTCAGTCTTGGTAATGCTTGTTGTAGCAAAATCGAAGGAACTGGAGATGATGGAGCCAGTTAGGGACATGGAAATATGCCTCTGTAAGATCTATGGATGAGAGGAGGTCACCCTCTTGGATGCTCTCAAGGATAGATTGGAGGGACTGCATCTTGAAGCACCTGTAGGGAATGAATTGGTTCAGGGACTTGAGGTTGAGAATCGCCCTCCACCACGAGGCCTTTGGAATTATGAAGAGCTGGGAGTAGAAGCCAGCCCCCGTTGGTCCTCTGGAACTTCCTGGATGGGTTTTATGTCCACCAAGTGTTGAATGGCGAATTCCATGAGGGCCCAAAAGATGGGGCAGCAGACAAAAAACCTCAGAGGAGGGGAGAGGAATTTGAGTTGAAGAGCTGACCCCACAGTCTGGAGTAACCAGGCATTGGAAGTTGACTCCTCCCATCGCGAAGCAAAGAAGTACAGACGACCTCCGATGGGAGGAGAAGGACCTCTAATATCAGGCCTGTTGGTTATAGGAAGTTCCACAGGGCACACGCCAGTAGCTGTAGGGGTAAAGGTGGCCTCTGCCTTCTGTATATGGCTGCCTTGGGATGAATCATCATGAGGACTGGATGCTTCTGAAACCCAGACAGCCTGCCAAAAACTGGGGCCAGTTCTACTTAAGTCCCGAGGGAAAAGGCCCTCAGCAGCTCCATCTGGAGACCAAGCCTATAGGCAATGAGTGGAGCCTAGTTCTGCCTTTCCAGCCCTGGATACAGTTTTGGGGCAGGCCTGCAAATCAAGAGATTGAGGTGATGGTTGGCCAAACCCAACCATCTGGGTGGCCCCACCCAACTGGCATCTGCTCCAGGCTTCTGGCAAATTGTCTTTCCAAGACCTCATGTCTTCTCTTTTCTACTTTAAGTTGAGCTTTTGAGGCCTTTTTGGTGGTGAAGACTTTGGCCTTAATCTTGGCTGTGGCCTCTCACTTAACTGAATGGTCCCGTTGTCTCTTCTTTCTGGATGGCCTCAGGGAAGATTGGAAGCATGGGCCTCCTTGTGGTCTGGTAGGATAGACTGGGCCTGTGAGTCCTCCATTTTATTCCGGGACTGACAATAAAGGCTCTGAAAGCGGACTCGCTATAGTGCCTCCCTAACTTCTAGGCCAGGAGAGTGGGTTTAATGCTGTGAGATCTGAAGAATTCTGCTTGTAATACCCGAATTACTAACAGCTGCTTTTTTTCTTTCCAAACAGCTGATAAGCACTCCAAAATAAGCGTCGCAGCACTTGGCTGTTGAGTGCAGACAAAGAGTCCTTAAAATAGCTATATGATGGTCCTAGAGCTCATGTGAAACTCAGCACGAACCGAGGCTCTTACACGGGTACTCCCAGTTGCCAGGGGCCATAAGCATTGGCGCTGGAGCCCAGTTGCAAAGGAGAGAGGCTCTCCGTGATGTTCCAAGCTATACAGGATCCATGAGAGCCTCTATAATTACTCTTGAGGTCTTCTTTTGCCTTTCGCTGCTGATCACTAGCTACAGCTTCCAGAAACATGCCTGCTCTTCGACAAGGAGCTGAGTCCAAAGCTGGGTGCCTAGCAACAAGGGCTGGCTTTATCAGCTTGGCAGATTCAGCTCAATGACGTAGGAGAAGTTTAACCCTGACCTGGACTCTTGCAGCAGTGTGGAGAAGCATATCAAATTCTTGTGAGGTGGTTAGAGACTCCATTTCAACCTTTAATTTACCAATATTTGTGGCAAAAATAATATATTTGGTTTTCTTATCTTGTCGGTGTGAGAAATATTAACCAATTGCTATAATAAAGAAATTTATATTAATGAGGAAAGAGCTGTTAATGGGTCTACTACAACCAACGGCCAGCTGTAAAATTAACATCAGTTGTCAGCGTTTTTCACAAAAATCTTCCAAATAGCCAGAAAAGATCATGAAATGCCTTGAGGGCTGCACTCTCAACTGTAGATGATCAAAAGAGTGAAATCAATAGCATTTCAAGAATCCTAGTGAAAGAACACATCTCGATCAAATGTCAGACTGAGTAAAAAATTGGGAACAAGTGTCAAGGGGGCGGGTCCTCAGAACTTTGCTCAGCCTATCGAACAGCAAGACAGAAGCATTATCCTCACCTGGATGCTCGGAACAGTTCATGTGAGAATGAAAAAGTTACTGCTAGAGTCTGAATTAACAGAACAGAAGCTAAAATTTGCATTGCTTCATTGTAATCTACAGTTACCACTTAAGAAAAAACAACGTCAGACTTGCTACTGATAGTTAAATGAAATGTTTCCAATACACTATGTTGTAAATTGCAAAGTGTACTGTCTTTCAAATATACAATAAATCTCATTGAAACACCATTCTAAACACAACATAGAAAGGCCATTTGTACAGTGGCTCACTACAATTTGTGAAGCTGAAAAACAGATCATTAGCATTCATTTTAAGGATTTTGCCTCCCTTACTGACCAGCAAAAGGTAATAGCTCAACCTTAAAAGCTGGATGTTGACTCTTTCACCTTCTCAGCTTTAAAAAAAAATTATCTATAAATACTTGGCAAGATATCATTTTCCACTATTAATAAAAGCAATCATCCTAACTGCCATATAAAACATGGGTGTAATTGAGGGTTAAAATAAAAAAGTTAAATATCTGTGAATAAGCAGTTGGAGATAGTATATTTTTCTAATCTATAATTAAAACATCTAAAAAAGACAACATAGAATTCTCTTTATTTAAAGGCCTGGTCCCACTGGCCAACGGATGCAAAACGTATGCATAAAGGACACAGTGGACAAGCAAAATTTCGGGGGTGACTCCATCCATTGTCATCCGCTCCAAAAAGTGGCGAAAATTTGCATAAACAGAATGGAATAGAACAGAAAAGAATGGACGTGGGTAGTATGTACCGGGGATGTTAAACGGATGTTCATAGGAAGCCTAGCGGATGGAAGCGGATGACACCTCCAAAGGGGTTCCGGGGGAGAATTGCGAAGTGGACGCATAGCGGAAGGGGCAGATGCATAGCAGATGAAGCGGATGCATCACGGACGCCCATAGGAAACAAAGGGGATGCCACGCGGATGTATATCAGATGCAAAGCATTCACTGCGCATGCGGGGAGTATGAATTGCATCTGCTCTGTGGATATAAAAGGATGCAGCACGCACGCAGTCAGCATACAAGGGAAAGACGTGCTTGCAGGAACACCATGGTTCGTCAGTCAGGCAAGTAGAGGAAGCCCGTGCCTGCTTGTTCAAGCCCTGGCAAGGTGAAGAAGGCCAGAACCAGCATCCCACCCCCTGGCACTGAACCTGCTGCTGCTATGGTGGACCAGCCCCAAGGCGCTCAAAGCCCAGCTGCTGAAGGCCCTGCTGCTCAAGCCCCTGAAGGCCCTGCTGCTCAAGCCCCTGAAGGCCCTGCTGCTCAAGCCTCTGAAGGGCCTGCTGAAGCCCCTGCCAGAGGGGGAAGAGGCAAGGAAAGGAGAAGGGAGAGAGGAAACAGTACACCTTTTCCGAGGAGCATGAGGATGAGATGCTGGAATGGCTGAGGGAGAACGAGTACCTCTGGAGAAAGGGCCACAGACTCTATCGCAACACCAAGAATCAGGCAGCTTGGAGAGACAAGGCAGAAAGCCTGGGGTACACTGCAGAAGTACTCCTGGGATGGTGGAAGCACATGCACACCTGGTATGGCAAGCTACACCTCAAGAAATCCGGGCAGGCCACTGTCAAGCTCACTGATCGGGAGATGTACGTCATGGCCAAGTGTAGTTTCCTGGAGGGTGAGATCCGCCACCGAGGAGCAGTCCCTCTGAGACCCCTCTCCCTCAGACAGCCCACAGACAGCCAGTCCTCTTCCAGCCAGGAGCCAGCTACCCTGTCCGGGCAGGTGTCTTCAGAGGGCCCCACGGCAGAGACCCCCCCTGACAGCACACTCCCCATGCCGGCAGACTTGGAAGATCCCGTGGAGGATGACACCCTGCTGTCATAAATGGAGGAAGAAGCAGCAGCCACCAGAGGCCAACCCACCCCAAACCCCACCCCCAGCTCTAGAGGATGCAGGCAGAGAGGCAGACGGGAGGGCCAGGACCACAGTGTGCTGTTTGAGATCAGGGACACAATGAAGACCAGCACAGAACTTCTCTCTCAGCTGGTCCACTTGGACAGAGCATCCTCGGGCTGGAACACCTTCATCATCTATGTGAGCCAGACCCTGAGGGACCTGCCCAAGGCCCAGTATCAGGTGATGAAGCAGAAGATCACAGCACTTCTGCACAACCCTCAAGGCCCAGCTGAAGCTGCTCCTACCCATTCCAGGTATTCTCCTCCACCCCAGGCGATGTCACAGCCCTTCCACGGCTTTCAACAGCCCCTCACCTACCAAGGCTACGACTACCAGGACTTCCCACAGCAGAAGCAGAACTTCCCAGTCCAGGCCCAGGTTCATCGCACGCCACAGACGCCACTCCACCCAGCTGCAGACCAGACAGCCCCACTACACTCCTCCTTCCCCCACCCCACAGTCAAGCCCGTCAACGGACAATCTGTCATCAGTATTGGGCCTGACATCTCAGGTCCTTGATGAAGGGCCTCTAAACCTCAGGGGACTGAGTCAGCTCTCTGAGAGCTTCCTGAACACACCACCACCTGTTGTACCCTCGGAGCCAAACACCCCAATGGTGCCTCAGACCAGCACTCAAGCCAAAGCCATCTCCACAGTCCCTGTCCGCTTAACAGCTGAGACCATGGACATGACTCAGAGTGACTGAGAATAGAGAGACTGAGTTGTTTACTTGTTAAGTTTATCTTTGCTTAAGACCCTTTACTTGGTTCATTTTGCTTATTTAATACAGTCATAAAGTTTACCTAAGAAAGTTTATCTTTGCTTAAGACACTTAATACAGTTTACTGGGTTCATTTTGCTTCTTTAATAAAGTCATAAAGTTTACCTAAGAAAGTTAATAAAGGTTATCTTTGCTTAACACACTTAGTTTACTTGGTTCATTTTTTTTTTACTTAATAAAGTGTTGGTGAAAACTTTAAAAAAATGGTTAAGTCTTTGCATGCTTGTGGGATAAATAAGGATAGTTGTGGGATAGATAAACCTCCAGTGCAACCATAGTGGGACTGTATGGTCCACCATCCCAGCTGCCACACATATGGACCTTCATTATCAATAACAATTTATTCATTGATCAACACATTTTAAAATAAACAAAGCTCTTTATTAATGCCCTATTTATTGTAGGACCACTCAACATACATGGCACAATCTCATCAGTGTTATGCGACATCCTCAAGGAAGCATCCCTTAATTATCTATCATCCTGTCTTGCCACTCCACTGCTTCAGCTGGGGAGTTGCACCAGTGTCTCAGTAGGTTGCGCTGCTTCTTCCCTTCACGTGAAGCTCTGTTGGGGCCTTGTACATCTACAGCGTCTATCAGGTTACGTCCTTGCCTCCATTCACCAGGCTCCATGTCCCCATTCCCTTGTTGATGGTTGAAAAGTCTGTTCTGCAACACTGGGTAGCGGGTGCGCATGAGATTGTGCAGGATGCAGCAAGCTTCCACGATGTTCCTCACAGTCTCTGGGTCATGCTGCATGGCGGTGAAAAGTATCTGGAACTTGTTGGCCAGGATGCCAAAGGCGTTCTCCACCACCCGTCTTGCCTTGGACAGCCTGTAGTTGAAGATCCTCTCTTCATGGGTGAGGTATCTTGAACTGTAGGGCTTCATGAGGTAGGTTCTGAGGGAGAACGCATCATCACCAACGATGAAGTAGGGCTCATCCTGTGTGTCTTTGGGTAGGGGGTCTGGACCTGGAAAACCCATGATGAGGTTGCATTCCAGCCCATCCTTGAGGTCACTAGCACTGTATACCTGGCCATCTGAAGCTGACCCATTGCCTGAAGCATCGATGTAGATGAACTTGTAGTCAGCATCAACCATGGCAAAGAGGATGATACTGAAGAAGCCCTTGTAGTTGTAATAAGTGGACCCTGAGTTGGCTGGAGCTTTGCAGGCCATGTGCTTCCCATCTATGGTGTGGGGAAAGTTCCACCTGATACCACTCTTCTGCAAGTTTTCTCCAGCCTTGTTCAGTGGTGGGGCACCTGAGGAGCTCCTCCACGTATTCTTCAATGATGGCCTGTACTACTTCTCTGACCACTTTGCTGATGCTGTTGTGTGGCACCCTCCAGGCATACTGCATGTTTCTGTATATAGTTCCAGAGGCCAGGTGCCACAGAGTCAGTGCCACCTTCAATCCAGGGTCCAGGTTGGGACGGAAGTTGGTGCTAGGCTTGGTCAACCTGGGTCTCAGACGTTCTACAAGTTCGTCAAACATCGCTGGTGGCATCCTCATGAAATGATGGAATGCATGAGGGTCTTCATTCCTCAGCTCCACCATCAACTGGTCATACAGTCCAAACTCCATTGTTCTCACGATCCATCCTCGAACCCACACAGCTCTTGAACATCTCCTTCCTCTCCTTCTGTGTAAAACTTGATACAGTCTGAACAGGTTTTGGTTCTGGTGATGAATAAGCACAGCTATCATACGGACTGTGTTATGATCCATGGTGGAGAACAATTGATGTTGTTTAAGACCAAGACCAAGGGTGAAGAGGTCTGTACACCATGGCTGCTGGACTCATACTGAGATCCAGATGATTTTCTCCCCCTTTTTAGAGAAAATATCGGTTGTCCGCAATGGGGCCTACTACATACTCTGGACATACTCCAGACATCCTAAATATACGAGATACATCCCAGATACAAACGTTTTGTCCATTTTGAATACTTTATATACGAGATGCATACGCTTACATCCTTTCTATTTCCGTGCTACTAACGCTGTGTAGACCTTCCGTGTACCTTTTGTTTCCTCCCTCTTTCCATTTTCAGCTGCAGCGGATGTGAGTTGATGGGATGGCCGGAGGATGCAGAGAGGATACAGAAGATGTTTAACGGATGATAACGGGCATAGAACATTTGTTGCCCGTATATGTTGCAGATCTACATTGTATGCGGCGGAAAGTTCATCCGTTCACAAAGTTTTGTGCCGCTCAAAACTTCTTGCGTGGATGAAATCACAGTGGACGGATGCTCAACGGATAGAGCGCATGAAACACGTATGCAGTGAGTACACAACGGATGCATAGCGTTTTCAAATGGATGGCAAGCTTTTTTTAATGTTTTACATCCTCTTTGCATCCGTAAGTGCAGTGGGACCGGGCCTTAAATCAGCAAACGTCCATTAAGGCTCATCAGAAATAAACAACTTAACCAACTTAAATATTAGACACTTAAATTTCCATTGAAGCAAATGTCCCCAATCCTTCTCTTCAAATAATCCAAGTTCAATCCCAATTAATACTTAAACATTATTTAAAAAACCCTTGTGAATTAATCCATTACATCCATAAAAATATTTATCATCCAATTTCAGTTAAAAAAAAATCTCATCAGAGATAATTTTTTTTAACCAAATCAAATGATTTTTGAATTTCTTCTTCTTTCTAACAGCAATCTTTAAATTCCACCAATAAAGTTCCAACACCTGCTTTCTCAAAATCTCTTGGTCTTTTTTTCTCAAAATTATTATCACCTTTATCAAAATTATTTTGTAGTTCCAGTGAAATGGGGCATTGGTAGACTTACCAAAGAACCCCCTTTCTATACATGCTGCTAGAGAGTCCAGCATTGGGATATGACTCCTCTCTCTGATGTTACAAAGCTAGATCTGCCACTATAAAAAGCCAGCCTCTGCTGTTGGCCCCAGCTTTTCTGGCGAACAAGCTTGACAGATGTACCATGTCTCTGGAATCTAAAACAATGAAAACAACCCCCCAACCAAGACCAGGCGACCCCAGGGTGGGTCTGGGCTCTCTCACAGTGTGTATAGAAAGGGCATACTCTGGTAAATCTACCAACGCCTCTTCTCCTCCACGCTGCATTGAGAGTCCAGCATTGGCACATACTGCATGTCCAAGGGGGAGGGCATCGTCTGGTCCAATTAATCTGATACTGAATGAACCTGCTGGAGTACCCTTCTCCCAAATGCTGCTTCTGCAGAAGCAAAGGAATCCAGCTGATAGTGCCAGATAAATAGAGAAGGTGACGCCCAAGTAGCCACCCTGCAAATCTCGATAGGTGCCTGGGTAGCCCAGGCCTCTGAAGTCACTGCACTCCTACTAGCATGTGCTGTGAACTTCCTGGGAACAGGGATAAGGCCTCGTAGGCAGTGGAAATACATGCTCTGTTCCATTTACTCATCATGGGTGGAGAAGTCTTACTCCCCAAAGAAGCTAGTTTGAAGGACACGAACATCGCTTCAGTTTTTTGAAAAGTAGCAGTAAGTTTTACATAAATACAGCATGCTCTACATACATCCAGCATATGCCACTTGTGTTCCAACTCATGTTGGGGTTTAGGGCAGAAGTCTAGTACAACTATGTCTTGAGCCCTGTAAAAGCAAGAATTAATTTTGGGGACAAAGAAAGGATCAAAACGTAGCACTACCTGGTTCTCGTTAAAAATGCACATATCTTGCCTCACAGAGAGAGCCACCAAATCAGAAACCCTCCTGGCTGACATAATAGCCACCAGGAAGGCCACCTTGAGAGTAAAACGGTGAAGTCCCACCATTCTTAAGGGTTCGAATGAGGGTCCTGTCAGGGCCTGCAATACCTCAGGGAGATCCCAAGTGGGATACCTATGCACTACGGGGGGATGCAGATTTGAGGTTCCCTTCAAAAATCTGTGAACTGATGGATGGTGGGATAAGGAAGAATACTTATTCCATGACAAGACAGAAACCAAAGCCACCCTTGTCGGTGGAGAGTGTTAGGCAAAAGCCCCTTATCCAGACCATTCTGTAGGAACATCAATACATCTAAGACTGCAGCAGATGTAGGGTCCTGGGCCATCTGACAACATCACCCACAAAACTTTTTCCAGGTAGCATTGTAGATGCAGTTGGTTGATGGTTTACGAGATTCCTGGATGGTTTTAATCACCTTATTTGATAGATTGGACTCTCAAAGATTTCCACTCAATCGCTATACAGCTAATTGGAACCAATGGAGGTCTGGGTAGAGTAAGGCCCCTTGGCTGAGAAACCATGTGTTTGCAAGAGCTGCATTATGGTCTGAACGTCGTGGTCGGCTGGTTGGACAGAGGTAGACTGGATCAAAATGTCGTCCAGATAGCATTGGAGCCTCACCAGTAGAGCTCGAAGAGATGCTGCCAATGCTGCCAAGACCTTGGTAAAGACACTGGGGGCTGATGATAGGCCAAGCGGAAGGGCCCGGTACTTGTAGTGCCTGCTGTTTTAACAGAAGTGCAGGAACTGGCAATAAAGGAGCCAGATTGAAATATGGAGGTATGCTTCCGTGAGGTCTATGGATAAGAGATCGCCCTCCCAAACACTGCAGAATAGAGTGCAGGATCTGCATCTTGAAGCACCTATAGGGAATGAACTTGTTCAAGGACTTGAGATCAAGAATTTCTCTCCAACCCCCATCTCCCTGAAGCCTTTGGAATTACAAAGAGGCGGGAGTAGAATCCCAACCATGTTGATCCACCAGAACCGGTTTTATGGCTCTGATGTCCTCCAGGTGCTGGATGGCTGATTCCATAAGATCTCATTTGGACCTGTCCTGAGAAATTGGACAGCAAACAAAAGATCTTGGAGGGGAGAGAGGAACTCAAGTTGAAGACCCAATGTTACAATCCTGAGAACCCAGGTGTCCAATGTTGACTCCTCCCATCTTGAGGTGAAGAAGGACAGATGACCTCTGATAGGAGGGGAGGGGATGTAGTCATTTAGAGCATCAGAATGAATGACCTCCTCCTTGAAAGGGCCGCTTCCCAGAGAACTATTGCTGCTGCCAACCCAATCAAGATATTGTTCCTGGCGAGGAAGGAACGATCTTAGGCCCCCAGGAAACTGAGGACTGGTTTCAGATCGAAAGGTGGGAGGCCAGGAATACAGTGTCTGCTGGAATTCTGATTGTTTGCTTATATATGACAGTACCTTCCTTTTCTTCCTGGTCTCCACCAGGGCCGCTCCAAACAGATTCTCCCTCAAGCAGGGAGCAGATGCCAGCTTCCACTTGTGACGGGAATCTGTCTGCCAATTGCGCAGCCACAGGAGGTATCTTGCTGCCACCAAGGATGCCATTGCTTTTGATGCAAATCTAGCAGAACTGAATGTGGTGTCAGCTGTAAACTCTGCTGCAGCGATGATTTTGTTCAGGTCTTGGTGACACCTGGAATTGCTGCTCAGCAAACGATCCTACAGCTGGTGGAGCCAATGAAGGGGAGACCTCATAAAGAAAGAGGCTGCAGTTGAGGCCCGCAGCGCCCAAACTGCAGCCTGATATGTGCATTTGAGAGTCTGTTCAGATCTCTTGTCACCAGATTTGAGGATATCCTCCAGTTCAGTTGGAGTCCCAGAGGTGGAGAAGGTGGCTACCATCAGGGCATTTACCGTTGGCACTAAGAGGGCATTGGCCGGGGAAGTGCCCACATTATAGAACCACTTATCCTGGGATGAGGGACGAGGCCTTGACACTGGAGAAGTGCATTGATCCCTCATCAGATCTAGGAACAATAAAGGTGATGGGAGCACCTCAGTCTGGATAACTGGTTTGGAAAATAAAGAGTCCCCTTGGACCACAGGTTCCACTTGAAGCTCTAGTGCCACCTCCTCAGGCCCCATTGAATGAAATTGTGCAATGACTAAAGCCTTATGCAGAAGGGGCTTAAATAAAGAAGGTCTGAAAACAGCTGCAGAAGTGGGTTGCTCAGGTCTGGATCCCTCATCTTCTGAAAGGTTGGATTTCCTGAGCGCACCTTCCTCATCTGAAATGGAGGATCGACTATGTTCTGAGGGGTACAGAGAGCCCCTGTGCTCATTTATCCCCCCATTCAGGATGATTGACAGGGAAATTGAGCTCATGGGGCCTAGAAAATTCCTGCTGGACAGGGGGATAACCTGACAGAAGGGTGGGAGAAAACCTTGACCCACATCTGCCAGGAGAAGGAGTTGCTGAAATCCCTCAGCAATGCCCTGCCTAACTGCCACTGAGACCATGTTCTTAAGATCTTGAGGCCTGTTGCCTAAGGGAGGATCAATTGGGTGAAGACCAGCAGCCGTGAAGGTAAAAGTGGCCTCCACCCTGATCCTATGTCCCCCTTGGATCAAAAGCCCCTGAGGATTGGGGTTATCAGCCACCCAGTCAGCTTGCCTGAAACTAGGCCCAGATCTACTCAGGTCTTGGGAGGAAGGAGACCTCATCCGGTCTCTCAGGAGACCATGTCTGCAGGTGACTGGCAGAACTACTCTCTATCCCTGCAGCTCTAGGTACAGGCTCAGGACAGGCCTGTGCCTCTCCTGATTGAATTAGGCCTTGTCTCAGTTGTTCCAAATTCTTGGCAAACTGCTTCTCCAATGCAGCAAGCCTCATTTTTTCAAATCTCAGTTCAGACTTTGAGGCCTTATTGGGAGCCAGGGCCTTGGCCCTCGTTTTTGCTGCAGCCTCCTTGTTAGCTGAATGGACTTTGTCTCCTTCTCTTGTCCTTGCCACTTCAAGAGGCCTGGGATTCGACCAGGCTCGATGGTCCAGCTTGGGCCCAATTATTCTCCATGCTGCTAGGTACGATACTGGAGGTGCTATCAGCTCCTCACAAGTTGTGTCACCCTAGGTGTGGGCCAGATGCTTGGGATCCCTGTTCTGAGGCCTCAAAAAAATAGCACCCAAAACTTTTGATTTCCAAAATGGCTGACTGCCACGTGCATGGAGGCCAATAGAATACACTACTCAGGGCGGACTACAGACCCGGCAAGGTAATTCAGGGCTTGGTTCCTTGCTCCAGCCTCCTCTGTGAAGTGCTGGGCAGAAAGGCCCCCAAAAAGAGCTGAGAGGTGCTGATTGACAGATGGGCTGTGTTCTAATGGAGGACCATGTGGAAGGCTCAGCAGAGCTCACCTGGCCTCACGGTCTCCAAATCACAGATTCTGGGCTGCACGTTATTGGATGGACGCATGGGAGGCTCAGTCAAGCTCTCCTGGCTTCACAGCCTCCAATACTGTTCAGTGCCAAAAAGGGGCAGTGGGAGGTTCAGCTGTGTTCTCCAAGCCTATACTCATGGTTGTGGTCGTCGGAGGCTTTTTTCAATTCAACGAAGAGGGAGAGCGGATCCTCACCCTCCTGAAGACGCAGTTCTACTAGGTCCCCGGGAGCTGCGCTGTTCTGCTTGATGATAATTTGCTTCGCTCTTAGAACTAAGTTGCTTTAACTGACACTAATTCCAGAGACACCAGCTCTGATTAGATCGAGAAGCTGAGTCAAAAAGCTGAGACCAACAGCAGAGGCTGGCTTTTTATAGTGGCAGGTTCAGCTCGATGACATCAAAGGGAGGAGTCATATCCCAATGCTGGACTCTCGATGCAGCATGGAGGAGAAAACTCCAATTCATACCACTCTTTCAATTTATTGTTTATATGTCTTTAATTTTTAAATCATAATCCAATTCCATTTGTAAATCCAATATTTCTTTCTTATATAGTGGCCACATGGTGGCTCATGTGATAAGATAGCAATAGCACTTAGGCTTATATACCGCTTTATAGTGCTTTACAGCCCTCTCAAAGCAGTTTACAGAGTCAGCATATTGCCCCCAACAATTTGGGTCCTCATTTTACCGACCTCGGAAGAATGGAAGGCTGAGTCAACCTTGAGCCTGGTGGGATTCGATCTGCCAAATTGCGGTGGGAGTGGCTTGCAGTACTGCACTCTAACCACTGTGCTACTGAGGGTCCATGCTGGCCTTGCACACTGCTGAGGTCGAGAGCTCGGTGGTTCAATTTCCCATGAGTATTTCAGCATTCAGGCATCTCGTGGGTTAGTGGATAACACCACCCAAAAAAATTCCTTTCACAGAGGCAGCCAGCCACCTCGGTGATCCCTGGCTAATACATGTATACACTAAATACATAAATTCTTTCTTATAAGTTGCAAATTTTAAATCTACCTTAAAGTCTGTTTCAATTTCATTCACTGGAGCTTTGTCCTCATCAATACATTTACATATACAATAATTTACAATAATTGTATAGTTAAATAGTTTGAGAACTTCTTGGACCCAAGCACCAAACATTTCCTTTAAAATAGCCATCTGATACTGTCTAGTCCCAGAGCTTGTAATCAGCTCAAGCAAAGTAATTTTGCAATGAGACAGGATTATTTTAATTAAGTTCAAAGTCTTTTTTTAATTAATTTAAATCTATTAACTTTCTAAAATCAACAGGATAATCACTGTTTGGCTGCATACTGCAAAAAGAAAACAAAATTGTAGGAATATAGATGTATTTATTTATTTCTAAATGGGCTGAAGAGAAAGATATCCAGTGAAAGTCAAACTTGCAGTTCTGAAGGTTTTTCAATCTTGAATAAACAATTTAAAAAAAAAAAAAGCTCCAAAGTAATTAAAAACATGAGGTTTGGTAAAACTAGGACTTCTGGTAGGGAATAGTGAGCTGATTTCCATGAACTCTGTAGGAGATAGTAGTTGAAAAAGCAACTGGATATTGGATCCAGATTGCAAAAAAAAGTCTGAAATTACTCTTATGTACTCAAGAACTCTGTTCTTGGTGAGTAAATAGCAGAAATTGATGCTTTTGTAATCTCTTGCAATTAGCACATGGGCTTCCATTGTTCTCTTGAGACATTAATGTCGCCTTATGGGGGTGGGGTATCTAATGTCCTAAACACTTCTGTTTTCTTGCCAACAGTAGAAAAGCTATTTGTCATTGTCTTATTTGGATTTTTTTTTTCAAATTTCTAGTCAAGTCCACAGATAACCAAGATTTTCCCATCTAAGTGTTAACTGGATATAGTCATGTGTATCTTAGCTTAAGAATTTAAAATAAACTGTAAAAATCCTCACAAGATGACACATTAAAAAACCACAACAAATATTTAACAGATAAATTATAAAACCAAAATTAAAAGTTAGGATACAAAATAATATGTATAAAACATATCGATATAAGGAAGTTGAAGTATTATGAGAAATGAGTCTAAGCCATTGTATTTTAAAGGTTTCCCTTGAGAAAGAAGCTTGCTTAAATTGAAGGGCAGATATATTTTGTCAGTAGAACATATGGATTTTGAGCAAAAGAAATAGAAGACAGCATTTCAAAAGAATGCTGTTTCAAAAAGACATATTTGCCCTGAATTGTGCAGATTCTGTATGTGTGTGCTGTACGTTGTGTTTGTATGCAAACAAATGAACATATTGTTTATTTATAGTTGTGTTCTAGGCAGATTTCTCAGCATTATATCCCGCAAGTTTCTTGTCCATGATTTCCAATACTATGGACTAACTTTAATAGGAGAATGACATATCAAAAAGTCTACATAACAAATCCATCACTATGCTTAAAGGAAAACACACACACACACATATATATATCAGAATATACACTGCCTCTACAAATCACTATCAACAACCATTTATTTAGCCTCATTACACCCCCCCCCCCCAATAATCTTGGTATTGGTCTAACTTTCCACTCACAATACACTTATCTCTGTGGATCATCTGATTCTTGTGGTGATGGAGTTTGCAGAGCTAGTAGCTGTGCTGTAAGTAGAGCAACCTATGTGAGCTGGGCATTTTCAGCAGCAAGTTGATCCATGCTGATTTCTGTTGCCATGTGCTCTGTGCTTAATTCCTCTCCCAAGTTTAGTTTGGCAACAATCTGTCCTGCCCAATCCATAGAAATCACAAGCTCACAGGTAAATCTTATATCTTTACTAAAAAGTTTTTCAAAAAGAATTCTACTGGTAGAAGATTTGAGCAAACAGGGCAGTTAAGGACCACAAGGGTGTGGTAAACGGATAAGTGTCAGCAGTAGATCTTTGAGGCACACTGCTCCCCTTAAAGAGGTGCCATGACCTGGATTTGTTCCTTTGGGGGGTAACGTTCTTTCTGACCAATAGTCTTGCTAAGAGCCTTTGTTCAGTCCTCCTCTCCTCGGTGGAGATCTGAGAGGACATGTTAGCTCCACCTAATCCAGAAATGGCCGTCTCCCCTAGTTGCCCAGAAACTTGCTCAGAAGTAGCCCCTTAGGCTGATGATTCTCTATATTTAAAATCCAAACTGGCCATGATAAAGGTAAAATCCATCTGGCCTTGGAAGTTACTTCTGACCCTACTTTCAGGGACATACAGCATTTGGGGTTTTCCCATAAATGTACTCCTATCTGACTTTCTGTGTTTAACCTCATCACTTATCCTCTCATCAAGAAAGAGACTCCTTCAATTAGGATTCCAACACCCAAGTTTTCTTTCACACTGGCATTCCCTATCCATTAAACAGTATTGGGTAGGGTGGTGGATTTAGGATGACAAAGGACAGGCTGAGAACATCTATCTGAATTGAGAGGTAGATTTTATCTTTGGCATTTTGTTTTTCCCTCTTTTACATTTATAGTGCTTCTAGATCACAGAACAAGCAGATAGACATTGAAATGTAAACCAGAATATTTCTCATGCTACAGATCTCTTCCCATCTTCATTCTGCAATTGAAAAACTTGGTTGCCATCTTCTGACAGTCAGTCCATCATGTGAGATTCCTGGGGCCACAAAGGAGTCTCCTTACTTAACAGACTGAATCCATACATAATATTGCAGAGGGGGGAAGGGGAAAGATTTGTACCACAATTGCATGTGATATGCATTTTGATTTTTTGGTGCAGGAGAAGCAAACAGAATGTTAGAATGATTGGAAGGCTTATCTAAATTCAAACTCTTGTGGGAAATAGCAGATAGTATGTGTACAATGTGTTTCGTTCAACACTCGATCTGTACTCTCACAAACCCAAGCTAACTACACCACTGAGCTACTGCACCTGTCAATAACTCAGATTTTTAGGAGAGGAGGACTTGTTTGGCGAAGGAAAGGGAGACACTTGTACAGCTAATAAGAATAGAATAGAGTAGAATTCATTATTGGCCAAGTGTGATTGGATACACAAGGAATTTCTCTTTGGTGATTATATTCTCAGAGTACATAAAGAAAAAGTAAAATACATTCACTGAAAGTGATAAGAGATTGCCCTTTCAAAAGGCAGCTAACCTTAAAATTGTCTCTTTAGCCTTTGAGGAAGATTCCCTTTCCTAGCTTTCTGAGTCACACATTGGCTGGGTGTACCTGTCAGCAGCTGTAGAGAAAAATAAGGGGACTCGGGGGTGGTGGGGAAGAGAAAAGGCCAAAGGGAGGAGGGAGCAGAAAGCCAGGCTTTTTGAAAATGATGGTGGGGAGATAGAAAGCTCGTGTGCCACTGGGCCTAGCGAGCTGGGGCCTTCCAACTTGTGATAGTTTTGTGCACAGTGTTGGGCCTAGTTAGTTGAGACCTTCCAAGCATGGTAGCACAAGAAGAGGCCCAGGTTTCCCAGAAGTGATGGGGAGGGAGAAGGCCTGCATACCACTGGACCTAGCTGGCCAAGATCTTCTGGCTCACAGTAGGCATTAGTCCTCCCAAGGCTTCCTCCATCCCCTTGGATACCCCCGCAGAGTAAGGCATAATGACCACAATGGGGAGAGCTGGGATTATGGATGTTGAACAAAGCAGCCAAGTGGATGACTTGCAAAATGACTGAAATGACTTATGACCAAAATTCTGACCTCAACTGTAATTATAAGTCGAGAACTACTGGTATAGATAACTTTAATCGTAGCATAAAATAAACAAGCCAAACCAGCCATGTGTATCTTTAAGCCACCAATAAAAAAGCTAAGCTAGCCATGTTATGTCTGTAAAGCCCCTGTCCCACTGCACCAACGGATGCAAAGAGGATGTAAAACATTAAAAAACGATGGAAAACGCTATGCATCCATTGTGTACTCATTGCATACGTGTTTCATACGCTCTATCCTTTGAGCATCCGTCCACTGAGATTTCATCTGCGCAAGAAGTTTTGAGCTGCACAAAACTTTGTGAACGGATGAACTTTCCGCTGTGTACGATGTAAATCCGTGACATACAAGCAACAAACGTTCTATGTCCGTTTATCATCCATTAAACATCCGCTGTATCCTCTCTGCATCCTCTGGGCATCCCCTCAACTCACATCCACTGCAGCTGAAAACGGAAAGAGGGAGGAAACAAAAGGTACACGGAATGTCTACACAGCATTAGTAGCACGGAAATAGAAAGGATGAGCAGTGAACGGTTTGCATCCTATATATATCCTCTTGGCTTCCTATGAACATCCGTTTAACATCCCCACTACATACTACCCATGTCCGTTCTTTTCCTTTCTTTTCCGTTGTTTATGCAAATTTTTGCCACCTTTTGGAGCTGATGACAACAGGTGGAGCACCCCCGAAATTTTGGTCGTCCGCTGTGTCCTTTTTGCGTACATTTTGCATCCGTCGGCCAGTGGGACCTAGCCTTAAGCTATTTGTAAGTCATCCAGCAAGTTCTTGAATAAGATCTGGAGAGTCAGAGAGTTAAGATTTATCTCAATGATTATTGTGAAGCCTGACAATTGTATATAATGAAGCAAAGTTTGGATAGCAACCTCTCAGGAATTTGGATTTTTAAAAATTTGAATAAGGAAGAATGGCTTAATTATTAACATCGTAATGATGAATGGTTTTAAAATTCCTTCTGTGTCTTTTGCTTATGGATAAATTAATCACTTTTCATCTCCTTCACTTCTGGATCAAAGACTCATTTGTAAATAGTTTGGTGCACTTTGTAATTTGCAGTGTAAATAATTATATGAGGAAGAAAATAATTGGTTTAAACCATTTTCCTATTTCTTGGAAGAATTTAAATTGTATGTTTATATGCAGAAAAATCTTTTTTTTTTCTTTGCTGGGTCATAAGTCAAAAAGTCTTAAAGTAGTTTCCAATATAAAAATGTTTTTAAGTTCTTTACAGAGAATATAGCCTATTCTCCTCCATGCTGCATCAAGAGCCCAGGATGAGTTGACTCCTTCCTATGATGTCATTTAGCTGAGTCTGTACTAAGATATAAAAGCCAGCCCCCAGAAGAGACCCCAGCTTTTGATTCAGCTCCTTTCAGTCAGTAGCTGTGTCTCTGAAAGCTTCTGTTAGATAGCACTCACCAGCAATCTTCAGTGCCGTTTTTCCTCGTTTCAAGCAGCCCCCAGGATCTGGGCAGCTGCTCTTCCAGGAGAGCAGGGCTGTTTCTCTCTCTCTCTCTCCTGCAAGGTTGGGAGAAGCGTTGCCAGAGCACTGTTCAGGCAAGTTGGGCAGCATCTGTAGACCTCCCCCACACCTGCAGTTTAAGCGATTGTAAAAAGTGATCAGCAAACTGATACCAGCGTCAGCCAGCTGATCATGTGGCCAGCTGATCGTGTGGCCAGAGGCTGCCCTTTCCTTTGCTGACTTCACTTGGGGCTCTTTATAGCCTAAGGAGAAATTCTTTGATCTCGGAGCCTGTTTCCCATAGTCAGCGGCCATCTTGGATTGAAGCCTTCTACCATGAGGTGAGCGGCCATTTTGTAAGCCCGGGGGCCAATTTATACCCTAAGGGGCTTAATACAAAAAATTTACAAACAGTTTCTTTCCATCGTAAGAGCCTTTATTTTTCAAATGGAGCAAGATAAGGGTCAGGCAGAGTTCCCCCCCCCCCCCCCCAGTGGAACAGTCTCTTAAGCCAATAAGAGAAAAAGTTGTAGCCAATGCACCCAATCAGTTCAGAGGGAGGCGGCTGCTAAAACCAGAATTCAGGCTCTAGCCCCTAAGAAGGCAACTCAGGCTGAGTTGAGGGCAGAAAAGCGCAGACATGCAGCCCTAGAGAGGCAGTTCAACAGAACTATTCAACAGAAGGGAGTGCAGCTACAGCATGTTTCAGGTGATACCTGTGGGCACCAGCCAAGCCCTCCCAGGGGAGGAGAAGTTATCTTGAGCCTTTCCATCCTCCATCCTGGTCTCCTGAGGCTTTTGCAGTAAAATGATCCTCAGGATCTAAGTAGATCTGGGCCTTATTTCCAACAGGCTTCTGGGCCCTATGCTCCTTCCCCTCCCTCCAGGCCTCGAACCTCTTCTCAATCTAGGCCTGAAGCCACCTTCACTCCCTCAGCAGCGTGCCTTTGGCCTTCTGCCCCTACCTTTGAGTATAGACCAGGGGATATCCAAGATGTTGTCTCTTTGGCCGTTAGGCAGGGATTGGCTGAAGACTTCAAGCAAATCCTTCAACCTCTGGAAAGGGTTCAGGCCTTTCTCCCTTCTCAATCTATAAGTTGCCTCATCACCCTGATTTACACAGGCCCCAGGACCTCAGGGTCCATTCTTCTCTGCCAGAATGGGAGGAGGTTGATGAGGAGGGAAGGGATTCACCATCTGAACACAGTTACTTCTCTCGTTCAGAAAGTGAAGAGCGCAAGACCTTTGACCAAAATCTTTCAGAAGAAGAGGACTCTCACCCAGAACAGACATCCTCTGCATTGGTCTTCAATCCTTCTCTCCTCAGGCCATTACTCAGCCTTGGTCACTGCCAAGCTGTCGCCAGAGAAAGTGGCTCCCGAGCCACAAGGAATTCCCTCTAGCCAGGGAGACTCATTCTTCTCCAAGCCTGTAGTGCATGCAGGAGTTTTGCCTTCTCCCACTTTGTTCCTGGACATGGTCAAGGAACAGTGCACTTCCCCCTTCTGCAGGTCCTCGCCCATCTTCTCTGCATAAGTTTTTCTACAATGTCAGCACAGCCCTGGACAATTCCCTGGCAATGCCTTCTGTTGACATTCCGGTTCTGGCCTCGTTCCTATTTTCCGGCACTCTCACGTGGGCATCCATACGGTGGCTGCACCAACTCTAGATTAGATTGCCTACATCTGACCTTTGGTCTCACCAAGGCCTTAATAAGATTATCGCAGTGGCAGAATTCACTGCAAATGCCACTCTCAATTCCGCCAAATTTGTATCTTGGGCTATGGCATCTTCAGTAGCAGCAAGAAGATTGTTATGGCTCAGAAATTGGCAGGCGGAGTCACACCGTAAATGGAAGGTGGTTTAAGTTCCATTTGCGGGCGATAAACTTTTTGGCAATGCTCTGGAATCATATCTCATCGAAACCAGAGATAAACATAAAATTCGACTATCGCCCAGCTCCTTATACTGGTAAACAGCCCTTTTGGGAGGGTGGGGGTTGTTCCTGCCGTTGCTCTAAGTAATCCCTCGTTCTCCCCACCCATCGGAGGTTGCCTAGCCTTTTTTGCCTCCAACTGGGAGGAGTCAACAGCGGATGCCTGCGTGCTCAGCACTATTAGGACAGGATTAAAATTGGACTTCCTAATGCACCCCCTCCCTCCCCAAAATTGATCTGTCCTGTCTCTCGGGACATTTCAAGGAAAGACCTCCTGAACCAGGCCATTCAACTCTTTCTTCAAATCCGAGCTATTCAAACCAGTTCCCCTCTCTCAATGGGGACGTGGGCTTTATTCTCGCCTTTCATCATTCCCAAAGCCTCAGGGGGGATAGCAAAACATCCTTAATCTAAAATTTCTCAACCAATTTGTAAAATACAGGCTATTTAAAATGCAGACTCTGCATTCTATTTTAGAGAGCGTTCGGGAGGGCGATCTCCTCTCTTCCACTGATATCATGGAGGCTTACCTCCACATCCCCATTGGGCCTCATCATCACCAGTTTTTCCATTTGTTATCAGAATACCCATTACCAGTATCGAGCACTTCCCTTCACCCTCACATCGGCTTCAAGGGTCTTCACTAAGGTTCTGGCAGCATTGATGGCATCTCTGCTTTCTATTCCAGTGAGGACCCAATGCTACTTGGACAACATTTTGATTCTGTCCTCCTTCATCCATGCAGCCCATAGGGATTTGCAAATTACCCTGTCATATCTCCAGAGCCATGGATTTTTCCACTCCTGTACAATCTAATGGTGCCTGCTTCCCTACCAATGAGCAGGAACCAGCCACTCATCCATCAAGGTCCCACTGCTGCCACAAATCCGGAGATCTCTCAATTGGTGGTGTTCCCCGTTAATCTGGAAGGGACTCCTTTTCAGGGTCCCAGACAGGCTAGTGATAACCACCGATGCCAGCCTCCTGGGTTGGGGTTCCCATGTACAGGGTCAGATAGCTCAGGACCTTGGTCCAGGTCAGAACAGGCCCTTCCCATAAATTGGCTAGAGCTCAGAACCATTTTTCTAGCTCTCAAGCATTTCAGGCACTCATGACCGGCTCTCATGTTCTAGTCCTTATGGACCGCATGGCCGCCATGGCTCATGTCAACCAGCGGGGGGAGACGATGTCCACAGCCCTCATGGGAGAGGCTCTACGGTTGGGGTTATGGCCAGAGCAACACTTGTTGTCAATCTCGACAGACCACTTCTCCGGGATCAGCAGGAGCCAGTCAACCAGGAAGAATGGTCTATTCTTCCTTCTCTATTCAGGGACCTTTCCCTCAGATTCGGAACGCCAGAGGTGGATCTTCTCCACTCCTAAAATAGCACAGATCACTAGATTCTTCACCAGGTTTCCTTGCCAGGGACTGGAGGGGACCAATGCCCTTTGGTGCAGATGCCCCAAAAGTCTCCTCTATGCCTTTCCCCCGCTCCCATCATTCCGGCAGTAATTCGGAAGATGTTGGAGGAATGAGTGGAGCTCCTCCTCCTGGCACCCTATTGGCCAAGGACGCCCTGGTTTGCGGACCTGGTCAACCTGCCGGTGGCTTCTCCTTGGAGGATCCCAGCCCATCTAATCTTCCTTCATCAGGGGATTCTGCTCCACCCGGAGCCCCAGTGGCTCAAGCTGACCATGTGGCACTTAAGTGGCAGGGGCTAGATGTGGCTGATCTTCCTGAAAGGGTCATCATCACTATCCTGGCATCTCGCAAATCTCCCACAAGGTGCACCTATGATGCCACCTGGAAGGCCCTTCCCGATGGTGCCTTAAGGAAGGTCTCTCTCTCCCGCTTTAGCCCAGTTGGCAGAGGTTCTTAGATTCCTTCAGAATGATCTGGAGAAAGGTTTGGCCCCCAACACCTTACGCAGGCAGGTTGAGGCTCTCTCCTTGGTTCTTTCATGGGGTTTGCTTCCTTCCTTATCCCATCACCCTTCAGTCAGGTTTTTGAAAGGGGCTTCCAACCTGCACCCTCCGGTGGTTCACAGGTATCCTTCCTGGGATCTTCATGTGGTCCTTTATGCCTTTACAAAGCCCGCTTTTGAACCCCTTAGAACATTGTCTCTCAGTTTCTTGACTCTGAAGGAAGTGTTCCCTGTTTCCATCACTTCAGCCAGGCGGGTATCCTAGCTTGCTGCTCTTTCCATCAGACAGGACCTTTGTTTCTTTCACGATAATAGGCTTGTCCTCAGCCTGGACCCCTCATTTATTTCAAGGGTTTAACACCTGTTTCACAGGTCCCAGGACATTATGTTGCCTGGCTTCTGTCCCCTACCGCACCATGACTTAGAGCAGCAGTGGCACTCGCTAGACGTAGGTAGGGCTCTTAGAATATACATTAAGCACACTTCCTCCTTCAGGAAGTTTGAAGCCATTTTGTTTCCTTTTCCCTTCTCACTTGGGGCACAAGGCCTCTTCTCCTATTAGCAGGTGGGTCAGATCTTGCATTGAGCACGCCTACAAAGCTGCGGCCCTTCCGGTTCCTTGAGGTCTGACGGTGCACTCTACCAGAAACACGGCCACTTCAGCTGCCTGGGCGACCCAAGCACCCTTGGAAGAGATCTGTCATGCGGCCACGTGGACATCTCCGTCTCCTTTCATCAGATACTACCATCTGGATGTCTTTGCCTCGGCAACTGCAGCCTTCGGAAGATGGGTACTTCAATGAGTGGTTCAACAGTCGGTGTGATGAGCCAGATGAGGACCCAAATTGTATTTGCTAATACAATTCAAGAAAGGAACAAATGCTGCTTAAATATCATTTAATAATGCCTATAGATAATTGTTCTGATTTTTAAGCATTTTACATTTCAAATGTTCAGGCACTTTTTGCAATTAAGGATTTTTATTATTGTTTTCTATGATCAATTTACTTCTTCCATCTTTCTAAAAACAGTCAAGGAACTTTAAGAAACAATAAACTGGGATAATTCAATCAGAATAGAGCTGGAAGGGACCATGGGGGTCTTCTATCTAATCTGTCCCACTGCTCAAGGAGGAGACCCTATACCATTTCAGACAAGTCCACTCTCTTCTTAAAAATCTTCAGTGATGAAGCACTCACAACTTCTGAGGGCAAGCTGATAATTATATTATCTATCTAATCAGTGCTATTCATTATCATGAGATGATCAGCCACTAACTTGAATCACTTTAAAAGAGTATCAAATAAATAACTGAGGTCAGGTCTACAAAGAAAGACAAGTGCCAAAGATTGAATGTTATATCTGGGCTGGAGGCACCATTTCTCCAAACATAAGATGACAGAATTCTGTAATGGGAAAAAAAAGATTTTCTCTGTCTTCCCACTGTCGGCACTCAAGATTTTTAAACACATTGGATTGTGTAAGAAGAAAAATGCTGGTTTAAGATGAGCCTTGGCAAAGCTATATATTTCTGAAATATCATGGAATCCCAAATCCCTCTTAAATTACAGAAGTCTTGGAAATATGATTGAAGGCCCTATTAATTTCAAGATTTTTCCTTCCAAATGATGTGAAGAAGTTGAATAGGGGAATATCTACAACCGAATGGTTTAAAAAAAACATGCTGTTATAAGCAAGGATTTATCTTGGCTCCCTCAGTTAGGAAATGGAGATGAGCTCTGCCACCCCCAAATGAGACACGATTAAACACGATTGAACCCTAAAGCCCATGTCCCACTGCACCAAAGGATGCAAAGATGATGTAAAACAGACAGAAAAGCTTGCCATCCGTTGCAAAACGTGATGCATCCGTTGTGTACTCACTGCGTACGTGTTTCATACGCTCTATCCGTCAAACTTCCGTCTACTGCTATTTCATCCGCTCAAAAAGTTTTGAGCTGCACAAAACTTTTTGAGTGGATGAACTTTCCGCCGCGTACGATGTACATCTGCGACATATACGGACGACAAATGTTCTATGTCCGTTGTCATCCGTTACACGTCTGCTGTATCCTCTCGGCATCCACTGTGCATTCTCGCAACTCACATCCGCTCCAGCTGAAAACGGAAAGTGGGAGGAAGTGAAAGGTACACGGAACGTCCACACAGCGTTAGTAGCACGGAAATAGAAAAGATGTAAGTGGATGCATCTCGTATATAAAGGATTAAAACGGACAAAACGTTTGTATATGGGACATATCTCGGATATTTAGGATGTCTGCAGGATGTCTAGAGGATGCAAAAGGACACCTAGCGGAAAACCTATACCTGGGCCTGGACTGGGAAGGGCTGCCTCTGCTGTGGGAAGTCCTGGTACTCGTAGCCTTGGTA
The DNA here is from genome assembly GCA_015471245.1 of Laticauda colubrina. Classification (NCBI taxonomy): domain Eukaryota; kingdom Metazoa; phylum Chordata; class Lepidosauria; order Squamata; family Elapidae; genus Laticauda; species Laticauda colubrina. The sequence continues at coordinate 12,676,654 of BLBF01000017.1, read as the reverse complement.
GGTGAGGGGCTGTTGAAAGGACAGGAAGGGCTGTGACATCGCCTGGGATGGAGGAGCAGTCCTGGAGTGGGTCGGAGCAGGTTCAGGTGGGCCTGGAAGGTGGTGCATCAGTGCTCTTATCTTCTCCTTCATCACCTGGAACTGGGCCTTGGGCAGGTCCATGAGGGTCTGGCTCACGTAGGTGAAGAAGGGCTTGCGGTTCGATGATGGTATGTCGCTGTGGACCAGCTGAGAGAGAAGATCTGGTTTTGATTGTGTCCCTGATCTTCAAGAGGACAGGGTGGCTCTGGCCTTCCAGTCTGCCTCTCTGCCTGCTTTTTGTGGAGGTGGAGCTGGGGGAGGGTGTGGGTTGGTCTCTGGCTGCTGCTTCTTCTTGCTCCATTTGAGACAGTCCTCGTCCTCTGGCATGGGGAGTGCAACTGTCGGCAGGGTCTCTGCTGTGGGGCCCTCCAAAGACACCTGCCTGGACATGGTAGCTGTCTCCTGGCTGGAAGAGGAGTGGCTCTCTTTGGGCTGTCTGAGGGAGAGGGTTGACAGAGGGGCTGCTCCTTGGTGGCGGATCTCACCCTCCAGGAAGCTGCACTTGGCCCTGACATAGGTCTCCCGGTCAGTTAGCTTGACAGCGGCCTGCTGGATCTCTTCAGGTGCAGCTTGCCATACCAGGTGTGCATATGCTTCCACCACCCCAGGAGGACATCTGAAGTGTAGCCCAGGCTCTCCGCCTTCTGTCTCTACGCTGCCTGCTTCTGCTTGGTGTCGCGATAGAGCCTGTTGCCCTTCCTCCACAGGTACTCGTTCTCCCTCAGCTATTCCAGCACCTCCTCTTCATGGTCCTCGGAAATGGAGTACTGTTTCCTCTCCCCCTTCTCCTTGCCTTGCTTCTTCCTCCCTCTGGCAGGGGCTTCAGGGCCTTCAGCAGCAGGGCTTTGAGGGCCTTGGGGCTGGTCCACCACAGCAGCAGCACCAGCAGCACCACCAGCAGCAGCAGGAGAAGCACCAGCAGCACCAGCAACACCAGCAGCAGCAGCACCACCAGCAGCAGCAACACCAGGAGCAGCAGCAGCAGCACCAGCAGCTTCCGAGTCAGCGCCAGGGGGTGGGATGGTGGTTCTGTCCTTCTTGCCAGGGCTGGCAGGAGTAGGCACAGGCTTCCTCTTCTTCCCTGACTGACGAACCATGGTGTTCTTTCAAGATGTCTCTGACAGAAGGTCTTTCCTCTGAATGGTGACTGCTTGCGACCTGCATCCTTTTATATCCACGGAGCTGAGCCAATTCATCCTCCCCGCATGCGCAGTGAACGCTTTGCATCTGCTATGCATCTGCTACGCATCCGCTATGCATCCTATAGGCGTCTGTGATGCATCCGCATCATCCGCTACGCATCCGCTCCTTCCGCTATGCGTCCGCTTCGCTATTCTCCCCCGGAAGCCCTTTGGATGTGTCATCCGCTTCCATCCGCTAGGCTTCCTACGAACATCTGCTTACCATCCTTGCTACGTACTACCCCCGTCTGTTCCTTTCCGTTGTTTTCTGTTTATGCAAATTTTCACCACTTTTGAGAGCGGATAACAACGGATGGAGCCACCCCCAAAATTTTGCTCATCCGCTGTGTCCTTTTTGCATACGTTTTGCATCCGTCAGCCAGTGTGAACTAGCCTTAACCCTTTATCTTTTACCATCTTCAGTCAAACTCATGGTGTTTAGTTAAAAATCCAAGAGTCTTGAGCCATCATATTAACCAGTATATGTCATTCAGGTTCCAGGGTCTTCATTAAAATTGCCCTGATTTACAGACAGAAAGAGATAAGAGGATTAAAAACAATGCAATCAAGAGAAAATGTAATGAAGGTAGTGAATCATCACAAATAAAATTAAATCTCTCATTCAAAATAAGCTAATTTCACACGAGCACGTAAGATTTCATTTAACTTGGATTATGTAGGAGGTGAGATATGTCAGGCTGTGGAGTCTAGCAGCACTTTTCTGACTAACATCTCCCCTAATAATGTCTATACTGAGAAGCATCAAGTTCAACCAGATGGAGTGGAAATCCATAAAACTTACCAAGAAACTGGCATACATACAGACACTAATTTTGCAACCAAATACATCATTCCTAAAGGACTGGAAGGAAAGAATCCTTTACAGTCTGCACACCACACAGCAACGATCAAAGAATATCTTTAACTTGGAATAATTCCACATAGAATATCAAGCAAACTTTTGTTAATTTCAAGTTCTTATCAAGCATCTAACAGATTAAAAATGTCTCAGAATTCATTCCATGCTTTTTTGGGAATCATACCATTTTCAAATTGCTCTCAGCTGTTACAATTCTAGGTCTTGATATTACCATAATTAGTAAGAAAAATAAACTAAGAAGTTATTCTTTAAAAATTAGCTAAGGTTTATTGCATAAAGATGTGAGACTGTTTTGGAAAGCAAAAAGCATTTACGTGATTATAACTATATAATTATAACCACTAAGAGAAAATAATTTTCAATAACAACAGCATTGAAATAAACAGTTAATTTATGAATATTTCTCAACAGCTGCATAAGGCATAGGGGATGCACTGAGACAAAAACAAATTATGAAAGATGAGGTTATAGCAGAGCTTCCATCAGAATAATATTAAGTGTTGTCTGGATAAAAGGGATTCACAGATGCAAATGTTACCAAGAAAGTGACCACTTGGTGGAGAAAGGAAAATGCAGAAAGGTCAGGGGCAATAAATGGAAGCTTCTGCATCTAATGAGAAAACTATCCACCTACTTTCCAGTACTATTTCTATATTTCTTATTTCAAGCACTTCTCAACTGCTGAGAATGTAGCTTACAGTAAGAAACAGACCTGTAACCTTTTGTAATATGGATAGCACTTCTTTACAATGCCATCACTCGTTCTCCTGTCCTCTCATGTGAACCTTACAGAGAATAGAATCTGAATCCAAAGTTGTACTCAACACAATTTAATTTAGAAGCATAACTCCTATCAGTTATAATGTCTATCATGCCCAACCAATTCTTGTTGGCTGGAATAATGACAGTTTCATGCCATCACAACTAGAAGAAAAAGGAATTAGACTTAGACTTATACAACATGGTTGCAGGCAGAAGCTCTAAAAAAATCCAACTACCGTGGGCAAAATTCTGCGAAAATGGCAATGCTCCAGTGTTCCTTCCTCTATATATCATTCAATCTAAGTGTAGATGACAGACTTGATATATCTTATATATCTTGAAGACCTATGATGATGCTGTTAATAATTTTATATGTCTATGACATATTTACAATGATGTGATATTTCTTGAAAGTACTCTGTTTATAAGAACAAAATCTAAGCCAGTGCTCCCCAAACTGCATATGTACTTAAAGGGAAAATATTACAGGAGAAGTATTCCTGCCAAAGCCCTATGAAATGTAGTATCGGGGGGAAATGTATTGCACCTCTTTGGTACACAAATATTTTTAGCTCTTCAGGTATTGCCAGTATCAATGCTGTATTAGTATTTATTTCCAATCCAATGGAATTTAAAAAATGAATTATTTAAAAGGAAGACTTTGTATGTTCACAGGAAAATTTAACAGAAAAGAACCAGACTTAGTGAGTTGGGAGAAGAGATAAAGGAAAAGTCTGCACTTGAGAAGAGGCCAGATCAGAGACTAGGGGCTGTGGAAAAAAGTATTTTAAAAATTAGCCCAATGAAAGAGGCAGCTGCTCCATTTTAAGTCCCACTTTTCCCTGTCGTCCTTCCATGCTTCCCTATGATAACACACACACACACACACACACAAGGAAAGCAAAAACATGCCCAACAGTGGCAACACATACAGATGCACCCTGATGAGAGCCTCTGACATAAATACACATAAATGCACACATACAGGCAGCACATACAATATGAACATATCCTGATTAGCTCCAGGGAACAAAGCAAACACGCATTCCTTCAGGGCAGAAGTCTCCAAACTTGGCAACTTTAAGACTTGTGGATTTCATCTCCCAGTTGAATTCCACAAGTCTTAAAGTTGCCAAGTTTGAAGACCTCTGCTTTAGGGATATAAAACAGTACTTCATTACAGGGAAAAAAACTCTGTAACTACTATGACCATTAATCTGTCTATCTGTCAGCTCAATAACATAAGAATCTGAACAAACAGAAGTTTAGTGTGAAGAAAATAGAAGTCCCAATTCCCCAATATAATCACTATGGAAAAAACAGTAGAACATGGGTGTCAAAACCACGGCATCACGTTGCCATCACGTAACATTTCGTGACATTCGCGTAGGTGGGCTTGGCCTGCGTGTGCCACATCCAGCCCATAGACCACCAGTTTGATACCCTGCAGTAGAGCATCACAGATGAAGACAAATATACATGACCCCGGCTAATGTTGCAAGATCCAATCTGACTAGGTCACCAGGACCAGAAGTTTTACTCTCCCAAGTTTTTGGAGTTGTTCTGGAGCTCATCCTCAAGGAACCTCTCTCTTTGGAATATGTGCTTTAGGCTATTCCATGAGTTGTAGTTATGTCGTGCCTTCCTCTTGGTTGAATGGTGTGTCGATGTCAGTGATTGGCTATTGTTTCCTTGTGCAGCCAAATCCTTGGCTCCTAAATATCTGGTAGATCATCAGTTGGAATGTTATCACTGCAACCCTCCCCCCCTTGGTCATGATGACATAATATAGTATTACAGTAATAAATTGCCACCACTGCATACCGAACATCTTGTAAAATGTGAATTTAACTTATGTGGGACTTCTTGAATTACACACACCCATTTTGATTATTCAGATTATAATAGAGAGGAGAATGCTAATTATCTTTTTGATTATGCCAAATATACCTTCATCTAAACAATTTTTTTCTGTTCCTCTTCCAACTGCAAAATCTATACTGTAGTGTTCTTCCAGAGAGTTCCTTCAAAGAAAGTTATTTTCAAATAATAGAAGAGGCTGAAGGAAACAGGAGGCAAGTTAGGCAACCATCAATCACACTTCTCCAGCTAAAATGAGGTATTTTAAAATATATGGGTACTGTGCTATGAAAAGTCAAGTTGAATTAGTACCAAGAAACAAAGAGAGTCATGCACTATTAGTTGTAAAATAATAAGGGATTCTTTTATGGAATCACAGTTTTCAAAGGATATCTTTCCCAAAACTTATATGCTCCTTAAAACTTCACTACCCTCAGAAACACATGCACAGGAAAATTGTTTACCTAAATTATGCAATGCAAAGAGAGACTTTAAAAACATCTGTTAAAAAAAAACAGGAACATCACACTGATTATTGTTTTGTGGGTTTTAATACAGAGTTTTAATACATTTCACTCTTACCATTGCAGCATCCCTGTGGTCATGTGATCAAATTTCAGATGCTTGGCAACTGGCATGTATTTATGATGGTTGCAGTGTCATATCATGTAATCACCTTTTGTGACCTTCTGACAAGCAAAGCCAACGGGGAAGCCAGATTTATTTAGTATATGTGATACCAATTTAACAACTGCAATGATTCTATATATAATTTTAATATTCTATAATATATAGAATCTTTAGGCCATCTTTATTGATGTGAATTAAGTTATGGGAAGATTTTTTTTGTTTGTAATTTAAAATAGTATGAAGAGCTGTATTAGCTTGTGCTTAGTTTGATGAATTGGAAGCTACTTCCTTATTATTGGGAGGATTTTCTTTTTCTTTTCTTTCTTTTTTTTAATCTTTTTTCTTACTTTTCTTTAATCTTTTACTTTAGCTGGCTTTTACTATGTCTATTAAAAATTCAGTAACATTTTTACAAATTATTTATCATTAACATCACTTATATTCAACAGTTCTATGGAACAACCTTCCTAAAGCAAATGGAATTAAATAAACATTGAAGACTGTGATGTTTTTGTAATGATTATTTAACAGGATAGACATGTATACTTGAAAAATCAACTGTGCTGATCTCTGTATTGATCAAGCCAGCTTTGCTCAATCTGGGTCACTTCCAGTTAAATGTATCCAGAATTATTTATTAGCAATTGTCATACTGGCTGGAAATTCTGAAACAACACATCTGGCGGGTATGTCACAGGTTCCTTGTTTTGAACCACTAATAACCAGGCTGACTCAGACTTAACAGACATTAAGCACTGGAAACTTGGACAATTGAGTTTTCTGTCTCCCTTCAATAGAAGGGAGGATATTTTTATTTTACAAAAAGAAAGCTTGCAGTATTCAACTTTTTATCTTTTTTAGTTTTTACTTTCTATTCCATCAAAGTCTTTATAGGTAGTCCTTGACTTACAACCATTTGTTTGGTGACTGTTTTTACAACAGCACTGAAAAAAGTGACTTGTGACTGTTTTCCCCACTTACAACTGTTGCAGCATCCCCATAATCATGTGATCAAATCCAGGCACTTAGCAACTGGCATGCATTATGACAGTTGCACTCTCCCAGGGTCATGTGATCACCATTTGCAATTCTTCCAGTTTCAAACAACAAAGTCAATGTTTGAAACCAATTTCACTTAATGACCACATGGTTCACTTAACAACTGCCCAGTTATGCTTAACAACTGTGGCAAAACAGGTTGTAAAATGAGGCACTACTCGCTTAACAACTGCCTCGCTCAGCAATACAACATTTTTGGCTCAATTGTTATCATAACCTGTGCTTTTTCTTCATTTATTTTCTGCTTTGTTTCTGGCTGGGCATCTTGATTCTGTTCCTCTTCTTACATCTGAGGGAAATTGCTTGAAGATCTTTTACTTTATGCCTGTCTGGAAAGAAAATAAATGCCTCCCTGCACAGTTTCTGCCTTATCTAAGTTCCTGTCACCTTATCTATCTTTAGTTTGCCTCTTCATTTTATTGGCTCTGATTACACATCCTGTTCTTCCTAAGGCCCATGGGGGCTAGAGTTCTGAAGTAGTCATCTTCTCTTCCCTTTTTTTTGCTTTTTTCTCCTTGTTTTAAATATTGGAACCATGCTGGCTCTTTTCTGATCTTCTGGCATTTCCCTTGTGCTCCAGGATTTCTCAAAGATTTCAGTCACTGGCTCCGAGATGACATCTGCCAGTTCTTTTAATATCCTGGGGTGAAATCCATGCAGTCCAAGAGGCATGAATCCATTCAAGGCAAACTAAGGATTCCCTCACTAATATATATTTTCATCTGCATTTCTTTTCTGCTCTTTGCAATACAGCTTCTGAGAGAGGCCGGACTGGTTTTTATTTCGTGAAAATACAAGTGCATGTTAGGAATTAAACAGTTCAGCTTTCTTATCTGTCACAATCTTCTTGTTCTGTACATATATAGACAGTCCTTGACTTATAACAGTTCATTTAGTGACCATTCAAAGTTACAACGGCATTGAAAAAAGTGACTCATGACTATTTTCACACTTACCTTTGTAGCAGTCCCGTGATCATGTGATCAAAATTTAGAAGCTTGGCAACTGTTTCAAACTTATGACCATTGTTGTGTCCCAAAGTCATGTGATCACCTTTTGCAACCTTTTAACAAGCAAAATCAATGGGGAAGACAACCATGTTGTTAACTTATCAGCTGCAGTGATTCACTTATCATCAGTGGCAAGAAAAGTTGTAAAATGGGGCAAAACTACTCAACAAATGTTTCACTTAGCAACAGAATTTTTGGGTTCAATTGTAGTCATAAGTGGAGGACTACCTGTATTTGGTTCTTTTTCCCTTAATTTTTACCCAGACACTTTCAGTAGTTTTCATCCTCAGATCAGAAATTTTCATAGATGTGTAGCTATTCTTTACATATAATGTAGGTCCATTTCTTCTTTCATTGGATCTGGGAAAGTTTAGCCACCTATATCCTTCCATGTATTCCAATCCTGAGAGACTTTAAGCAATTCCTAAAATGTCATATTTACCCACCACTGCAGGTTCTACTTTTTAATTGCCCTTATTCTTAGTGTATCTGAACTGTTTAATACTGTGCTCCTTAAATTTACCTACTATTATCCCATAAGATCACAGGTTACTTGTTTTCTTTCTTCCTCATTGTTTTATTTTTCTGAGTTAGCCTCCGCCAACTCAGTGGGCTAAATACAGTCCATCTGAGTTCATTAAATTAATTAAAGCTATTCCTGGAGATTTTTTGACTAGGAGCAAAACTAAAATATTTTCAATAAAAGATAATAAACTATATTTTGATATGGACAATTCACTAAATCACAAGTCCTGGACGGTCACAGCATCTAATATTCTATCTTAATCCCATCTAACTAATTCTATCAAGTCCAGCTAGAGATTCAGAAAATTACAGCCCAGGAACCTGGGGGGGGGGAAGGTTTCTTATAATTATTGCATCATTTTAAAAATATTTTTAAATAAAGGTACAATAGTTACTTGTTACAGTAGTAACAAGTGGTCACTTAACAAATGTTCAAAATTACAGCAGAGTTCAAACGAGTTACTTACACCCCATCCTGAAAATTTCAACTGCTGTACTCCTCTGAGGTCATGTGATTTTCTGGTGTTTGGCAACCAGCTCACATCTACAACCAGATGCAGGATCCTGTAAATCACATGACCATGATTTGCAAAGTTTTTGCTATTTTAAGAAACAGGCATTGGATATGCTATATTTGCTTAACACAATGACACATTTAATGGCCATTGTAAAAATAGTCATAAAATTAAATCCATTCAGATGGTGACCAAGTTAAAAACCACAACTTACAACCAAAATTTCAAACTTAATTACGATTGTAAGTCAATTAAAGCTGAACCTATCAGATTGGTTTACGTAAATTTGTCTAAATAATTCAGGACTGAAAAATATCTACAAAGGTATCTTTTATTTTCTCTGGTTTGTATCTTATAATATGAGAATTTTTGCAGTTGCTATAGGTGTATAGATAATTTCTAATTTTCTTATAATAAATATTATTCAAATATGAGAATCCTTTCTAAAACAAAAAGGACAAAAATAGTGCAGACAGTGTTCAGTGCAATACAATTACGGAATACCTACCATATATACTCGCATATAAGCTGACTTTAGAACGCTTTTTTTTTTTCCCAAAATTTGGGGGTCGGTTTATACGCGAATAAATCTGATTTGTTGAAGCAGCGACTTAGCATGGCAGCTTCGCGCGATGAGAGTCTTGGCTCTCATCACGCGAAGCCGCTGCCCGGCAAAGCCGCTTCCCACCGCTTCCCCACCTCCCATCGAGTCTCACAGCTGATTGGCTGTACAAGCCGCTGCCCGGCGAAGGCGATGAGAGTCTTGGCTCTCATCGCACGAAGCCGCTGCCCGGCAAAGGTGATGAGAGTCTTGGCTCTCATCGCGCAAAACCGCTGCCCGGTGAAGGCGATGAGAGTCTTGGCTCTCATCGCGCGAAGTGCCCGGGCAGCAGCTTGTACAGCCAATCAGCTGGGAGACTCGATGGGAGGCGGGGAAGCGGCAGGCAGCGGCTTCACGCGAGAGCCAAGACTCTCATCGCACAAAGCCGCCACGCTAAGTCGCTGCTCCAGCAAGTCGCTGGAGCAAGTCGCCACACTAAGTCGATTTGGGGGTCGGCTTATATGCGAGTTTTTGCAAAATTCCTCATTTTGGGGCAGTTTTTTAAGGGTCAGCTTATATGCGAGATCGGCTTATATGCGAGTATATACGGTAATTCTCTTCATAAAATCAAGGAATTAAAAAACTCTAGCAATGAAGAGTTTAGGTGCCTTGCAAAAACTACATGTTAAAGAGGCCCATTTATGACACAGCATTGTCTTAAATATAGATTCAAAAATAATGTTCCAGCTGATGAATGAGTTCTAAGTTAGAAATGCAATTAGCCCAATTTGCTATCTGTTAATTGCAATAATTATATTTATGATGTTATTGTAGAAAACATTTCACTTAATTATCAATATAAATAGTATTGTAAAATGTTTATCATTTTTAGATTCTATAATACAGAGTTCTATTAAATATTTAAGCAACACAAATGGATGATCACTGTAGCAAGTTAGCTATCCTTGGCTGTTTGCCAAAAATAGCACTTCAGGCATGAATTAATTCAGCAAAATCTCTATGCGCACTCAATGACAATAACTTTAAAAGACAGATGTCAGGCTTTCTTAATACACAAATACATTTAAGTTTTATGAAATTAACAATAAATGTTTTAAGAATTAAGAAAAATTCAATGTTCCAAAAAGCCATACTTTTTTTAAAAAAATGTATGATTAGCTGATATAAAAAATATTTCCCCATGGACTTTCCTTTCATTTTGATAACTTGTTCCTAAATTCAACTTCAAAATTAACTATATCAGTAATACCTAGTTCTGCTGTTCTTTACATATTACACTGCTGGAAGAGTCTAACAGCACAACTCTTTAGCACAAGTATTTCATTCACAATTTTCCATGGAAATTTATTCAGCACGCAACAATATTCACCTTACAATTTTGCCTTCTATAGACAACAAACACAGGAATTATTCTCACAAACCAGACTGGGTCTGCTATCTCAAGATTATCAAGTGCAACATGCATTTCTCAATGCAACAACTTAAGCAAAAAAAATACAAAACTTATATATAAAATTCATATCAAGTGCAAGAAATCTCTATTATACAACCAGAATATCAAGGGCCACATTTGTGGAATTATTCTGACTCCAATGCTGCCCAGCAACTGATGTTCAGTATTTGGAAGCAGAATTAAATATTACAATGGACCATTTTATTTCCTAATAAAATGAGGAATTTATCTCTTAGTTGGTAATAGTTGGCAGCTATTAACAACTTCCTGTGGAAGAGAATTCCATGTATGTGTAAACAAGTATTGTGTTTTGATTGTCTAAATTCTTCATCAATTTGCCTTATGGGTGACCCTGTCACAATTTCCCATACTCTACTTTGTCAGTCTAGTGTACATCTTTATGCATTTCAGTTACCAGTACATTTATTTATTTTACTAATTAATACCCCTGTAAATTTTGTAACTTGTCTTCTAGGGAAGTTGCTGTTTTCACTCTCCTTCTCTCCAGTTTTATAGTAATACTTTAAAACATAACATTCAGTAGTGATTTCAATATGCTGACTATTCCTGAGATTATCATTTGAGGTACACATAAAGCTCTCTGGAATCCTGAATCATTCCAGAAAGGGGGGGGGCACATCTTACCACGTACAATTCAACTTAAAATCACAAATATGTTAGTATCAGTTATCTACTGTATTCTCCATCTTAGATAAATGTTATGTCTGCTTAGAAGTAACCTGCACCAATGGACTTCTGCAGTAGAAATGTCCCATTTTCCAATGAAATTGGTGGAACAAGTCTCTGTGCCAGGATCCTGCTTAATTTGTGCTACAGAACTTTAGAGCAGAAGTAGAAAATGACAAATTATAAATAGCAATGCTTAATGCTGATTTAAAAATGAGCATTCAATAATCAAAATGCTCCTGAAGAGGTCCATTTTTGGCTGTTGCTCAGAGTAACCGCGAGAGGGGGGGAGTTGTTGTCAGAAGCAAGTACAGAACAGTTTCAACGGATCACCAGCTTGATAGAATATAATTTTTTAAAATTATTGTGCTGAATGTTCTATTTAAAGACATCTTTATTTGCACATCCAAGTAGGTTCTTTAAAAGGAAGAACATGAGACTGACCAGCTTCCAAAAATACATTTCGCAGTAAGAAACAATAATGCTTTTATAACACGTTTGGCTGAAAAATGTGACTCAGAGTAGATGGATAAATAAATGGATTCAAGGAAGAATGTGTATTTAAAAGGTGTATCATCTTGTATCATCAATCAATGTGTATCATCCTTCCTTGATAAAGTATGGAATAAAAGCAAGAACATTTTGTACTCAAACACAATATATCAAGAAAAGAATATCTTTATACTCATCCACACATGCTTTGAATGCCAAACCCAAATCATTGTAATTTGTTTAACTGTACTTCATAAAATATGGCTGCATTGTTAATGGTGCACATTTAACATGAAATATAAGCCCATTAAAAGATATGATGGATTGAAAGACTACATGTTTGTAGATGTTTTCCTAAATAAAAAGGAAAGAAATTCTAGTCTCCATTCTGGTCTCTAGTCTTTGGACTCTAGTCTCCATTCAGTAAAAAAATGTAAATTGTTTTTCAAACAGCAAGTGGGTCTTGCTTATGTTGGAAAAAAATGTTCATCTGGATTCAATTCCAAATGGTAAGAAAGACAGTGGAAAAATGGAGAGTGCTTAGAAGGATGGTTTAATGGAGCAGAACCATTAAGCACATGGTCCTGGTGCAGCTGAACACATGGAGTGAAGAGTGAGATATATTTATACCCTCTCTTGGGCCTTGCAAGAAATGTATCCTATTGGTTGTCAGACTCCCATAGAGCTATGCTGAGGTTGTCTGTGTCCCAGGCTTGGTTGAATTTTGCTGGGTGATGCAATAAAGGGCAATTTCCTATTGTGGCTGAATAGCTTTGGATAATCCCATCATCCTGGAGCTGAGGTCTTTTCGTTTTGTAGATAGACTGGTCCAATCTTTTGACTTGTAGATAAGCTGGCACCAAAATATCTGCTGGGGGCACGGAGCTAGGGTCTTTTGTTTCTGTTTCCTTTAGGATTTTTATTTCTCTTTTAGGTGAAATATTCCACCTTTTTAATATTTCCTAGAATATTTCATTCTTCTAAGACCGTGATGGCAAACCTATGGCACGTGTGCCACAGGTGGCACGCAGAGCCATTTGTGCAGGCACGCAAGCCCCAGTCAAACTTACCTGCACTGAGCAACGTGCACCTCCCACCTGATTTTCCGCCCATTTGAGGCAGTTGTCAGCCCCCCAGAGGCTTGAGGGAAGCCTCTAAAGCCTCAAGAGGCTGAAAAATGGCCTTCCGGAAATACCAGAAGTGCCTGTTTTATCCTTTTTATCCTTTTGATCCTTTAGGCAATATTTCTAACTTTTGCTGTTGTTCAACTGCTAAGCTGTGTTTGACTCTTCATGATCCCATGGACCGTACCACACCAAGTCTCCCCGTCCTGGACTGTCTCCTGGTGTTTGCCCAAATTCATGTTAATTACATCGATGACACTAACCATCTCATCCCTCCATCATCCCCTTCTCCTTTTGTATTCAATGTTTCCCAAATTCAGGGTCATTCCCTCCCTTCTCATTTCATGATCAAAGTTTTTGAGCTGCAGCTTCAGTATCTGTCCTTCCAAAGGTCAGGGTCAATTTCCTTTAGGTTTGACTTATTTGATCTGTTTTCAGTCCAAGGGCTCTCAAGAGCCAACACCACAATTTGAAAGCAGTATTTCTAGCAGTTGTACTATTTTTACTCATCTGCCTATTCTTGCACCAATACAGGTTAAATAAGTCAGTATAAATGTTTAGTGAAAAGTTGCTGATTTATATATTTCTCTAACATTAACTTAAATCTAACACATAAATGGCATTATCTCAAAATAAAATTATGCAATTCAAGCAGCAATGACCAGTTAAACATTGTTTTTGAAATCAAATTAGAAGCTACCTTGGCATTTAACAGGTAACTTCCGGGGTGGGATTCTACAGGTTCACACCTATTCGCTAGAACCAGTTGTTAACATTCTAAGCAGTTTGGAGAACCGGTTGTTAGAAGAAATTACTGGCCTAATCCTGTCAGGAAGGCAGGAAGGAAACATTCTGGTGTTGCTTACAGAAATTGCCTCTCCGTTGACCCTTATTACATTCTTGGCAGGACTGACTTCCTGTCTCAGGAACGTCTCTAGAGTTTTTTCCCCTCCTTTGCTGGTATTTTGCTTGTGTGGAGTGACCATTCAAAGTTACAATGGCACTGAAAAAAGTGACTTATGACCACTTTTCACACTTAGAACTGTTGCAGCATCCCCACAATCATGAGAGGCCAGACGAGGAGATGTGTGCCTTGATATGAGTGATGTTGAGTTGGCCATGCCCAGCCAGTCATATGACCACCAAGCCATGTCCACCCAGTCACATGACCACCAAGCCATGTCCACCACCTAAGCCACACCCACAGAACCGGTTTTTAAAAAAATTGAATCCCACCCCGATTAACTTCATTTATTGCAAAAATTCTTTGCATTAAAAACCCCAAAGGAGTTAAAAATGAGGCAAGATTTTGTTATTGAGAATATCATCTGGTAGTTTTCATAAGCAATGATCTTAGAAGGCTCCAAATACTTGTTAAAATCCTACTGCCCAAAACAAGGGGAAGTAATATTATTTTTCCATAATTGTCACTCAGAATGTCTATTCCTGAATATTATAGGTTCCATACTGCTTTAGTTACAATTTTTATAAACTACAGTTATCTATCAGCACAGAAAGTACAAATGATTGTGAAAGAAAAACTGTATACCTATTTTTTCTTCTGTTCAATAGTGTTCAATTCTCAGAAACTGCCTGAACAAATCCCTGTAGGTTTTTTTTTTTTGCAAAATCAAAAGTAGTTTGCCATTGCTTCATTCATAGGTGTGAAAAAGTGCCGTACCCAATATCACCCACACTGGCTTTGTGCCTAAGGGAGGACTAAAACTTACAATTTTCCAATTTTTTAGCCTGATGCCTTAACCCGTGATGGCGAATCTATGGCACATGTGCCAGAACTGGCACGCGAGAGGTTGCCCGAAAGAACCCCACTGCACATGCGCACACCACCCACCCGACAACTGATTGTCAGGTAACTGGCACGCATGTGTGGGGGCTACACGGGAGATGCACGTGCATACACAGGCATGGGGGTCTCGCATGCATGCACAGAGACGCACGGGGGGTCTCACGTGCATGCACAGAGATGCAAGGTATGCAGGGGGGTCGCACACACAAGTGCAGAGACGTGAGGTGTGCACAGGAGGGTTGCATGTGCATGTGCAGGGGGCATGGGGGGGCCGCTGGCATTGCCTTCTGGATGCTGGCAAGTGAGTGCATGTGTGCAAGTGCAGAAACAAATTTTGGCAGGGGTGCCAAAAGATTAGCCACTACTACCTTAACCACTATACCAAACTGCTTCTGTATCTACATATCTAGGCTAATCCTTACTTCAGATTCAGTTCCATGCTAGTGCTTCAGAGCATACAAGGGAGCAAACAAGATTTCCAGTTTGGGCTTCTTTGATGACAGACCGAAATCACGATCGTCCGTGGTTTTGATCTGTGATTGCCGCTGGAATGCCAGGAGCCGTCCGGATTCGGGGCTGAAGCCACTCCGTAAAGGTGAAGGGGGAGCCGTTTGCGGGTTGAGGAGAGCCGCATGTCTCCTTGGCTGGCCATTATTCCCTTTCCCAAAGGCGGTTGCAGCAGTGGTCAGTAATGGCCACCTCAAAGAAGAACCCGACCAGACAAGATTGTGCAGGAGAAAGTTTAAAGGAGAAAGTTTGACTGACTGGGTTGAATGGAGAACATCTATTTAAAACCTGAAACCTGAATTTTAAAGACTAATACTATTCCTAAAAAATATTTTAAGCTGCGAAAAAGAAAAGGAAAGGAAACGGAATTGGCTTTTTCTCCTCTAACATTGACAGTTTTAACTGACTTGGAACATTAAGAAGAAGATATTTGAATAAGAAATTGATACTAATCCACTTTGACATTAATAGGTTATTTCTATCTGAAAATAAAGTGTCAAAGGAATAAAGATTCTTGGATAATTTAAAAACTTTCTTTAAAAAAAGAAAGAAAGCAGCGGAGGGAAAAAGGAAAAAAGAGGATGGGATCTGGAAAATGGAGGAGACCACCTGTAACTTAAATAAAATAATAGTGGAATTTTAACAAGGCTTGCAAAAGATACATTGTAGCTGAAACTTTGTTGCAAGATAACAAAGCCCCTGGAAAGAGAAAGTGAGAAAAGAAGCAAGAAACAGTTTTGGATTATTCGATGATTCCTGGAACTTTGGATGGAGGATCCTAATAAAATAAAATAAAATCAATTTGGGATTGTTTAAAATTTTTTAAAATGGCATCACTCCTTGAAGAGTTAAAAATGAGACTTAAAGAATAAAAAGAAAAAGCTACAAGACGGAAGAAGATCTTTTGGCTTCGTATTTCAATTTTTAGAAATGAAGATCTTGAACTATGAAAAATAACAAGTAACGCTGGTAGAACAAGAAGGGTGGGACAACGAAGAAGTAATCTTTAATGACCAAGAAATTTTAAGCGGGGTAAAAAAGGGAAAGGGGGGAAAGGGAGTTAAAAACTTAAGCACTGAAGTAACAACCAAAAAAAAGAGTAATTTGAAGAGTAATCATAATATCAGGAAGAAGCAGAAGGAAGGATCACAGAAGGGAGAATCAGATAGAAAAGGGAATAAAAAGGGGAGGGAGAAGAAGAGGGAAAGGAAAAGAAGCTACAAAGGACAGAAACAAGATAAAGAGGTACAGCAAAAGTGTACAAGAATTAAAGGTATAAGCCAATTTAAAAGACACAGAGACAATTAAATTTAACTTAAGGAGAGGATTCTGCAAGGGTGCATAGGATACTGTTGTTATATTAGAAATAGAAAAGGGTTAGAAAATACATTAGATGATTAAAGTAATAGAAAAAGGACGTTGGTACTTACCTGAGACGCCTGTTCTTTGTGAGCTGTGAAGAGCATCCAGAAGTGGAGATGCTTCAGTCTCTTCTGGAAAGGCTGGGCTTAAACTCTGAGACGCTCCTCCTCCTCCACGGGACACCTCCTCAGTGTCCTCCAGTTTTGTGAAGACTGAGTGCCGAAGTCCAACTCATCACCTAATCTAGATCCCTGACTGGAACGGAACCCCACCAGATGGAAAGAAATGGTGAGGCTGGATGCTCTTCACAGCTCACAGAGAACGAGCGTATCAGCTAAGTACCAATGCCCTTTCTCCCATGAGCTGTTCAAAGCATCCAGAAGTGGGACATACCAAAGCTTGGCCTGTCCTTAGGGAGGGACTCCGCCTGGATCGAATCCACTCCTAAACTCTATGGACCCTCTGCCAAATGAAGCGTCCGCTGAGGCATAGACATAAATTTTATAATTTCTGACAAAGGGCGATGGTGAAGACCAAATCGCTGCTCTGCAGATTTCATCTATGGAAGCCTGAGTGGCCCATGCTGCTGATGTTGCTGTACTTCTTGTCAAGTGGGCTGTAATGTCCTTAGGAACTGAGATGGACTGGCATTCATAACTTTAAGCTGTGGAGGCTCTCAACCATCTACCAATGGTCATCGACATGCTGTGTCCTAAAGTGGATGGGTTGAAGAACAGGAATAGAACCTCAGATTTTCGAAAGGCCGCCATGCGGTCCAGATAGATGCTTAACGCCCTTCAAGCATCAAGTCAATGCCATTGATGCTCCAGTCTATGTGATGGTTTCAGACAAAAATTTGGAAGTACCAACTCCTGCACTCTGTGGAAGGCTGAATTTACTTTAGGGATGAACAATGGATCCAATCTGAGAACCACTCTGTCCACATGAAACCGCACAGGTCCTTTCTCATCGAAAATGCTGCCGACTCGGAAATCCTCCTTGCTGATGTAATCGCAATAAAGACCACCTTATATGTCAGGAATTTGAGACTAGTGGTTCTTAAAGACTCGAACGGGCCAGTTGTAAGTGCGGTTAACACCTTGTTGAGATCCCAAGTGGGATCGCGGTGAATTACAGGAGGTCGTAAGTTTGCAGCACTCTTAAGAAAGCTGCCAATATGTGGATGGTGCACGATGGAATGAAGGTCACCCCAGGATATCACCGAGGCTAAGGCCGCCACCTGTCTGCGTAAAGTATTTAGAAATAGGCCCTTGGTCAACATCTCCTGTAAAAAGTCCAATAATTGTCCTATTGATGGGGCAGTTGGGTTGAACTTAGGCCCCCAGCACCAGCAACAGAAAGCAAACCATGTGGCCTCGTATATACCGTCTGGATGTAGAGGACCATCTGGATGCTTGTATGGTGGCAATGGCATCCTCTGAAATCTGTTGGGTCCTTAAACGGTTCCGCTCAACCACCATACGGCTAGGCTGAGCCTTTGTGGGTCCGGGTGAAGTACTGGCCCTTGCGAGAGGGAAACCCTTGACGGAATTTTCCAAGATTGTTCTCTCGACAGGTCCTGTAAGTCCGTGAACCATGTTCGCCTGGGCCAGTAAGGGGCGACCAATATCAGTTCCGCTCATTCCTCCAATAACTTCTGGATCAACCTGGGTATTACAGGAAGTGGAGGAAACGCATAAAGAAGCTCGGGAGGCCACTGACATTGCAGAGCGTTGACAGCCTCCGCCCCCTAAGTCAGGTACCTTGAAATATACTAGGGCAATTGGGCGTTGCAGGGAGAGGCAAATAGATTGATCACCAGTTGCCCAAATCTCCGCACTGCTTCCTGGAAGAGAGACTAGTGTAGGCACCACTCTGCCTGATCTATCGAGGCCCTGCTGAGCCAGTCCGCTTTTGTGGTGAAGGCCTCTGCTATGTGTTCTATCTTGAGCGACAACAGATTGGCCTCGGCCCATTTGAACAACCTGGCCATCTCCAGCATCAGAAGTTTGGAGTGGGTACCCCCCTGTCTGTTTACATGGGCCTTGGTTGTGATATTGTCTGTCAAGACCAGAACGTGGCGTGATTGGAAAAGGAGTAGAAAACTGCATAACGCCAGATGAACTGCTCGCAGCTCCAACAGGTTGATGCTTTGTAATTGTTCAGAAATAGTCCAAATTCCCTGTGCAGTGTAGGATTGGAAGTTAGCTCCCCATCCTACCAGGCTGGCATCGGTTGTGATCATTGCCCTGCAAGGTTCCTTGAAAGGACACCCCTTCTTTATTGTGTTTTCCGACCACCAGCGGAGCGATCAAAGAACATTGAGCGGTACCTTTATCCGGACGGTGGAAGTGGCTCTTCCGGATTGCTGGAAAGGTAGCAGGAACCATTGCAGATCTCTAGAATGGAATCGAGCCCAAGGCACAATGGAAATACAAGAAATCAATTTCCCTAACAGTTGAGACAGAACTGCCAGGGAAACCCTCTTTAAGGCTCTGATCTCTCTGGCCAAAGACTGGATACTATTCAACCTGTACTGAGAGAGAAAAACCTGACCCTCCACGGTATCTATTACTGCCTCTAAATGAACTAACCATGTTGAAGGGACCAAATGGCTTTTATCCCAATTTATGGAAAAGCCGTGACCTTGAAGGGTCTCCAGAGGAATCTTGGTATCCAAATTTGCTTGATGTTTGGAAGATGACAAAATTAAAATATTATCCAGATAACACTGTCAGTGAATAGATTTGATCCTGAGGGAGGCAGCCAAAGCCGCTAGGACTTGGGAAAAAGTCCTAGGAGCCGAAGCCAGACCGAATGGTAGGGCGATATATTCGTAGTGCTGATCACAATAGCAAAATCTAAGATATTTATAGTGAGCAGGTCTAATTGGTATATGTAGATCAGCCTCTATGAGATCTATAGAGGTCAGGACATTGTTCTCTCTGATGCTGAGCAGACTGGACTGGAGAGTAGTCATTTTGAATTTTTGATAAACCAATGATCTGTTCAGACGTTTGAGGTCCAGAATTGCCCTCCAGCCCCCCGAACTCTTTGAAACCACAAACAATAGAGAGTAACAGCCTTGACCCCGTTGTTCAGATGGGACCTCTCTAATGGCCCAAATATGTAGAAGATGATTGATAGCCTCCTGCATCAACACTTTCTTAATGGGGTCCATGGACCTAAGGCTCCTCATGAAAAAGTTCGGAGGAGAGGATTGAAACTCTAGCACCAAACCAAACCTAACAGAGTCCCTGACCCATGCATTAGAGGTGGAGCTGTCCCATTGATAAGCAAACAATTTTAGCTGCCCTCCAATGGGAACTGTTGTCAAAGACTCACTTAGGGTGATGAAAAAATCGGCCTCCAGTACTTCTGGGGTTTCTTCTGTTTTGGCCTCCCCGCTGTCCTCTGTCGGAAGATTCCAACATATCCTGTCTAAAACTGGGTCTGCAGCCTGATCTTCTTTGCAATCTGGGAATGTATGGTCCTTGATAGTAAGTCCGAAAGGAACCCCTTCGAAATGACTGGGGCGTTTGTTGTAACTATGTATCATTTATGTGTTTGCAACTGTGTATCAATGC
>BLBF01000017.1:12608508-12641819 GCA_015471245.1 Laticauda colubrina | reverse complement strand
TCTATCTATCTATCTATCTATCTATCTATCTATCTATCTATCTATCTATCTATCTATCTCACTTCAGCCTTCTACTCCATGTGAAGTAGATATTAGACTCTTGCTTTTAAATGTGGCACTGCAAAACAGTTGCATAAAGGCTAAAATATGGTTGCAGACAACATGAATTAAATTTACCATCTGGAGAAGTTCTTATTAAAGCAAGCATTGCTAAGCAACAAAATTCTAATGAACTCATATTGGTGGGTATGAAAGTACTGATAGAACTGGATTTTCCAAAATTATATAATAAAAGACAAATTCTTAAATATTGAACTACTGCACAATTGTGATGCAGTCTTGGGAGTTAACTGATGCTGTAAGTGGGAGATACAAGGACTAAAATTATAAATACCATTATAAATACCATTTGATGTATGAATCAGGCCATTCAGCCATCTAAATTCTGCATTATAAATGCTGATTAGCAGTAGGTTTACAGCATTTCAGGACTTTTCTTTGAATTCTACCTTGGAAATACCAAGGATATTCTGTATCCTAGTCATATATGCTACCAATAACTCATGACATTTGTGACAATAACAATAATTTGAATCAAACAATTTACAACTATACATTGCAAATTGATAAACAAGATTTCTAGTTCAATAAAGCAAATATTTTATTTTAAAAAATCCTGGTTCCAACAAAGCACAATGAACTAATAGGTTTAAAAAGACCTTTGTGGGGAAAAAGTTGAAGTTTTGGATAAAAGAGAAGCTCAGATAGAATGTTGATGCAATATTACACAACAAACTTCAAGCAATGACAGTTTTCTTTCCTCTCCTCATTTACGTGTCCTTGAAAACCGCTTCAGAGTATCTCCAGATCCCCTGGAGCAGATTGGAAGGAAAATTCATATGCTGGCACTGTTCAGTTTACTGAATGATATCACTGGATACAATTAAAGGTTCTCCCTAAGTCTGTATTTGCACTGAAACAAAAACAAATGTTTATTACCAGTATCAATCCATAGAGAAGTTTAGACAATTAGGGATCAAAAAGAGACTATCCAGTTGAATATATCTATCATTTTTATTTACTTCAACCAGAAAGTTCTTTTCTCCAGAAACAAATGGCTTGACCTACTTAAACAAATAAGCATAAATCACTGACTATCATTTTGAAAAGTGTATTATTTTGGGAAGGAAAAAATTTGAATTATATACATTTGATATATCACAGGTAGTTTCAGAAGTACTTTGCCTGGGACTCCACACCTCTATCCATTTTGCAGTCACATGAGGCCCTCGCTTATACTCTGTATATTCCTGGATTTATGAAGGCAAACAGGACTTTTTAGTAACGTCAACAGTCGAGGGAGGAGGGAATGGATGTGACAGAAAAGTGAGAATTACCATAAGAATGTAGAACAACTGCAAGAAAAGAATGACTCCCATATGAAAACTATAAAACAGATTAATTGCAAGCAAAATGAACATAACATGAATACAGGTAGTCCTCATTGAATTACCATTCATTCAACTGTGAATAAAAGGAACATATAACAGATTCTCATATTTGTGGCCATCTCAATGTCTGTGCTTGGCAATCAGCTCACAATTATGACATTGCAGCATTCCACCGTCACATCTTCACCATTTGTGACCTTCACTGCAATAAGTAAAATCAAAGGGGAAGCCTGGAGAAGGTTCAACTATCACAAGACCGTGAAACTGTCACATGATTCCTGCAACCACACAGGAGTCACCTAACAACAACAATTAAGACTGCTGTAACTGCCCTGATCAATTAATAGAGAGGTCATGTGATATTGCACTTCATGACTGCACTGCTTCGTGACAGAATTCTTGACAGACTTGGCATCCCCAGGTACCTTTGTTAAGTAAGTTCCTTGTATAGGAAGATGTGAAGTCCACTTAGAACAGAGTAAGAATTTTGTTCAGAATAATACAACATATATGAAGCTACACTAATGGAAAGCATGAAAAATGACCCTTAGCAGAATTATAAAGTCAAGTTATAATTTATACAATTATAAAGTCAAAATACAAGAGGAGGAATAGCTGGTAGCCACCTTTAAGTCCTTCATGGTTTGGGACCAGATTAGTTACCTGGCTTCTTCCCCATCTATTTCTACCAATCTTATCCAATCCTGCAAGATAGGAGTGCTATGAATATTGCTCATTAAAAAGTGTCAGCTGGTAGAGTGCAAAAGGAGAGCACTTTCTGCCATGATGCCTGTCCTGTGGAATATCACACTTTGAAAGATCAGTCTGAATCTGTCCCTGTTGACCTTCCTTAAGGATCTGAACCCTTGGTTTGATGCCCCAGCCAAGGGCCCTGGGAATGCAATAAAACCCATCTCCTGGTTATGTTAATAGTTGTTTTATGAGTCTTGGCTGCCATGTGTTCTTATTTTCTCTACTGCATGTGTTTTATCTATTTTTATTGTAAACTGCCCACAATCATGGGCAGATGGGCAACTTTTGAAGTCAAACAGGCGAGTGATAGGTAGGTAGGTAAGTAGGTAGAGAATGAGAGGTAGGTAGTAAGTAGGTAGAGAATGAGAGAAAATATACACTGATTTTATAATATGCATAAATCAATAATTTTTGATGAAATGATGAAATGAAAATAATTATGGTTGAGAAAAATAATGCACCCAATTTTATATATTATATATTATAGTATAATACAGTTTAAATATTGAGAATAAGTCAAATAGCCACACAATATTCACCTGTATTTCCAGGGAAAGACATTTCATTAATATAAAGATATAAAATTTTATGCAATATACAACACATGTATTTATTCCGGTCTATTTCATTCATATTTTGGAATTTTCTACGAAGATATATGTAACTTTTTTTAATGTGGTATTACTTGTGGAAAATAATCTATATATTACACAGAGAGAGAACAGAAAGGGAACTGTCACCACATGTATCTGCTCCTCTATCACATAAATAAACATATGGTGCCACTAGATCTAAACATAAATTCTCAGATATTTCACGCATGTAACTATGCAGAGAATGATACCTGGTAGTTACACCAAGATACCTGGAATTCATGTCTAGTTTTTCATGTAAACTCTAACATACTTTATATTATCTCTTACCCAATTAACAATCTGCACTATTCCATTATATTATGAAAACTAACTACATACCAGCCAGGTAACAGTTAGGTCTGGAGCTGTCTTTACAAGATTATTGGATATTGCTCACAAATAATTATTGATACAAACTAATGCAAATCTACTTTACAT
This sequence comes from Laticauda colubrina, assembly GCA_015471245.1. NCBI lineage: Eukaryota > Metazoa > Chordata > Lepidosauria > Squamata > Elapidae > Laticauda > Laticauda colubrina. The sequence goes on along the minus strand of BLBF01000017.1, from coordinate 12,638,542 downwards.
AAATTATACAAACAGGTTTATATAAATATAACTATTTATGAATCAAAGCATTTTTCATAAGTAGAAAATTACTGGATCTGAAAATAAGTACATAATTTGGAGATAATCTACCCAGTTCTTAGATCAATGATGTTGAAGATAACATATAATAACCACATTTGAATTTCATAAGGAATTTCCTTTAAAAATTCTTACATAACAGTACACTAATTAAACAGCATCTTAAGAAAAATAAAGTCTGTAGTCAAAGAGAATAAGAACAAGAACTTAAAATGGAACTACTATGCACGATGACATTTCTCAGTGATTTTTGTCTGATTTAAGTACGGAGAACCCATGTCATTACTTGGGAGATGCAATGAACAAAACAATCAAAGGAAGCCATGACACAAAACGGTCCAATGAACTTGAAGTAGAAAACTGTCAGTCAATGTACAAAAACATCTATCACATCCAATGGTCCGTTAGAACAAGAATTTCAATTAATAAAACCTCAAAAGAAAAGAGTCACAAACTTCACCAACAATTTCTAACTCTCTATAATTCCTGATAAGCTCTATTAGAAACACAGAGATGGAAAAGTTTGTAAAACATGAAGCAAACAATAAGAAACTATTATTACTAATAACAACGATTTGAATAAAAATTTAATCCTCATGAAACTAGTTCCAATACTGTTTAGTAGGTTCTTTTCAACAGCAGCCCCTCTTAAGCATGATTAGGTGCTCTTGAAACTGAACAGAAGTTTTAACACTTCCAAAACTTGGTGTGTTTTCCCTAAACTGGACTAAAATTTACATTTTTTTATACAATCAAATAGTTTTAAGTCCTTATCGGATTCCACAGTTTGGGAGCTGCACTATACCACAACCCTAGTAGATGAATACATTGCTGAAATATTTCATGGCAATTGTGTCACCCTTAAAAAAAAAAAAAAAAAAAGTCTTGTGTGGTTACATGGCCTGCAATCTGATTTGAATCTCTGCGTTGTTTGTGACTACTTCAAAAAAAAAAAAAAACCACAACACTGCATAGGAATGGTTTTCAAAAATAATCAACACAGAGGAATCTTTTTCCCTTTTGATAAAACAAATCCCCAAAACAAATTCAGGTAACAATTACACTCTTCTTTTTCAGCCTTTTTCTCTTGCAAAATAAAACAGGTAAGGAACAGAACTAGAAGGAGAGATCGCAGAGCACTCCTTACACCGTCGGTAACTTTACAAACACAATCCCCAACGCCTACTGAAAAGTCACGTCATGTTATGTATGCATAAAGAGACAGAGAGAGAGAGAAAGGGGGGGGGGAGTGTCACCAATCTATGTGATTGAAAAATATTATTTTTCAATTCCCAAAACCAAGCACGTACTCCACGGCCACACAAATAAGACCCGTTTGGATCTTGGAATAAAGTGTAGCTATTCTGTAGACAGGGGTTAACTTCTGCTCAGGGAACAGAAGCCAAACGGGAAATGGAAGAATATGGCCCCTATGCGCTACACGGAAAAGACTCCTTCCATGCTTTAAAAAGGGAGTATCTGAGAGCAGATAGCCGACCATCCTTCCAAGCCGGCGCAAAGCTTCATGCAAACCCCGTTAACTCAGGAGACAATGGCAGCATATTCCGAGACGAGGAAGTGCTCGGGCAACAATAACTGCATCTAGCGGCTTGTAGCCAAACGACCACCACCAACCACTGAGCTATCCATCACTGAAGACTTGCTTCCCGCCTCCCGCTCCCTGATCGACCCACCAGGCTCTGCAGGCGCGTTTCTTACCTCGCTCCGCTTGGACCCGCTGGCAAAGGACTAAAAGCACGCCAAGCAGCATGACAGCCTTAAAAAGGGATCCTCTGGCGGCCGGGCCGGGCTCGATGCTCCTCCGATCGGGGCATGGCGGGGGTGGCGGCAGCGGCGAGAGCCTCGGGAGGCTCCAGCCAGCGCTGGCCGCCCAAGCCCTCGAGATGCTCGCTGCAAGGACTCCCTGCAGGCATTCAGGAGGCTCGCACTTCGCGTCGGCGCCTCCCGCCACCGCCTCGTCCCCGAGAGCCATTGGTGGGCCGGCTCGGCTTGCACATACCCGTCGAGGGTCCGGCGCCCGCCTGGGTCTCCAGTCACGGTGCGCGGGTTCCCGTCGCCGCGCGCCTCCGCCAGGCCAGGCAGGGCAAAGGCAGCAGGAGCAAGAGGCGAGCCGCCCTTTGCCTTGAAACAGCAGCAGGTGCGAGGAGGCTGCCGTGAGAGCCTCCCGGTGCAGCGAGCCGCCCGGCGCCAGGCCTTTCCCGCCCTAACTCCGGTCGCGGGGAGAGAGAGGTGGAGGGGACGCCTCGGGCTGGTAACGGATGCCGAACGGACGGGAGTAGCGATAGCGGCGCTTCATCGACAAAAGAATCACGTAGTGGCAAACCCTCCGCCCCTCCTTTGCTCTGGAGTCGCAGGAGATGGCGGCGCTCCCAAGCCGAGGGGGACCTCTTCTGGGCTCTCGAGGCCTCACCGGGGGAGAAGTTTCGGGCGCGGGTACCTCGGCGTGATCCCACAGGCCTCTTCGATCCCGGCGGAGGCTCGGGCGCCCCGAATATTTTCTCTCTCTCTCTCTCTCTCTCTCTCTTTCGAGCCGCGAATTAGTCAAAGCAAGCAGGCCGTGCCAAAGGCCCTTCTGTCGAAAAGCCGCCTCCTCCCGTTGGTTCGGCTTGTCATTCGTCGCTCCAACTTTTAAAAACGAGTTATTGTGCCGTGTGGCCTCATGGAGGTCATTTCGGAAAGGAACCCTTCACAGAAGCCCGATTTATATACGGAGCTCGATTTATATTCGTGCTCTTGTTTTTTCAGAGCAAGCAATGTCACGCGAAGGAGGAACGCGTCGTGCTCACCCAAAGAAATGAAAACGCCAAGATAGGAGGAACCACCTCCGTAGGCTTTTGACTGGTCCCTCCTTACTGGATTAAAACCACATCGATTCAGGGTTAATTAATCAGCATTTCCACATCTTAACATTTCTCCATCTTCCTCCCCCCCTCCCTCCCCCATTTTTGAAAACATTCTACCAAGGTGCATAAATTCACTGGTGCCGAAGTGCATATAACTTGCAAAGCGCTCGCTCCATACCCAAGTCCTTGCGTTACAAAATCTGATATTTGCTGCAGAGGATTTGAACTCTTACGCAACATCTTAGATCTTAGCAACCAGTGCATGCAAAATTATATATGCATCTACATCCCCAACCAACGGGCAAGTAATAGTAATATCCGCACAAGCATTCCAGATATTTTTATCTACAAATGCATTAACCTGCTAAGTAGGTGTCACTTAGCTTATTGAAATGTTTGCTAACCATTTTGGTTATTCTAATGCTTAAATTCTATCATCTATTTAAAATATTCTCATATTCAATTTCCATCATATTCAGTACTTTTTTTCACAGCAACCAACCTTCATATTTGCACAAGACAAATTTTATCTTACACTTTTTCTAATTCAACAAATGCATAATACATTTTATTTTGAACGTTCATACTTATTTTCTAATTGTCATATGCAATTGCAGTCTTCACATATAGATTAAATAAGTTACATAATTACTTCACAAGCAAGCCATGTCTACATCTTAATATATGTCCAATTGAATCAACCATGCAGTCTTCATTTTTAAAAATTTCTGTAGTGTTTATGATTTCCTTTTCAGTATTAAGTTTTATTCTTCAAACTTATTTCATTCACAACTTGACCATGAGAGGACTGGTCTTGACATGCAGCACTGAAACTTGGTGGACATGGAATGTTCCCCACTTGGAAATGTGTTTTCTGTACCTGGGTTTCAGGTACAGCACGAGCCACAATTCCAGGTGAGGGGTGAAAAATGGCCATTTATATCTGAGAATGTCTGGTGGGCTTAGAAGATCAGGTGTTTGTCGCCATTGTGGTAATAACCATGGACATAGTCCAACTTGTTAAAGATCCGGAGCACAGATCACACACATTAGATCTACTTCTTGTCTTGGGGCTGTAGTGTGATGATCTGGGATTGAGTGATATTAATATTCATCCCTTAACATGGACAGATCATGAACCAGATTGTGCCTCTATGTAATTCTGAAGTCATGAATCCTGTAGAGCTTCTTAGTTCACCTAGCAGCTTCAAGAGATGAAGCAAGAGATGCCTAAAGCACCACTGGTGATATGTGAAGGATGAAGTGGATCTTTATTAGGGTTTACTCTGTGTTAAGAGCAGCAAAGCAAGCTTATATTTCCACTCTTACTGCATCTGCAGATGGCTGGCCAGCAGCTCTGTTTCAATTAACCAGGTCTCTTCTGGGTAAGGGAGTCACTTTGAAGAACTGTCATGAGACATATTCTTGGCATCTGGCCAAGTTTTTGGAAGTGTTTGAGATCTGAATTATCTGGAAAGTTTAAATTACTTAATCCTGAGGATCACTGCTGTGAGTTTAGAATCTGTGTTCTGGATTAGACACCTAGGATTTAACATTTGTTTGGCTCCAAATGATGATTGATGCCTTGTTGTGGAAGAGGGTAGTGCTACTTGCCTTGAAGAATATACCTATATATTCCTTCTCAATACACTATCCTTGGATCAGACAGTGTTGGGTAACTTTTTACAGTTTTCAATCTCTTTCTCGAGAAATTATTGAAAAGCTTAACTTCAAAAGGACTCTGCAAGAAGTAGAATTCTCTGGACTCTTTCCAGCCAGGGTTCAGACCATGTTACAATACTGAGAAAGTGTGGTCACGTGTGGATAATTAGCTCGGGGTAGCTCGGGGTGGAGATGTTGCAACCCATCTGTAGGTTGAGAATGTGGGACACAGTTTTGCAGTGATTCTACTTCTTCCTTGATACCAGGAGTGTCAAACTCACATCATGGTGGCATCAAGTGATGTATCAGGACTTTTTTCCTCTTTGCTAAACCTGGCATGGGCATGGCCAGTGTGTGATATATCCGGCCCGTGGGTTGGGAGTTTGACAGCCCTGCTTTATACCTCAACAATATTGAGAGGGAAAACTCTGTTGCTTCTAGCCACTCCTCTTTAATTTACACAAGAAATCACTAGGTGATGTCATTGAATGGCACAGGGTACATTATTACCTGTAATCTTGATGATACCCCAGTCATGTATTTCTACCCCTGGCTCGGCAGACAGTGCCATTCAGCCAGCTTTGAATCAACCCGAGCAAGACAGAGTAGCTTTGGGGTTTTGCCAAAGATCTGGTGATGTGTTGTGTTTTATCTTCGATAATATTTCCCTGGACAGAGCTAGCAAACAGCTTGGAACTCCTCCTAGATTTGGGGCTCCTGCCTTTTGGAACAACCTTCCATGCTTTAGACATAGATTTTTTAAAAAGAATCATATGTATTAAGAAAATGATTGAATTCTCCTTTGTAACTTTTGCAACGAGGTAAAATAATAAATCCAATTTAGTGGTTAAGAACACTGCAAGCAGTATCACCCAGATGAAAGAGATTACTTTTTGATGGATGAAAATATCCTTAAACACGGGAAAGTAGTAATGTTGTGAAAATGAATTTTGCAACAACACTGACAGATACTTGAAAGCAATACATATTTATATAGCTTTCACATAAATATTTTAAACAGATTATGGTAGCAGTTAAATTATTCAGGATCTCCTTATTAAAGTTATGTCATTTTAAAGGTAATGCTTTTAATTTTTCTCAGTTAAACAATACCATTGGGAGTTAGCTCTCAACCTCACAGTAAATGAGGAATATTATTTCGCACCTTTCCACCTTGGCCAATTCTTGGTTCTAACAGTAGTCAGAATTTGGTTTATTTTCAGCAATGAAGGAATATTTGAGTCTTTTTCAATAGAATGTTTAAACTTGATTTTTCCTTTAAAGAAAAACATGAACATGGGCTAATTCTTATTTTAAGATTGGTGATAATACTTTGTGGGGTGGAGATATCTGCTCATAAAGGAATCATTATGCTTAATCAAGTCATGGGACATTTAAAATATTTCAGTTTTTTTTTTTCAGAATTCAGTTTCCTAAAAAGACTAGATGAAAATACAATCAAAACACTGGGCATCTACATTGCTTTATGTAGCAGTGTTCTTGCTGCCTCTGAAACTCTGAAAAGCCTGGAGAAGGCCTTAAGTAAACTGACAATATACTATTATAAAAATTACAAAATTAAAAAAATAAATTTGAATATATGACCAATTTAGAATACAGAATTGGTGCATCCTATATTTAGCAATATTTCCGGTTTTAAAAAATGTAATGTTATCTCCCAAAGAAGGTGACAAAACCTAGCAGACTGTACCTAGCTTGTTGCTGCCACTGAAATATGTCAAAATGATGAATATTTATCTTTAACCCCAATAGAGCTGAGTATGAGGTAAGACGTATCAGTTGTGAAACAGATGATTATAAGGACACAGCAGAAAAAAATGTTGCACTGTAAGAGCTAATATGAAAAGTCATACAGGACTTTTCTGAAGGCAATAAAATGTGATGCTTTGAGATTAAAACACATTCAAGTATTTTAGGATGTTTCCAGAAAAGCGAGAGAAAGAAGGGAAGGAAGAAGAAAAAAGAATTATGAGCTTGGGGAACACTTATCTAAGAACAAGTTATGTGGAATACATTTGGAAATAATAAAACTGGAGAGGCAGAAACTTTAATTTGAACTGTGTATGTTTTCTGTGTAGTATCTGACAGAGAAAAGAGGTGTTGTGGCCTGTCGGCCACCAGCCCCTTCAGCACCCAAATCAGATGAGGCAGCATGGGAACCATCAAGGCAATCTGAGACCTTTGAGGGAGAAGAGGGAATGGAGCTGCCTGGGGCGTCCATCAGCCATCAGATGGAGATTCAGCAGCTCCCAGGTCTGGAAGTGGCTGATGAGGAAGAGGAACAGCTGGGTCCTGTGCCTGACGCACGAATGCACAGCAGGCAGAGGAGAGCACTAGAAATCTATGGGACAGTCCTTGAGACGGAAGAGTCACTGTTGCTAGCGAAGCCCCACTCAAGCTCTTGGGATTGAAGGCAGCGGGGTGGAGATGAATAAGTATGGCAGACATGTATTCATCTCCCTGCTGGTCTGCCACTGACAGCCTGCACTTCTGAATCCTGTCTGGAAATGATTAGAATTTTTCTTGGAATCTGCAGTGCCTTCTGAGCGTGTTGTGTGTGTCTCTGCTGCTGGAAAAAAGCGAGTGCACCTTCCACAACTTCCTTTGCAAGTGTGGGAAGATAGAGACTCCTGGTGTATTGGGCCAGTTCAGGGGGATAGGGAGCATGCGTTACTTTCCACAGGACTTAGAGACTTTGTACCCTGCTGTGAGAGAGCAGCTGCTGGCGCTCCTAATAGAGGGTATGTTTCAACTACAAAGGGCTTGTCGTGTTTGGGAGGTCAGAACAAGAGGACTTGACCTGGTTTGGCTTGTTTTGATGCCTAGGCTGTTTTTACTCACCTTTGGGCACAGAAATAGTATAAAACCTGTCGGCTCCATCCCCCCGTTGGACCATATTTATTTCATTTCATTTAATAACTTTTGCATACTTTAGAAAACTTCATCCTTACCGCCATCTGAAATATGGCTTGAGACACCAAATACGATGGCTACTGATTTAACCAAGACATCTGGGATTTAATCTGTTATTTGATACTGGATCTCTAGGAAAGTTGCCTGCTCTTTTTCTCATATATTTCTGGAAGATTGATTGGCACAGCAAATTATGTTATTGTCCTCCAGGAAAAAGCTGTATCAAAGTAATAAGCATCTTTCTTTTTCAAGCATCCTTTTTGTTATTTCATCTTCCAGAGCACCTCAAAATCAGGGAGTCCCCAGAAACTGTGTGTGGGGAGAGGCCAAACACAGGTGCAATCTAATTTAAAAGGCATTGCCAATTTTTCATTCCAAATGGTAGCAAAGGCCTCAGTCAAAATGTGTTTGAGAGCCTAGGGAATTTCCCAAGCTCACTCTGAAATCCAGTTGCATCAGGCTTGGGGGAGGACCAATTAAAGAGGTTCTATTGTACTGCAGTGCAGACCAGCACTGGAAAGCTCAAAAGGAATTAAAGAGCAAACAGACCATAACAAGAGACTGATGTTGATATCTCAAATACACATATCATTTACAACCCTCTGAGATAAACACTAGATCTCATATGTATCACTATTTGCACAAAATGATTATTTGGGTCAGGCTGATAATTGTCATGGTGGCCATACTTTCCCAAGCTGCTTCGGACTCCACGTCCAGAGAAAGTGGGCTAGAATCTTGCAGCCATACAAGGGTAGGACATTCTACTGCTACCCTGCAACATAAAACAGCTCAAGTAGGCAGGGAGATTGGTATAGCAGCAGAGGTCCCATTTGTTTCTATAGTTGTTTCACATGTAGGGTCTTACATCCAATTATCTACAAAGCAGTGTCTCTAGATTGGGCAATTCATCATGGCCAAGTCACCTTGGGACACCTTGTCGTAGGACAATTCAACAAATCCAAAAGTTAAATTAATTTCCATGGAACCATGACCAATAATAATAAAATTGAAGCCAACCCAGAAATATAATTTCAACAAAAATGTGGTCACCAATAATAAAAGTAATTGAATGAAATGATTAATACAACCTTGAATTGTCCTATGATGAATTGCCCCATGGCGACTTGGCCATGGGAGTTATCCCACGAGTTGGCTGTGGCGAGTTGGCCATTCTGAATTGGCCATGGTGAGTTGTCATAGACCCATCTCTAGAAACCATAAATCTCCTAAATGATAAAAAAATGAACCCGTCCTGTGGCTGCAATTAGTGCTATACTTGCCTGGGCACATCTTCATGAGAACCCTCTCATGCTAATCCAAGTTGAAATTATACATGCCTGTCATTTGTGATTAAATCTTGGATGAGGAAGGCTTATTGCAGGCCAACCTGGCAATCAGGACTACCAGCTAGATACTAGGACCACTGGGGAAACAATGACTTTGTATTGAATATTCATTTTTGAATATAAAGCATATTCATTTTTGCAGAGGTAGATAAGTTTTGTTAAGGCAGAAAAGAAAGCATGTATGCTTTTGTAAAACTTGAAACTTGTCAATATCCGTAAAGAGAGTTATGGAGAAATGCAGAAAGTCAAAAGTTTAAAATCTAAGTGCTGATTATTTCTTGCCCTATCCAACAATGGATGAAGGAATTTTTCAGATTTAGTTATTTTGTTTAATTATACATAACCGGCAGCAAAAGAAGTTTATTGGTAAACAAAATATTTCCAAAATGTGAAATGGCTAATTAATATATGGATACACAAAAACCATTGTATCCACTACTCTGGAAAAGACAGGAAATAAGATAATCCAAAAACATTTACAAGATTCTGATAATTTAAAAACATACATTTCACCAAATACAACTGTCAGTTCTGACAAGGATGACAGACTCCTCCTCCACTTTTAAAGATTCTCAACCTTTAATTAGGGTTTTGAGATATGCCTAGAGAAACCAGATGCTAAAAATATTGAAAAATCAATTGAAAAAATGTTAGTCAAGACTCTGCCTACAAGAACATATGGCTTTTGTGAAATAGGTTAAGTTCAACCCACATAGTAATGCTTCCTATCCAAGTTATTTTCAGCTTGATTGGAAAAATACAATCAAAGTTAGCATCTCCATAGGACATTAGCAGTCATGCTGCACATGCAATTTATGCAAAATACACATGCAATTCCCTTTGCAGTTCTTACACAAGCCACTAAATAGAACAGTCAAAAACCATTTCATCTTGGTCAACAAACTGTATTCAACCAGACTGAAATCAAATTGAAATACAACATAGGCATAGAATAATACTGCACAGCCATTTTCTAATCACATGCTTTACGATAAATGGGTAAATCTTCCACAACACATTTGAAACTTCTATAAGGAAATAGGAATGATGTGGTGCTAGCATCAATCTATCAATCAATGCCAGCCATAAAAACTGCATGCTTAGTATTGAGTATATTCCCCAGTTCACGTCTTTCTTTTGTATGTTGTTTTTAAAACAATCTGTTATCTTCAACCAGATTTGAAATAACTATTCTCCACTATTAACTGTATTTATTCCCCACTATTAATACTATTTATTTATTCCCCAATTCTTTGAAATGCCACGTACAAATTTGCTATATGGTTTTATTTCTGCAAAAATAAATATAATAATACCCATATGAGAAAAACACTTTGAGTAATCTGGCGATGAAATAGTTATGTATGTAAAACACTGATGGGCTTGTGTAAATAAATATGGAAGGATTTTATTCTTGATGATTTGTTTCTATGCCATACATGTTACAGATTTACACAAAACAGCCCAACATCAAGAAGTAGATGGAACTTCAAGATGATTTAGGAAATCAGATTCAAATTCAAATTCACAAACTGAAGTGTTTGACCGAGCCAAGTGCCAGTCTGACCTAGTAAAAGAGACACTTGAGGACATATGGTGCCACTTTGGCTAGCTGATCCAGAAACTGAATTGGGTGAGATCTTGAGCCCTGCAACAAATCGCAAATTACAAAAGATAAGAGCAAGAAAGTCAAGTGACCTACTTAAAAGTTAGCAGGGAGAACTATAAGAAAAGAGTATGTGCCTGTCCAGCTTTTTGGAGCAAACAAAACTTCACAGCACATCCTAAAACTCTGTTCTCATGCCGTGTTGGATTACCAGATTGGACTTTGAAATGGATACCGACTGCTCTTGGACCTGTGATTTGTCTCTGGAAAACAACAAGCTCTTGTTGTTTTTCTTGGCATTTATAGCAGAAAGTCTGCAACATGTGCCTTATAAATTAAACACTCTTGAGTTTGTACCAGAACTAATTCTGTGTGTGATTGATAGCACAAACAAAGTGTCAAGGGTAAAGTACTAGCACAAAGACATAATATAGTCCTGACCATCAATACATTGTTTTTCACTTGTACAATTCTATAGGAAACTCAATGACAATCATAAATCATCTATGTAACAAAATATACCCAGAATCATCAAGAAGAAATTGACAATTTTTTCTTATAGAGTACAATAGAAGGAAAACTATGAATAGGATAAGTACTAGCTCACCACTGCATAGAAATGCACAAGGATTTGTATGAAAGATTTCAAACCTCTCAAATCTTTGTTTAGAATAGTTTCACCTATGTTTGTTTCCTCAGCTATGCCCATAACTTTGAAGTTGGATAGTCCTAAACTAGCTGTACTTTTTTATTTTCAGCCAGATTTCTTGTCTCGTGTTATGCTAGAAATAAGACTACTGTCATAGCCTGGAAAACTCTGGGCATTGTGCACAAGGCACATTGTGCACAAGGCACTATCTCAAGTTAAATGCATACAATGGTGCAACATTCACCACAAAATATATCACATCTATTTCTTTTCCTTCCTTTTGTCTTCCTCTCTTAAATTAATGTGCTAACTTGCTCATTAAAGTTATTTTTATGCGGAATTCTCATGTTTTTAGAGCAGAACTTTATACATAGGAATGTCATGAACATTTTCCCATAAAATGTAATGACTTTATGTTCATTAAATATTCTTACAGAAGATTTGTTTCCCTCTATCACTTTGTCTAAAGGTGTCAACACAAATACTTTCCTGCCACTTTGAAACTTTTCCTATCAGCACAAAATTCAAATATTGAGAAGGAGATGAGTGGTATCTAAATTTGAAAAACAAAATGATGCTAAAGATTTGATCTTCCCTTCTAAACACAGAAGGCTATGCCTTCATGAGTTGGGATATAACTTGACAAATGTAGGTTTTTTTAAAAGTATAAATAAAAGCCAACAAGAGCAATTGCTGCAATATATATTTTAATTCAAAGTGAATCTTGACAGTATTACACCATAAATTCTTATTTTGACACTCACCAAAATAGTCACCTGGAAAACCCGCTTTTTGTGACAAAGTACACAAGGCTTGGTCACATTTAAATCGCTGAGAACTGGAGAGAAATACTATCGCAAACTGTAGGAAACATTATATCCATAAAAATTTTCCCAGTCCTCTTATTGTAATATTGCACAGTGCAATTGCTACATGACAAACTAGTGTAGCACAGAAATCAGGAACAAAAAAGCCACAATTCTCCAAATCATTATTAAGCGATAATAGTTCAAACTTAACAACCAAACCTATATACTCAGTCCTAAAACAAATCTATGGTTTGCAGTGTGAATTTTAGTTTTAACAAAAATCAAGTTAAATTTAGCAGTTAAGTACAGAGTATTTCTTTTAAAAAAAGCAAAATAATCAGTAAATACAGTAGTATATTTGATCAATAACACACCCTGAATTAAAGTTAAAAACTGAATACAAGGAATTAATATAAAAATTACTCTCCAAATTAAAAATAGTACACAATTTATCGTGCAGTGTTTTATTTAAAAAGTATTAGCTACAGCCACCAAGTAGCCAAGCTATTCAATAGTTAACCAGAGTCAACTGGACTGCTCTGGAGTGAAATCATGGGTTACAGCCTGAGAGAGGGCATTACGATCAGATCCTTCTTTGCAAATCTCATTAAAGAACTGGCTATATATCATTATTAGTGTTGGTTGTGGTAGATCCTATTTTTCACTTCTGAAAAGTTAAAAATGTACATTTTACAGTGCACAAGGTGCCACAGGATTCTTCTGGAGTATACTGATAAAATGTTAGTGTTTAACCTGGCATATTGTTTCATGTCCATTTGCCTTATATCCCGAATGCAACTGAAAAGCAAAGTAAATACTTCAGAAAAAGGAAGATGCAGTTTTTAAGGATAACTTTTTCCTCCATTCAATTGTTGTGGAAAAGTAAGTTACCTTATGTTTTTTGTGAGTCTTGGTGAGTCCCAATGCCAGCAATGGAGACAACACTCAAGAAACCTTATTTCCAAAACTGGGAACTTAAGACAGGAATTTACAGAATCATAAATATTAATAAGAATGACAAATTTACTTGGTGATTTTCTGGATTTTCTCTATGTAAGTTTCAGAAAATGACAAAGTTTTCAAAGGTATCAGGTTACCCTTGTGTTCAGAGAGATACATACAGAAAGAGAAGTCTGTTTATACAAAATGCATACAATTATTTGTTGAGAAATCACTGAAGTTGAAATCCAGCATATCCTTTGGGTACACTCAATGACTAATATAGGCCTACTGAGTCTTTTTTTTTCTTTCAGTAGCAATTCTTTCAATTCCACAAACTGGTTTTTAATCTTTTCAGTATTTCAGAAGTGCTTTTGCTCAATAAGGCTGGTGGCAAAACTGCCTCCACTGGGCCCGCAGAGTTGTGGCTCTCTGATTGTACCTCAAGCATAATGGGAAAGAGAATTTTTTACCATGTTCAGTCATTACAATGTACTGCTGGTCTTGTGTTTTTGTTTTTTTAATGAACTAATACTGCTATATTTCAGATGCAGGCACATTTATTTTAATTAGACATTCATTAAATAAAACACTGCTTGTGTTAATGGAGCAAAGGAAAAAAACTCTTTCAACTGCTAGACTACTTAGGTTTCAATCTTAAGCACACTTTCCTAGAAGCAAGCCCTACTAAAGTCAGTAGGATCGCTTTTAAATAAACATGCATAGGATTGTGCTTGAAAGAAACTCTTTCCACTCCTATTCCAGTCTATGCTGCAAGAACCATATTCCAGGAACATTTATTTAAAAAGGTAAGTAAGTAGTTTAAGCGTCTGCACAATGTCAATATGAACACATAAAAAATTATATTACATGAATACAGCCACTTATATGCAATGATAGTTAATAGAGATAAAATACTGATGCAAATAACACACTCAAAGTAACATATGCGAATTGTTTTCCATCATTTACAACATAGTAGTTACAACACTCCAAACATGAAAAGAAACAAAACAAAATCAACCCTCTACTTCCATTTCATGTAATTAGACATACAGAAATAAGAAGGCTAAAAACTAGTTAAACCACCTAATTTCACAGCTATTTGAAGTGGCAATCATTATATAGCAGCTTATCTATGATACATTCAAGATAAATGATGCAATTTATTATTTGCCTCACAAGCTAGATCACAGCCTCACTTCCTTTAAATCCACCATAGCACTACAGTATATTTGAGGTCTATGAAAAAAGTAGCTACCTTTTATAGAAAATGGATGATTAAGTCTTTGGTGCTGCAAAAGCAATTTCATTTGAACAAAATAAACACAGAGATTGACTACCTAGGGAAAATGCATGTCATCTGTTGTCCCTGATGGAATGTATTTAAATAAGAAAATACTCCCCAAACTCTAGAACAAATACCATAATGTAAAAAAGCTAAAACCTCTCCCATGCATAAATGAAAAATTGCACAAAAAGTACTCACATCATTTCAAGCTTCAACAGTAAATATTCTGCTACTATTTATTAAATACTGCATGGTTTGCTCAAGCTAAGATGAAACCACAGTATGAATCAACAACCATTTTGCTTTTATTTTCTTTTACTATCTACCCAGATAATTCCTACTATACCTTTAAACAGGTTATTAAATCCAGTTGGATATAAAACACTTTGAAAATAAACTACTTTAGATTGTATTGCAGTTCCACCAGACAGTATAAAACACCATTTTTTAAAAATTCAACAAGCTAATGAATCAACTTTTCCTAAACACTACAAAATGTTTTTCTTGAAGCTTATTTTAAGGAAAACTATCAGACAGCGGAATTCATTTAACAGCAACACATGCTGTTTTCCCAAAAAGAAATCTCACCCAGTACTAAAATCGTATCACGCACAACAAAAAAGAAAAGTAGTGAGCGTGCATTAATCTATCAAAGAATCAACAAATCTGAGTGTTAAGTGCTGCAGTCTTCAACATTTATAATGCAGTGACATTAACAACCTTGAATATTTAAGGCACTATGTGGGAACTGGTTTACAATGCAGCTGAGACACCAACATTTAAGAGCAGTATTCTAGGCAACTGCATTTTTGTCCATGCAAGGGACACATGCAATGTGGAGAACATTTCAACCTTTTTAGGTATGTGATTCAACACAGAACATCAAGATACATAATACAAACAAGTTACTCATACATGATACTGATGACATGTGCATCTGTTGCTCTAAACCTGTACACTCAATGGCTTCCCAAATGTAGAAGTGCCTCGCACTAGATCAGAAGGCAATTTTATAAAAATAGTAGGAGCAAAATTGAATTTTCACTCCCTTAAGTCACCTGTTTGGAGTTATTTTGTAAGAAGGTAACATGACTAAAGACATATTTATACCAAATGTGCAAAACACACATTAAAAGTGAGTTAAAGCTCAAGGTTATTTTAATTGCACCCAAGTCTATCATGATTTTTTTAAAAAAAATTCTTGTGCCATGGCTAATATTTATTAAATACCATGTTTTCCTCTCAAATCACATCTCTATCTATATATCTATGTATATATATATATATCTATCTCCATGTGTGTGTCTATGTATGTATATATGTGTGTGTGTGTGTGTGTGTGTGTGTGTATAAGTTTTCGCGGGTACTTACATGTGTGCTGTTCAGCTTCCTTCAGGTATTATCCCACCTCATTGTAGTGCTTTTAAAGTTGTATTAAGCAAAAAGTTGCTTTTAAAGTTGTATACAAACTCAGTACAGAAGCCTGATGATGGCAGATGATATTCTGCTGAAACGTTGCTACAACTTTAAAAGCACTACAATGACGTGGGATAATACCCGAATGAAGCTGAACAGCATGCACACACGCACGCACGCACGCACACACACACACATATATGCGCTTTGACAGCATACTATAATTTGAATCTCACATAAATGGATATTGGCTGAGTTTTGTTGGACTCAATGGAAATCCTGTGTAAGCAGGTGATGCAATGTAAGAATGTGGTGGGAAAATTGGTTTATATCGAGTCTGTTGAATGTTTGGAGAAGGCAATAGTCGGGGATTTATGCCCACTGGGATCTGATGAACTATGCCACCGTGATGAGAAATACTGTAACCGGGATGATGTAATATTGGTCTTGAGGTACATGGGGATGCAAAAATGTGGGCCACAGGTGCAACAGTACTGAGGGATGCAGATGATTGGTAAGGTAGAATTGCAGGCTGTCCTCCAAGATGTGTATTTCCAGCCAACTGTGCATGAACTGAAGTATGAGTGGGACTTCCATGTGGAAGAGAGAATGCATGACCAACAACATTATTTGGGATGAATGTCTGCTGCCTCCAATGACCACAGTTTCCATTCCACTCCTGAGACCCAGATCCAAATGGCTGAACCTGTTCAAGGAAGTTGAAGAGAAATAGTAGTTAATTTTAAAAGACTAATCCTTTCTCTCTGTCCTACTAATGCAGCCTCAAGTACCACAGGAAGTATGTTTCTTCCTTTTCTTTCTAATATATACCATCTCAAACAATGATGTAATTTTTTTTTGTTTAATACCCATTTCAAGTTTCCAAATATAGCCACATGCAGATGCAATCCATTAGACAATAGTATTTTCCTATCTACTTTGAATGAACTGCTGGTATATTTCATTAAGTTATTCCAGTTTTGAACAAAACAAGAAAAAAAACATTTTTCCAGCTTGCACATGCATGAGCATGCTTTCTCTCACATACACAAAGTATCTTTCCTACAATGAGTTCATTCCATTCAAATAGTTGTGATACATCTAATAAACTGAAATAACAGCTCATATAGAGCTAAATTGAGAAGTCTTCAAGGCTTGAGCACCATATATCTTGCTCTATAGAAGATACAAATCTGTGCAGCATATGTTATAAATAGTAAAAGATAAATATTTAAGAAGTAGAAGCAGTCACAGACAATACATTGTGTTGATGTTGCTCTTGGCTTGTAGGAATTTACATACAACAGTGGCAAACAATTTTAGGTTAAAATGAGCAGCCTGAATGAGTTAGAAAATTGTATTTGCAATATTCTCACACGTACTTGACTGAGGTTTGAATGCTGCTGATGGAATGCTGTCATAAATTTTCGTTGACGATTACCCAAGCCAGAAGAATGGTTGGTTTTTACACGAGCAGATCGACGTTTTACCAGCGGTTGGCAGGTATTAACTAAGAAAATACAAATACGGTCACTTCTATAATTTTGTATATTATTCAAGTAAAATAAAAAATTTGTATTGCTGATATTAAACATTACCTAAAAAATTCTGTGGAGTTTTGGAATGAAGACCTCATCAATCCTGATTATTTGGGGGATGGGGTGAGGAAGGATTATATAGACATTAATTGGCTTCATTATTATATAAAATCTGAGTGAATGGAAAGTCATGCACACAACAGGTAATCCTCAACTTTCAACCATTTAATAACTGTTCAAAGTTACATCAGCCTTGGAAAAAGAGACTTATGACCTGTACTTGCACTTACAATCGTCACACCACCCCTGCTGTCATGTGAATGCATTTAGCACCAGCTGCAGCATCCTGTGACAACATGATCATGATTTGCTACTTTTTTTTTTTTTGCTATTGTCCATTGTTGAACCTGGATTTCTTTAATAATCATATGATACGTTTAATTAGGGCAGTGATTTGCTGAATGATCATTGTAAGAATTGTCCTCAAATCTGACTCTGCCTAAGACAGCAACGAGTTAAAATGAAAATTCCACTCATAAGTGTGTTTGTAAGTCGAAGCTCTAAATCCTCTCTTTTTCCTGCTGTTTTTGTTCCAGTAAAACCTCTCCAGAAGAACTGTCAATGATGAAGCAATTTGTAAAAATGGCATGTCAGGTCCATCCTGCAGAAAAAATTCCCTGTGCTTTCTAACATTTTCTAGCATAAACTTACAAATGATACATGCTTCTTTGCCCGAAGACTTTCATGCAAAGCTCCTACATAGGACATCTTCGTTTTCCAAAGACACAATCTTTGAAAGGATTTGAGAGCAATTCAGGAAATGAGAATAATCAACGACCCAAGCAGTTCTTAATTCACAAACATTTGGAAGCAATCAGTGTTAAACAGGCTGACCAAGAAAGTAACCTCACCCGCTCCCCCCCAAGTACCTGAGTTTGTCATTTGCCCATCGACATTTAATCTGTTCTGTATCCTCATTGGTGGCACAACCACAGTGCATACAGTTGGTTTAGCTTCTAGGTTAGCAGAGGCTCTGGTTTCTGGTTTTTTATTAGAGGCTTCTGAAAAACGATTTGTTAGAAATGGGCTGTCATGGCCTGAGGAGTCAGAGCTGGGAGAACCATCCACAGTATCACAGCCACTTTCCTGTTCATCATCTGATATGCTATAATATAAAAGAAAGCACCACTAAGAATTTATCTGTTATATAACGAAGAGTATACATCCAGAGGGATACTCAAAACCTATCAAACCAAATACCAGAAATTCTTTCACGTTAAATATTTTGAAGTTTCAGAAGGGAACTGAGACCAAAATGAATCAAAACTTTCACATGTATTTTTAAGATATTTTTTGCAACATGAAGTATTGAGAAACATTTCTGCATCTTCAAAATTCAAAAATATTAGGCCAGTATTAAAAAAAATGAAAAAAGATAATTCTAAGCAAATTCAAAATTTTAATTTTGATTTACTGAGTGCTGGCCCAATTTAGCTGTATTACCAATCACAGCTAAAGAAAGAAAGAAAAGGGAGACTTTTGGGGGGAAGTCTTTAGCACATCCTAGATGCATGCCATCCATCATGCATCTAGTACTAAAGCAGTACTGTAGCAGCTTCTTTTCAGTCCTGATCATCTAAAGCACCAGAGTCATTAACTGTTCAAAATAGCTTTTCTTCCTAGCAACTGCTAATTTCATTTACCTTAAGTGATGTTCTCATATAACCAAATCTAATTGGTTTGTTACAAGCAGGAGAAAAAAGATGTATTTTTAAAAAAGGGGACATGTAAACTGTAGCCATTCAATGCTTCTAAGACGATCGAAAAATATGGTGATGGTCTTTAACCTAACAATTATTAAGATTTTTCCTTTTTTTTCCCCAACAAAAAATTGTCAAACATTTGGCCTCAGATTTAGTAATACCAATGTTTTCTTTTTAAAAAAAATAGAGAAACCTAGTTGTCATAGCAATTGTCAGAGTTGCATGATAGTTTTATGTTTGTAAATGATCAGACTTCCAACTGAACAAAACTGCTCATATTCATCTTCTCTGTTGAACTATTCAAAATATAATCATTTATATTTTAAGAATATGTAATAAAATTGATTCACTGAATTCAAAGCCACAAGAACTTTGTTAGCTTACAGCTTTAAAACAAGGGGGGGGGTTGTACACAGTTATAACTTTGTTGAATTGCTATTTTAACATCAGGACCCTTAGATCTTCCATAAAGCTCCCACAAAAAAAAGTTGTAAGAAAGCTTTTGGGTAAGTAAAGCACAATACACAACACAACAATATACTCCAATCTTTCTTTCTTTGTAATGGAAAAACCAACAGAAGCTGTTACATAAAAACCAGAGATTACTACCTGTTTTCAAACAAAACTTGCCTTATTTAAAAGTATTAACTCTAGTTCCTGTTCATATGTAACAGCAAGTTAGATTTAAATTCATCTTGGTTTTAAGTTGACACACACAAAAAGAAGAAAATAATAGCAAAAAAATATATTTGCAAAGACACAAAACTATGCCTCCCATGCCTCATTAGCACAAATTGCAAAGTTAGTACTAGATGTGATTCACTGCTGTAATTATTTACAATTCTTACCTGTTAGGTCTTTTACAAGGGGAAGGACTTGACTGTCCAGAAGAGCTTGTGCTCAAAGTACTGTCAGGACTACTTAATGAACACACACGGTCAATATTTAGTGTACTCTGGCAAGCTTCACAATCAAGACTTCCTTTGCATCTGAAAAAAAAATGAGGCACATACTCATGCCATACCTACTAACATTCACAAATATCATTGACTGGTGCTGCCAGCATTCTAAGTATCAACCAAGTTATCTTCTTAAAAAGTAATTATCATCATCATCATCATCATCATCATCATCATCATCCTCACCAGGATTCACAGACTAGAAGAAGTCTAGATAAAATAGTACAGTTTTCTCAATTACCATAAAGGATTTTGTGCTCACTTTACACACTGACTCATCAGAAGACTTACTGACCACAGAAGCTCTTACAAAGAGAAGAACTTTTACACAGACATCCCCTAAACTCCACTGAAGGTATTATCTAGTCTGGTAATGAAACGTTCGCCTACAAAGGACTTTCCCCATGAAGAATCAAAGGAAATCTGAGTTGGCAAATCTAAGTTACTTTAGCAGCAAATGTTGTAAAAATAGGTTGGAGTAACCAGGCAGATGTATTGACCATCTCTTCTGTACTAAGTTGGACGACAGCCTACTAACACAAGAGGAAAAGAAAAGCAGCAATACTTCATCTCCTTAGCAATACTTCCTAAGACTCAGACTTCACCTTGTACCAGTGTTTGGTCAGATTTACTTCTGTCTTTCTCCATCAGTTTCTCGGGCTTCTTTTTTGTGGTTATATTTCCCACAAATGTTTGCAGCAGTGGGAGAAGGGTCACTTGGTAAGCCTGTGGCTATACATACTTGCAATGCTATGCTGTGCACATACACTGTTCCATGGACTATTTTTCAATACATTATCACCGAATGTGCACACAGACATGAGCTTATTTTTGTTTGTCATATACAGTTTAGGGTCCTTCTAGTTTACAAATGCAAATTTCAGTTTAAAAAGCTGTTAGCAAAAGCTGAGTCAAATGACCGTATGGTATATACCATACAGAAAAAAATCCATTTGACTCCGAATTTTTTTAAAAAAGGGGAGCCCTTTATGAATGCAAGATTTATGGTCTTCATCTTATAAACACTAGCATACCCAGAGATTATAAGTGCAACAGGAGCACCTACTTACTCTGCAACTGAATGCCTCTGCATTGCATCATCTTCATCTGTGTCGCTGCTGATGGTAATCAC
This sequence comes from Laticauda colubrina, assembly GCA_015471245.1. Classification (NCBI taxonomy): domain Eukaryota; kingdom Metazoa; phylum Chordata; class Lepidosauria; order Squamata; family Elapidae; genus Laticauda; species Laticauda colubrina. The sequence continues at coordinate 12,617,571 of BLBF01000017.1, read as the reverse complement.
ACTGGCTGCTGGACTTGGGGAATCTGCAATGATGATAGCCTGGCGCTGCTTGTTTGAAACAGATGGGTCAGGATCCTGCCTGACAGATGGCATACAATAGCTGTTTTCCTGCCTCTCTGAATAATGATTGTCCTGCGTTTCTACCAAACTTAGTTTTTCATCAGTCTTCATATTAATTATCTTTGGAGATATAAATGCCGAATTTTGGATATTGGTATTTTGTAATGCATTATTCCTGTGAAGGAGACATTTATTTAGACCCTTGGTGAGAATGGTTTTACAGAATAAATGCACTAACTTTATTTACTTTTACCAAATTAATTTAAGCTATGACATAAAAACTTTGAAACATCGATGAATATAAATCAATATGTGAAACATAAAACAATGAACATACAGGTATCATGGAAAATGTAGTTTTCCAGAATAATAATGGAAAACTTTTTGGATAACTATTGTGTATCACATGTGTTCATATGCTGGAATGCAAGGTTCGGAGTTGGATCTATCATGAGATGTAGAACAATACACTGGAAGTACTGTTTTTTTTTTTAAAAAAAAAAGGAAAGAAGAAATGAAGAAATGCTGGCTTGAACACCATAGACATTTTTGTATCAGATTCAAAATCCACTGAAATCATCAGGAACTATATTCAATGACTTCAGTGGACATGAATCAGGGATTACTTAACACAGTTCACCATTGTAACTGTCCTTCCCGGTCTTAGGTTTCTCCATTACTGAAATGTCCCATACCTTTGTAAATAACTTCTGTAGTGATGGGGTACATTTTCTCCACAGAGCACTTACAGTGTTTCTTGCTGCCAGCAAAAGAAAGACTATTCTTAATACTATTCTAAGTCATATTATGACTATTATTATAATGCTAATTTCAATAGTTCAAACTTGATAAATCCTCATGCACATAAATTTAGGAACAACTAACTAGGTCTCTCAGTCTTTTTTTAAAAAATAAAATAAAATAACCCAACCAAAGTATATTTCTGTCGTAGACACAGTTAAAGCCACTGTGATAAGGAAAGATCAGAGGACAGAAAAATTACACATTTTTCGAGGAAGAGAGTTTGCTTGCTTCCCTTGGCTTTAATCAATAGGTTCCATACAAATTTGTATTGTAATCAATACTTAATTTTTAAAGTCACCAAAGTTATAAATAAACATTTAGCTACTGTATATCAAGAACTTGACAAGCATGTAATATTTCTAATACACTGCCCCCTTTTTAAAGGGATTCTGAAAATATGGCAACATCTAAATTAACCACAAATCATATTCAATACTAACCTCACTTTATTTTTCTTGGTAGGTGTGGGTTGAGGCCAAACTACATGTGCAATGCCCACACTGATTGGCTGAGGAGCGGATAAAGTTATTTGACTGGTTAAGAGTGGCTGGGTCATCATTGAGTTGTAATGGTTACCATGAGGAATCATCTTCCTGGGGAACAGAGAAAATAAAGTATTATTTGAGGGTGGTATCTTTAAAGAAGAATTATATAAAACAAAGCATACTACTTCAACATACCCCCATTCTCCAAGCCTCTGTGGGCCAGCTACAGAATCAGAAGCAAGTGTTGTAGCAGGAGCCACAGGAGTTATGTGTTGCCATGTGGGAAACAATAGCTGCTGACTTCTATTAGACCATGTCTGGTATAAACACAAAAAAGATATAAAGTTGGATCTTAGTATCGTCAAGAAATGAAAAAAAGTTTCTAAAGTTTTCGGTAATATCAAGTTTCAGTTTTCATAACTAAGTTTTTTTAAATCTGCATGTATAAAAAAAGTTTAAATTTGTGCAGAACAAATGGACATGTTACTTAAAAAATTAAACAACAGCATCAAGTAATATGTGCAGTTCTGAAAATGCAAAATCTGCAGTAGAATACTAATTGACATACCTGAGAGAGGACTCCTCTTATTTGAAGTAAGGTTGGTGCCTGTGTTACCAAAGGCACTGCATTATCTACTCTCACAGAATACCCATTGGCTTTCCCATGATTAGTAGGAATCCCTAATTCAGACAAGAATAATATTTAATAATGATACAAAATAATAAGGAAACAAAATTAAGGGTTATAGGAGATTCAAATTAAATTTACAGAGCTGCCCACTTAACATGTGACTCAGGCCCATGAACACAATGAAAAACAACAAATGGCAATTACAGAATAAAATATAATACAAAATAATAAATATGTTGTGTCAGAAGTACTTGAAAAAAAAAGAATCAATCAAGATAAGGTCACAAGATCTCCTGGTCCAATGCCTGGTAGGAAAAACAGATGTTCAAAGTCTTACAAAAGGCAGGCAAGCACTTGGGGCCATCTAGATTTTGGAGTGATTGCTGTTCCATAAGGCAAACATGAGGACAGAGAAGGCACAAATCCTCAATCAGCCAAGGTGATATTGCTTACGTAATGGGACCCAGAACATGTCAATTCTTTCAGGACTTATATCAGATGGGGATAAGTAAATGGAGAGAAGCAGTTCTGCAAATAAATAGACCTGGGCAGGAATGGCTTTAAAAGTAATAAACAGCACCTTGACTTGCACCTGGAAACCAAGTAGCAAACAATGCAGCTCATTATGTAGAAATAACTACCTGCAGTTCTACATTCTGGACTAGCTTGGCAGCTGAGTGACCTTCAAGGACAGCACCATGCAAAGTTAATTGAAAGAGACCTAAGTGATTGTGAATAAAACACCCCCCCCCCCAATAAAGAAATATATAAAACTGGTTCACAAAGTGGATTTGTTGAAAGACCCTCTGAAGAGCCAAAGTTGTCTTCAGGCAGGAGTCATGAACCTAGGAGGACCTCAAATTATGCTCCTTAGTGAGGTGCAGTCCTATCCAAAATAAAGACAAAGTCTCCAGATAAGGAATGCCTTAAGGCTTCCAAGCCATAACTTGGGTTGAACCAAACCTTTTCATCTCCATCTAGAACCCCATAGCTTACAGACATTGGGACAGAATCTCAACAGTATCACCCAGTTCACCCAGAGGTTGAAATATATACCTGGGTATCTTTAGCATTCTAATTATACTTAACTCCATGCCAACAGATGACATTACCCAACAGTATTATACAGTTATTAAATAGGAGTGGCAAGAATAAAATCTTGAGGCACTTCACAGAGCAAGGATCAAGGCACAAATTTTCCCCACAGCAACACTGACTGGAATCAACTCTGAAGGAAGAACTTTTTCCCCCTGATTCTCTCCCAAATGTAAACTATATAGGTTGCCCATGACTTATGACCACTATTGGAATATTGGCCATTGAGCAAAGCAGCTGTTAAGTGAGATATAGTGTCATCACTTGTCTCAACAACCACAATCTCAAGACTCTTGGTTGTGGTTAAGCAATCTTGTGAGTTGTTAAATGGATGGAGTCCCAAGTAAGTAGCACAGGATAGATCAGTGGGGCGGGGGAGACCCTGGAAAAGGCTGTGTGAGAATGTCTCCACTCAAAGGAGTTGAAAATCCTCCCTGCTGAAATCCAAGAAGGATTTTCAGCCTCTGAATGGAGAAAGACATTCACATAGAGATTTCATCAACCCAATAAGGCCCTAAGTTGAGATTCTTCAGCAGACAATTCTTTCAGTCAGCCCTCAGATATGACCAGGAGTTCTCTCAGCAGGCGACACAGGCTTGCAACTTTCCCCACTAACTTTCTGAGGAAACTGACAAAAAATATTGCAAATGATGATCACATGATTACAAGGCACTTGGCAACTGGTTGTGTGAGCAGGTTACCAAGCAATCAGATTTTATGTGATCACGTGACTAGGGTATGCACCATTTTGCAACAGTCAGAAGTATTTTACAGGCCATAAAGCACCCTTTCTGAGCACAACATTAATTTGAACCACCATTAAGCAAGCAGCTGTTAAGTTAAGGCCTATCTGCATCTATTTTTTGAGAAACATTCAAATCAGAGGCAGGTTTTCCACTCCCTTAGTTTGGCTGAGTAGTTTGAGAAAAAGAATGATAGCAGGAAACAGAAAGAAGAAAAGGGTTTTAGATCTTTATTCAGAAATTGCTTCCCAGCTTATAAAGAAATATGGGGTTGGTAGTCATGTATCCTCTGTTCTCTCAGTACATTTTATTTGGCTCCAACCTTATTACCAAATCATAATTTAACAATCAAGAACATTCCTGCATGTCATCCATCTCTCATTTGAGGATGCTGAGCTGTCTTAACTGACAAAGGAAAATAAAAGTTTCCAGGAGGCATAGTTCCATCAGAAAATAAGCAGCCAACAAGAGGTTATGTTTTTCTGTGTTGGTTTAAACAGATGAAGGCATCAGGAACATACACCATGGCTAAAATGCAAATTAAGTAATCCTGAAATACTAAACTGAAGTAAAGCTTAACACCTAGCACCAGAAAGAGATATAAGGCTGCAAATTATAGAACAGTGTTGGCTGTATCAAATAAACCATTTACTCATCAGTGATACCCTTTTTAGTTCTGGGATGAAGCAGCCAGCAAATAAGATAGCCGAAAGTTCTAGCAGACAGCAATACTACTTAAACGTAGCAGTAATTGAATTTTCACCAAGTCCGTACCACTTTAGCACCACAGTCCTGAGCATTAATGATAAAGATGCATAAGGCTGCCAGAGGAGTCAAAAAGACCAAGATTCTCATAAAATATGACCCAACATCCTCTGTCACGCACAAGCAACAAGTACCAACAGGTGCACAATTAACCTAAATTCATAAGCAACTCACCAAGTGTCAACCAAGACATACATACCCTTCATTTTCCAATGAAGGCAGTAGCATCATTGTACATTGTCATCATTATCATCTTGTGCATTTCTTTGAGATGGAAGAACATATTAACCAATTTCCCAAAGGGGTTCTTTTCAGTAAGTTTTATAACTCATTTTTTTTTTTAAAGATATGAAATGACAATTGCCAAACAAAGGGTTCAATCAGCTTAGCTGAAATGGCAAGCAAGTAATATTCAAATTTTGATTCCTCCAGGGCACATAAATATATTTAAATGACCAATAAAATGCTTTGTAACTGGTATTAATGAAATCTTATTTTTAAATCTAGAAGAGGAACTTGATACAGTCAAGTCTTCTTATAACATTGATCACCAATATGCGTGCACTCTGTGTATACAGCATTAGCAGAAATATTGAATCTGAAGCAGTTTTGAAAGAACTTCATTCATCACAACCCCACCCCCACCCCCATGAAGTTAGAACCATTAAAAGAAAGCAATTAAGTGATTTCTCAGTGTTTATAATCATGGCAATCAGAGGTTTGGATTCTAAAGGCATTTTCCAGAAATGCAGGGCTTGTTACATTTGCAGTTGGCAGCAGATGCAGATAAAAGGGAAGGGGGAATTTATTCCTATTCCCTCTCCTTCAGCAGGCCTTCCCCATCCCCTATTCTGGGTTACCAGTTCTACTGAATAGGCTTTTAAGGGAAGAGCTGGTGTAATTCCTGTATCAAATTCTTAGCCTGCCTTTCATCTAGGATTTCAAACCAGCATATATACTACTCTCCCATTTTTCCTCACAACAACCACAACCCTTTGAGGTAGGTGGGGCTGAGAGGTAATGATCTCTCCAGGGTCACTTAGCTTCTAGGCCTAAAGGCAGACTAAAACCCATTACTCCTATAAACTAGATCTTTCCACTCCAATCCATGCTTTATTGCACTGACCAGAAATATAGCCTCTCTTTCTCTACCCCCACCCCCCAAAAAAGAGCAGGATGCTCCTACTAGTGACAGCAGATGCCAGTAATTTCAAATGATTTTTTAAAAATAAACATAAAAATTAGGTCAAACCTTGGACAGCAGGGGGGCATATAATCAGTGTTTGATGAAAAGCATCACTGCAACCAAACTGAGCAGTTCCTGCCTGTAAGGGTATCCCAGGATGCACAACTGCATGGGCTGTTGCAGCTAATGTCTGAAACAATAAGTGTATTACAAATCAGCAAACAGGCTGTTACATTTTTAAGGCTAAGCTAAAATGCACAGAATTTTGCTTAAAACAAAACTCTAAGTCATATAAATAAGTTTACATTTGGTTTACCATGATTATTTAGGATTATATAATGTTCCTAACTAGTTAGTGGCAAATAAATACCATACATGAAATTCAACTTGATATTGCAGAAACAGCATTTGACCACAGGAGGGCACTATAATAAAACATTTTAGAGTGTACAGCTTCAATTGTGTTTAGCTTGGTTTTTGTAAAATATTTTCCAAGAGAAGTTTGAGACCAGTACTGCTCTATTTGAACCCTCCCCCCCACGCACACACATTCGAATGCAGCCAAGATCATTTACAGCAATTTTTTAAGGAAAATTTTTTTAGGTTGTCCTTGCTTATTGTCCACTCGTTCAGTGACAGTTCAAAGTTACAATGGTGGCAGACTTAAAATATGTCCAAGTAGTTGCAGCTCTTTCAGTGCTCTGGTGGTTCCACAATCACCATTTGTGACACTCACTGCCAGTTTCCAACAAGCAAAATCAATGGGGAAGTGGGCAGGTGACTGTGGGATGCTGCAGCTGCCTAGGCTTCACTTAATGACATCAGAATTGCAGTCATAGGTTGGTGCTGTTATATGGCCCCTTACCTTAAGACTGTGTTGCTTAGTGCCATGGTTCCTGCTCCCAATGACTATCAGTAAGTGATAACAACCTGTACACCTCTATCATTAAACATGCATTTTTTTTGGTTAAAACATTAACCTTCCAGATAAATGGAAAAGATAATTTTGCGTACAGAATAAACAGTTTAGTTTTTACACTTCTGATAAGTGGAACAATTTTCTGGGACAGTAATTGGCAGATTCAGTTTTGTGGACTTCAAACCATGTTAACATCTACATTCACATAATTACATTACAACAGCGCAAGTTCCTTTTTACTGCCAATTCTCTCTTTACAACTTTACTTCTTGGTGGTAGTGGTGGGAGAATGGAAGGGGGTTTCGAATATTTTTTTATAACAAGTCTTAAAAAGTGTGAAGAAAACTGTTCTAGAGAACAAATGAAATTATTGATCTTAATCATTACTTCAGATTAGAGTTATCAGTGCAGCCCTCCTCTTTTTTGTGTAAGGGTATCAAGTAAGAAGCCAAGACAGAAGAAGGATAAATACTAAAATGTAATCCCTTGTGGATTCTCAACTGTTTATATTTTCAATCATGGAAAAGTCCAAGGAACTTCATGGCAAACAATAATGCTTATGGCTACAAGCAGCATGTATAGACTTCCACATCTTCATCTCAGGGGAAACCTGCATAATTACTATGAGAACTGTCACGTACATATCTCTAAGGAGGAAATGTGAACATTTTATTTAAGGTAATACAAATAAGCGTGGGAATAATGAAGCACTTGCATTTTCTGTTTCCCTATGTATCTCAAACATACGCAATATTTCACATGTAAATGAATGAAGATTTTCATCAGGGTTATGTGTCTGAGGGTAAAATAAATAATATATTTATCAGGGTTATGTGTCTGAGGGCAAGAGCTTAAATCAGATGAAGCAGATCATGCTAGTGCTGATTTTTCTAATGTTTAATTTACAATTCAATTCAAAGCATAACCAAGTTAAATTTATCCTTCTTCTGTCTTGGCTTCTTACTTGATCCCTTACACAAAAAAGAGGAGAGCTGCACTGATGTGCTTTCATATAACTCTAATCTGAAGTAATAATTAAGCTCAGTAATTTCATTTGTTCTAGAACAGTTTTCTTCACACTTTTTAAGACTTGTTATAAAAAAAATGGTATTAAATAAAATACCCTATGCCCATACTATCCAACCATGCAATGAACATGCAGATTCATATTTTTTGAAAGTCTCTCTTTTTCTACTACTGTGATGATTCAGTTACATACTTGCCCCATTCTAAAGTCTCAGATAGAGATATGGGGAGAAATAAAGCTTTTGTCAAATTACAAATACTTACCTGATTCTGCACTGCGCCAATCTTGGTGAAATTGGGCATCAGACCTAGTGTGTTGCTTGCAGCAACTGGTCCCAAATGTATTGTTTTATTGCAATTGCTTATCTCATATGAATTTGATCGGTACTTGCAAACATCCATGATATGAAAAGACGATTTCACACTGTTGATGAGAGAAGGAAAAAGGAATTGTCAGAAAGACTGACATACTTCATATCCTAGAATCAAACTGAGTTTTAGAAGTAGCTAAACTCACTGTGGTACTGACTATACCACAGCTATAAGATTTCATGTGCCGGAGACTTCCAGTTTGCAGGGCTTCGGCGGCAAGCAGGAATCCGTGATCGTGCGCGGTTTCTGCCTGGGCGCACCGCCAGAGCACCCCGAGCCAGCTGGCTTCAGGGCTAAGCCACCCCATAGAGGTTGGTGAAGACGGGGGAGATTCCAGCAGGGTGAAGGAAAGCCGCATCTTTCCTCCCCGGCTAGCTAAACTCCCTTTCCCGAAGGCGGTAGAGCGGTGGTCAGAAATGGCTGCCTCAAAGAAGCCCTCATCCGAAAAAGAATGTACAGGAGGAAGAAAGTGCTGAAGTGAAAGTTTTGGCAACAATTAAGGCATCCTGGAACTCAAATTTTAAAAAAGGATACATCGCTCCCAAAAAGATTCGGAAACAGCGAATGAAAGTGAAAAGGGAAAAAAAAAATTCACTCTCCTTCCTTACATTGACAGCAAACAGAGATGAATGAGAAATTGGAAAAATCTGCTTTGGCAGCATCAACAGGTATTTAAGCTGGAAAATTTAATGCCAAGGGGATAATAAAGATTTCTGAATATAAAAGGAAAAAAAAAGAGAGAAGGAATTAACTTTTTTTTGCTGTAAGTGGGAAAGGAGAAGAAGAGAATAAGAACAGGATTTGGAAGGAGGAGATAGCCTGGAATCTAAAGAATCTAACGTTAAATTTTAACAGGATAAGGTGAAAAGTGGATATAATGTGAGAAAGCAACAGAAAAAGGGAATACAGAAAAGGGAAATCGAGGTGGAGTGTTGTAACTATGTATCATTTATGTGCTTTCAATTGTATATCAATGC
>BLBF01000017.1:12579663-12598508 GCA_015471245.1 Laticauda colubrina | reverse complement strand
CTCCCTGTCATGAGGCGCCCATCTGATGCGGGATAGCAGATACCGCAGTGGAGAGACAAGGGGGTAAAAAGGGCAGAGAGAAGAAGCAAAGGAGGAGGGAAGGGAAGAGAAGCTACAAGGGTGTGAAGCAAGATGTAAAGAAATAGGATTTATTTAGAGATAATGGGTAAAAATTTAATTGAAAAAGTGATTCTGCAAAGGTACATATGATTGTATTGCTATATTTGTATTTAGAAATAATGTCAGAAAATTGGAAACAACGTATGATTTAGTGAAACATTTGTGTATAAAATAAATGGGATGAATTAAATGAGAGAATTAATTTAGAAAGGAATGGGAACATTTTAATGACATAATGTTTTAAAATGCAAGTGAAGTGGGGGGGAAGTAATTATGGAAAGTTTATAAGCATTCCCATAGAAGCATGATACCTATTTGAAAAGTAATGTGTTAAATGTTCAAAATTTAAATAAATATTAACATTAATGATAGAATTGAATTGGTATAGATCGTTGTTTTAATTATATTATATATTTATATTTTTCTTTTCTTTTTCTTTTTAAAATGTAGCATGTAGCTTTAATGTACTACGCAGAATCCGAATGGAAGTTATGTTCTATATTGAGTGTTATAATTTTAGGGGAAAGATATAAAGGCGTCATACTCCAATCAGTGACCACAGGAGGAATTTTGTTTAATGAGAAAAGATAATACACAGTTGAAATAGGACAAAGAAAAAATATAAATATAATGATCTGATTTGAGATGAAACAAATAAAAATAAAATTAAGAAATTTAAAAGAGGGGAGAAGCTATATAGAAAATGTAGAATGGAAATAAGATATGGAATGGTATATAAAAATGAGCATGAATTTGAATTGGTGTCTACAAAGAGATGTAACCCGGGATCAGGCTGCTTTCAGAAAAGAGGTTTTATGTTTTTCATGTTTTGTGTTGTGTTTGTTCATGTTTGTTTCTAAAAATCAATAAAATTTTCTTCAAAAAAAAAAAAAGATTTCATGTGTCAATGACTACTGAGATCCTGTTGTGATGCAAACAATGCATGTGTTAAAAAGGCATCGTGCTTTCCCGCTCTACACTGTTAGAAAATTATGATTTCTCCCTATACTAGTATGTTACTCTCTGTAACAGACTAATCTGCATTATAAATGAGCACATTATTAAGGCAACAAGGGATAAGACAGCCAATTCTGATTATATGCAGTTATACAAAATACACAATAAAGTGAGTAAACTTTCATTTGTATTCCTGGTGGTGGTTTCATGGACACCACTGTCACCTTCTGGGATTGTTTTAATTTTTTTTTTACTTTTCAGTCCTAGGATTCCTTGGAGACTTCCCACCCCAATACTTAACCAGGCCCAAACAAAGCCAGCAAGGTGATGCCTTTTGCTGAAACATGAGAAAAAAACATTTCTAATTTTCATGCACTTGTCAGGCATCTGAAAGCTCTCTGTAATAGGCATGCTGCCTCAGCCACATCATCGTGAAATGAATGCTCATATACTGGAAGAGGCCATTGTCAGGAGGAGGTTTTCCAGAACCCAATACCACAGATCATACACAACGCACCATGGGACCCAGTGAAAAGGGCTCAACCAGGATCATTATAAAAAGTGTCTTATAGGACATACTGGTTGCTGTGAGGAAAATCAAGGAGGTGCTTCATGGTAACGAAAGGATGGCTCAGTGTGTCAACCGGAGTGATTCTCAAGTTAGCATCAATCAACAGCATTTTCTTTAAAAGGCTGACAAACTCTCTTCTGTCCGCTTTCTCTGTCAAAAGATCACTTCCTTCTAGATCCATCGCCATGTTCACCTAGCATTGAATAATTAGATGCAACGGTTTGTTTCAGGTTGTTTTCCAAATAATAAATATTCATAAAACAGCATCCTATAATAGAACAACAACAGGGTTGTCAAACTCAATTTCACTGAGGGCTGCATCAGGGTTGTGTTTGACCTTGGGGAGGGCGGGGGGGCATGGCAGCATAACATCACTCATGTTGGGGGATGCCTGTGGTGGCCCGAGTGCTCTGCCAGTGAAAATGGGCTTCCCAAGCTCCGTTTTCAACTGTGATGGCCTCTTGCAATCCTCTGCCAGCAAAAATGAAGCTTGCAATCTCCATTTTTGCTGACAGAGGCACCACAGGCCAGGTCTTCGCTGTTTCCAGGGCAGCCCCACCGGCCAAATCTAAGCACCCCGTGGGCCGAATCCAGCCCCTGGGCTTTGAGTTTGACACCTCTGAACTACAACATCAACAATAGCAAGTTCTATAAATCTGAATTAAATCCAGAAAGATTTCATTCTACATTGTATTACAGCATATATCTCACTTTTTGTCCAGATTTTCAAGTTTTCCCATTTTTAGTCCCCTGAATAACACCCTGGGAAGTAAACTAGGAAAGATGTGCAACTGGCTGAAAGACACCCATTCTGCTCTGGAGTCTTTCAAACTTCAATACAGTGAACTGGATTAAGGTCAATAATATTATATTACAGTAGGTAATATAAACTACTATTATCCAGTTATATACTGTAATATAACCTACTGTTATTCAGAACAGTGATAAACAGCAGTGGTCAAAGAAATATAGGAACTGCTAATAAGGAAATAGCTTGAAAGTATCACAGGTTTAAACAAGTACAATAAAGAAACAAATGTACTTCAAGTGCCAGATTAAAGACCAACTCCACTGTAATGTTAATTTAATTAGTTTAATGGTATTGTAACAGGATAATTCACACGATAAAACAAAGGACGCTAAAATAGTAAGGAAGTAACATTTCACATCTAGATTTTCAAAATTCTTGGACGCATCAAATCCTTATACATCATTAACAATACGGGAAGGGATTGAGGCAAGAGGCAAACTGGATTACTTAAAAAAGTGAAATTCCGTTAATTTCACATGCAGTGATAGAACATGCAGATGAATACATAAATCTGGATACCATGCAATTCAAAGTGCCCCCTGTAAGCAAAGCTCCAGATAAAACAAAAGGGAGAACTTTGAAAGTGAACAGAGAACATTTACAACAAAATAAATTAGAGGCAAAAGGCTCTTAATCAAAATATTTCAAATGTATACACATGTACTCACATGCACTATATCATCCAAACAGTTGAAAATGTATTTCCGGGCTTCTTTGGATTTCATACCTGTTTCACCTTCATGTTCTTCCAGTGTCTTCAGAAATGTGAAGGTAGGGGAAAGATGAATATATTATTCTTAATATACTAGTGTTCAGTGCAGAAAACTGAACAGTAGAGAATACAATACTATGCTTTCTTTTTACTACTGAAAATATATGAACATTTCCAAATATAAAAAGGGTTGTGTTTAAAGTGTACATTACCACACAACTTTTTTGTTTAGAAAAACATAAAAATGATTCCTTATACCTTATCATTATTTTTTCTTGGAATTTTCAGAAACTTTCCTGGATTTTGGACAGATAATCATAACAAATCTAACCCCAATCTAAATAGTATCAGGGAAATGCAGAATTTAAGAATATTGTATCTATGTATATAGGAAACTGCATTTGGGACATGTTTGACATCTATGTTTGGATTTTGCTTGAATGTACATATACAGATGAACTCAACAGTTTAGTAATACTCCTATAAAATGAGAATATAAATTATTTCCTTTCAGAGATGCTGTAAACCAAAAATTACTGAAAAATATGATAAATTAATATTCTCTGCAACAAGTATTATTTTGCAGGTCATCCTCAACTTATGACTAGTCAGTTAATAACTGTTTGAAATTATGACAGGTTCAGAATAAGTGCTTTATAGCACATAAAGCATTTCTGGCCATCATAAAATGTCATGCCACAACACCCCAGGTGTCCTGTAACCACATTTTGGGTGCTTGGCAATGGGCTCATCTTTACGACTGGTTGCAGCATCTTGGGGTCACAAAACCGCAACTTGCTGTTTTTTTGCCAGTTTCTGGCAAAAAAAAATGCCCATTAAAAAAAATGGGTTCAGAGTTATGACCAGTTTACTTAACAAACTCAAATTACCTAATAACTAGGATTTGCTAAAAAAATTGCTGCAAAAAAGTCATAAAAATCAGGTCCAATCAGGTTGATGCCTCATCACCATAACAACTTGTGACCAGAAATATTTCCCAATTGTAGTTTTAAGTTGAGGACTGCCTCTCTTGGTAATATCTCCTCATGTCCATTTGCTATATTATTCCTGTGGATATAGGACAAAAGTTAACTTTCATAGAGTGTGTGTGTGTGTGTGTGTTTATTTATATTTTTGTGTTAGAAATGGAATACTACTTCTTGAGGAGGTTGCAATAACAAAAGTTGCGGTTCCTCTATGTTCCTTCATCTGGCTTAGGGTAGAATAATAGGAAATTCTATCTCTAGAAAAGTGGAGAGGTAGGGAAAATATCCATTGTAATGCATTCCAGAGCAAGTTATAGGTAGAATTTAGTCACAGCAAATTCAAACAAGTATGCAATTGGGCCTAATCTGGATCTTTTATAGCTTTAGATTTATGCTAAATTTATTACAAAGCATAACAGATTTTTTTTTTGCAAATTTTATTTGAGTTTTCACAAAGAAATACAAATAAAACATCTTTTTTGAATGGAGCGTGATCCCAGGTAACATTTCTTCATACAGACACAAATTCAATTTCATGCTCATTTTTATGTTCAATTCCGTATCTTACTACTGTTTTACATTTTCTACATAGCTTCTTCCCTCTTTTAATTTTCTTAATTTTATTTTAATTATCTCATCTCGATTCAAATCCTTATATTTATACTTTTTGTCTGTCCTGTTTCAATTTCATATTATCTTTTCTCATTAAACAAAGTTTCTCCTGTAGTTGCTGATTGGAGTATGACACCTTTATATATGTTAATTTTATCCATTTAACTTTTATTTAAGCTTCAATATATACCTTAAAGTTTAACATTCAATATAATACATAACTTCAATTCGGATTCTGCTTGTTACATTCTTAAAATACACACTATATTCTTAAAAAGAAAAAAAAAGATTATAAATATATGTAGTTAAAACAAGACATTCCATTCCAATTCAATTCTATCATTCATATTAATATTCATGAAAATCTTAACTTCTTTAACATTACTTTTCAATTAAATAACATACTTCTACGGGAACAGTTATAAGTTTTACATAACTAACTTCCCTCCCCCTCTTCACTTTTATTTTATAAAACATTAACTAATTAAAATGTTCCTGTCCCTTCCCAATTCAATTCTCTTATTTATTTTATTTCATTTATTTTATTAACATTTCACAAGATTACAATAGCTATTTTATCCCTCATTTTAATCATACATTGTTTCCAATTTTCTAAAATAATTTTGAATACTGATATTAACAATACAATCTTATGTACCTTTACAGAATCCCTTTTTCAGTTAAATTTTCACCCATTATCTCTAAACAGGCCCTGTTTCTCGATATCTTGTTTCTGTCCTTTATAACTTCTTTACCTTTCCTTCTTCCCTCTCTTCTTCTCTCGACCCTTTTTACCCCCTTGTCTCTCTACCTCTATTTCTCTATTCTGTATTCCCCTCTTCTGTTGTTTTCCATTATACTTATTTTTCAAACTGTTTTTCTTTTCTTTGGTTGTTTTTTTAAGTCTTAAATTCTCCATTCTCTTTCCCCCCTTTCCTTTTTTTTCCCCACATAGAATTACTTGTTCATTAAAGATGGCTTCTTCTTTGTCCCAGTTTTCTTGTTTTGCAGACGTTTCTTGTTGTTTCTCACAGTTCCAAATCTCCATTTCTAAGAATTGAAAAATGAAGCCGAAAGAGTCTTTCCCTTCTTATGCATCTTCTTTGTACTTTTTAAATTCCATTTTCAATTCATCCAGAAGTACTGCCATTATACAAATTTTTCAACAACCACCCGATTAATTTTAGTCATTCAAATGCAATAACCAATAGTCCAATGATCACCAAATAATCCAAATACATGCAAGGTGTTTCTTTTTGCTTTTTTTTTGCTTTCTCTTCCTGGGGTTCTACAATTTAGTTACCAAGTTTCAGTTAAAATGTATCTTTTAAGTCTTGTTAAAGTTTTACTGTAGATTCCTTTTAATTCCACGCAGTCTCCTCCCTTTTTCCAGATCCTGCCCTTTTATTCTTTTTCTCTCCTTCCCTGTTTATAAAAAACTTTTTAATGTCCAAAAATCTTTATTATCCCTTTGACATTTTATTTTATTTTCAGCTTAATTGCCTGTTGATGTCAAAGTGGATTTTTTTTCTGATTTTTTATTTAAGTCTCTTGGTTGTCAGTATAGGGAAAGGGAGAGAAGAAAACAAAAAGCCAAACCTTTCCCTTTTCACTTTCCTTCGCTGCTTCTGAATCTTCTTTGGGAACGATGTTACTTTTTTTTTAGTTTAAATTCCAGGGTACCTTAGTTGTTGCTTTTGCAATTTAACCCGGTCAGCCCGAACTTTCACTTCTTATCTTCCTCCTGCACATTCTTTTCCGGTCGAGTTCTTCTTTGAGGTGGCCATTTCTGACCACCGCTGCAACCGCCTTCAGGAAAGAGAGTATTGGCCAGCTGAGGAGGAGAGATGCGGCTCTCCTCAACCCCGTTGGCAGTCTCCCCCCTCTTCATTAACTCTACAGGGTGGCTTAGCCCCGAAACCAGCCAGCTCGGGATGCTCCAGTGGCGAGCCCAGATCGAAACTGCTCACGATCATGGATTTGTCTGTCGCTGAAGAGGCTCAAAACCGGAACCCCACAAAGCATAACAGATTTTTGAACACTGCATTCTATTTTTCAGTTCAGTGTTAACTCCATAGTATACTAATACCTAATGTTCTTTCATAATGAATAAATCAAAACTATCTCAGTCTCCTTCATAATAAATGAACATATATAACACCGAAAAAGCTTTTCACAATGGAAAACTTTATTTAGAATGAAAAACTTTGTCCTGATGACTCTATCTAAGATTCCAGAAGTTTATAAAATCTATAAAAACAATTAACTACTTAAATAAAATGCACATAATTCATAATATAAAGTTAACAGTTATAACATAAAGATACAATCACAAAATCAATAATCTACCAGGCATTCCCATTCAAATAGATACTCCAAAAAGTTCCTTCTTAACTACTCTTCTAAGTCCATCCAAGTGGTTGCCAACTGAACTTCCAGAGGAAAAGACATTTAATAGAAATGAAGAAGACTGAGACAAACCTTTAGCATCCTGATTTTTGGGAGATGCAAATTAGACAGGTCACTTCTAACTGAAGTAGGCAATACTGGAAGCAACTGTGCTTCATAGGTTAACATTAGTGCTTTGATTTATATTTAGAAGCTTACCAGAAACCACTGCAGCAAACACAAAATTGGAGGTGTATTTTACTGGTCAATAAACAAGCCACTACATTTTGCACCAATGTAGCTTCAGATACACTTCAAGGCAGCAACATGTAGAGTGCATTATAGTAGTCAATTCTGGAGGTTTATTACTGAAGCAGAGTCCTGCTTCTTCAGAATTTAAAGGAATCCCTCTTTATATACCCATATAAGATTCACATTTTCTTGATAATCTGCTGCTTTTATAAGCCACGAAGCCTTTATGTTGTTTGAAAAAACAATTTTCTTTCCAAGTACAAGTTATATTGTTATGCAGTGTCCCGGATGTTTTGAACCAAATAATGATACTAAAGCTGCATCCAATTGCTATTGCAAATAAATTCAACTGAACATTATTTCTGCTTGAATCCCAGTGTTCATTGTTGGGAAACAAATCAAACAATCCACAGCAAAATTGTGTTTTCCAAATCATTATCCAGAAAGGGCAGACATTTCAGACAGAATAGTGACAAAGTATCTCTTGTATGGCTCAGTAAATTATTTCCAAAATACACAGCCAAAAGCATAGAACACAGGAATTTGTCCTTATGAGGACTATCACTACCTTTAATCTCCAACCAGAATATGGTGCATCTTTTTCTCTACAGAAAAATCGTGTGGTCTTCGTTCCAAGATTCAACAATTCCTCCGCAGGTAATCCTTGTGTTTGTGAAATGTAGCGAATCTATAGATAAAAATATCACAGCACTTCTTTCACCAATTCATACACATCTATCAGTTTTAGAACCTGAACAAACACTTCACTGTACTTAATATAATGATAGAATATCACAATGGCTCAAGAACATTAACAACAAACAAGGATCAAATCCAGGCTATAACATAATATTTGAATGTTGCATTTTATTTAATCAGACCTTAATCTTCAATTCAAACAGAGGCAGTATCCAGGATTGTTTTAACTAAATACTTTCTTAACAAGCATATTTTGAAATGTCTGAAATCTGACATATTTTTCATAGGTGAGAGCCTGAACCTTGTTATCTGGGAGGAATAAGAGCCAGTTGCTCTTAAGAAAGGCAATAGGGTCCTTGGGATTGTGAGCTCAGTCACCTGTGTTCTAGATCCATGCCCCACCTGACAAATAGTATGTGGTTGAGTCCAGGCGGTGATTAATGCATCCTTACAGGAAGGGAATGATACCACCTGCCATAAAGGAGGTGGAGCTGCACCCTCTTTTCAAAAGGCCATCTATGAACCCCATAATTTTGGACAACTTCCATCCAGTCTCCAATCTTCCCTTTTTAGGAAAGATTGTTGAGAGGGTGGCTGGCACCCACTAAAAAGGGCCCTGGATGAAGCGGATTATCGGATTCTTTTCAGTCTGGGTTCAGGCCAGGGCACAGCCCTGAAATGATATTGGTCACACTTGATGAACTTTGGAGGACTCACGATGGAGGTGGTGTGACCACTCTAGTCCTTCTAGAGGCTTTCAATACCATTGATCATAACAGCCTTGTGAACTAGTTTCAGGGTTTGGGAATGGAAGGCACTGTGTTACAGTGGTTCTCCTCCTTCCTCCATAGCCAGTTCTAGTCAGTCCTGGTAGAGAGGAGAGGTCGAGCCATAGCTCCTTGCACTATGGGATGTCCCAGGGCTCAAGTATTTCACCCCTTCTTTTTAACATCTACATAAAACCACTAGGGGAGCTCATCTATTCGTATGGGATTTGGTATCATCAGTATTTTTTTTATTTCATTTATTTATTTTTGTCAATTGCTTACAAGATAATAGGTATAAGTAAAAACAGTTATGAATACATAGATACATATAAGAAAAAATAAATAAAAGAAACAATAGGACAGGGATGGTAGGCATGTTGGTGTGCTTATGCACGCCCCCTACTGATCTCTTAGGAAAGGAGTGAGGTCAATAGTAGACAGTCTAAGGTTAAAGTTTTTGAGGTTTGGGGAAGAAACCACAGAGTCAGGTAGAGTATTCCAGACATTGACCACTCTGTTGCTGAAGTCGTATTTCCTGCAATCAAGTTTGGTGCGATTAACCTTGAGTTTTTATCTATTGTTTACTCTTGTGTTGTTATGGTTGAAGCTGAAGTATTCATTGACAGGTAGGACACTGCAATGTATGATTTTATATACTATACTTAGATCGAACCAAAGGCGGCGTAGTTGTAGGTTTTCTAGGACTAGAATTTTGAGTCTGGTGGCATAAGGTATTCTGCAATGAGTAGAGGAGTAGAGAACTCTTCTTGTGAAATATTTCTGGACTTTCTCAACTGTGCTAATATCAGATACGTAATGTGGGTTCCAGACTGATGAGCTGTATTCAAGTATTGGTCTAGCAAATGTTTTGTATGCTCTAGTTAGTAGTGTAATATTATCAGAGAAAAAGCTACATAAGATTAGGTTAACAACTCTTAACACCTTTTTGGCTATGTAGTTACAGTGGGCTCTAGCACTTAGATCATTAGAGATGAGTACTCCAAGATCCTTGACAGAGTTTGGATCATCAACAAGGTCTTGACTATTCAGCCTGTATTTTATTTTCTGATTTATTTTTTTGCCAATATGTAGGACAGAGCAGTATGTTGATATCTCCATCGCTGGACAGACAGATGATGCTCTGGCAGTGTTAGCCAAATGCCTGCAGGCTGGAAGGGTCTGAATGGTTAAGAATAATTGGGGGGGGCGGGCAGATTTTCCCATGTTATTCCTATGTTGGGTGAGCTGCACCACCTTCCGGTTTCTTTCCAAGTGCAAATCAAAATGCTGCTCCCTATTCTGCCTCTGTGGAATATTCTGCCTCCTAAGTAATCTGTAAAAGCTTTGAAGACCTGGCTCTTCCCATCAGATACTTGCACATTAGAAGTTTTGCTTGGTGCCAGGTTTTGGGGGTTTTAATATTTTTTTTTAATATGTTTAGTTGTAATATGATTTTGTTTGTTGTTTTAAATTGTGATTGAGAGCCGCCAATGTTAGTTATAAGATGGGTGGCTATATAAATGGTTTAAATAAAAAAAGTTTCATGTGTTTTTATATTGTGATATGATTTTAATTACTATTCTTGTAAGTTCCCCAGAGTCACTTTTTGTGAGAAAGGTGGCTATATAAATTAGCCAACTAATAATGAATGCTACTACTAACAAATACATAGCTACAGATCTTTCTATCCTTGCAAGCCTGGAATGATATGGAGATGTACAGCAGTGGTGGGATACAATTTTTTTTACTACCAGTTCTGTAGGTGTGGCTTGGTGGGCGTGGCCATGTGACTGGGTGGGTGTGGCTTTTTTGCTGCCCCCACCCATTTTTGAGAGCTTCCTGGCCTCAGTGGGGCCTCTGGAGGGGGTGTTTTTGCTCCCCTAAGGCTCCTCTAGGGCTCTGAAAGGCAAAACATGGAAGGGGAGGCTGAGCTCCTCCCTCCAGTTTTTGCCTTCCTGGGCCTCAGCAAGGGGAATCCCGGCACAGCTGATCTATGCACAGCTGATTGTTGGGGGGGGGGAAATACCTTAGGCGTATGTCAGGCAGGCAGGTAAGCGAGCATCGGGTGGGAGGGGACTGGATCAGGGGAGTGACCAGCCAGAACTTATTACCTGTTTGGTGACCCACACCAAATTCTTGCTACCGGTTCACCCAATCTGGTGTGAACCGGCTGAATACCACCATTGATGTGCAGTGAGTGGCACTGATATAAACTAGAGATATATTTTGTTGTAATGCAATTATATGTATAGTTATACAATAATTATTTTTTTATAATTTTGCTTTTCAAGTTACATTATTCACCTGTATATTTAAACAGCTGCATCCAGAAAACTGTATAAATGAAAACTCTTTATTCAATTCAGTCTAACTCTATAGCAGTCCTAGTTGCCTCTGTTAAATGAGGGTCACATTAGTCATTAAATTCCTGCCAATTTCCCCATTGACTTAGCTTGAGTGAAGCTGGCAGGGAACATTGAAAATAAGGGACCCTGCAATTCCAATGAAATATTGTAAGTACCCTCATTCAACATTGTTGTAATTTTGAATGGTCACTGAATGGTCATAACCCAAGGACCAGATGTATTTGAAATTCACAGGAATAGCCTTACTATTGACTTGATGTGTATTTAAGTCACGTTACCATGATTATGTTGATCCTTCATATGCTAAAAATCATATCATAGTAATGAAATTTAAATTCCCTACTGACCAAATTACAATTTGAAACAATTAAAATAAACATTGTTATAGCACTAGTGCAGTCTCTTTTACCTGATCATATTCAAGGGCTCCTGGATATAGTGGCCATCCAAGGAATAGTTCAGCAATCACACAGCCCAATGACCACATGTCTATGGCTTCACAGAATGGCAATCCCAATATGATTTCTGGTGCTCTGAAAACAGAAGTGGCACAATGGCTCATTGCATTAGTTTTATATATAAGTAACAATGAAAACATTATTATAATATTGAAATATCAAGCCTGCTACATAAAAAACGTTATATTCTGCCTTCCTCTTCCTTTTTCAAATTTGAATAATTTAATTCAGTTACATGGCACTGAAGTTTCCTACTGGATGTTATCTTGCTTCTTGATAAATTATTTGAGGAATTCAGTGTTTGGGCTATGCTTTTCTTAGTTTAGCATGTAAATATCTTCTTTTCTGTAGTAAAAACCTATGAAGAATTCAGCTTATATTTGTCAGGTGTAATTTGGATTTTTATTTATCAGTCTAACCCATTCATTATTTTGTCTGGACATTTATTACAATACAGTAACAATAACTGAATTTTCAAAAATGTTTGGGTGACATTCCAGTGGGATGCCATGCAAATAAAAATGACTCCTCAAAAGGTTTGCAAAGGGAATACTGAAAGCAGTTGTTAACTCATAAACTTTAACTCATGCCACCTTGAAAAATAGAACTCCTAAATATTTAAAACTTATGTTTCACATCCCAATGTGGTATGATATTTATGGTGAAGAAATTTTCCATGAAAAGCCAAAAATGGTAGCAGCATAAGATCTTTGTTGTGGTTGATTCTTTTGCTTTGAATTTAAACAGTTTAAGTACATCTGAAATGATGGAATTGTTATTTTTAGTGTAATCTTTATGGAGGAAGAAAAAAAATATTTCTGAAGGTGACATATACCATATGTCATTACTCTTGAATGTTTTCGATATTTTGGGTAGGTTCATCACTTAATATAAATCATTTTACATGATGGTTTAATATACTTCTTATAACTTCCTATTTTATTTATCTTTAAAACAAATAAACATACTTCACATTTTGTACTGGTTCATGCTTCCCACCAGTGAATAGACAGATTTATTAAAGACTGAAATTTTTCTATTGGAGGTACCACTTGCTGTACCTTTCTAGCTGTCCAATGTCCTTTCTGGAGTATGATGCTCAAGATTGTGCACAATATCCCAAATATAACCAGAATCAAATTAGATATTCATATTTATTTTTCAACAATCTATGAAATCTATGTTTTTTTACACAATCATATACACTATGATTAATGGAAATATAGTTCCTAGCAATTACAAATAACATGTTTATAGGTCCTGGATAGGCTATCTGTGACTCCCAAATGCTTATCACCAATTAATGACCTATGTACCTGC
The DNA here is from genome assembly GCA_015471245.1 of Laticauda colubrina. Classification (NCBI taxonomy): domain Eukaryota; kingdom Metazoa; phylum Chordata; class Lepidosauria; order Squamata; family Elapidae; genus Laticauda; species Laticauda colubrina. Next base: position 12,585,489 of record BLBF01000017.1, on the reverse strand, counting down.
AAACTCTCAAGTGTAAATTACTTGGAAGCTGTCCCCTCCTGGGAGGGATAGAGGGAAAAAGTATACAAACTGAACTGAACCAGTTTGTTCTCCTTCATTCATTCATTCCATCTGCCCACCCATACTCCACTCTGCAATGCTGCCAAATGTATGTAGAGGTAGCCTTCACTTAACTCTTCAAAGTTATGATGGTCATGAATGACAAGACTAATAACTGATCCTCAAAGTTCCATCTGTTCAAGCACCCTACAATCAGGCACTTGGCAACAAGTTCACATTTACAACCAGTTGCAATGTCCCATAGTTGTGTGATTGCCATTTGTGACTTTCCCTGCCATCTTTCAACAAGCAAAGTCAATGGGAAATAGCAGGGAATGTTGTTAGGTCACTTGGTTACATCTCCCTCATGCCCTTCTGCATTCTCATATGCACTCCCTTCCTTTCCTCTTTGCTTGCATACATGCACACACCTTTCCCCCTTTGCTTATACACAAGGTGCCTGCCTTCCTCCCTGAATTTGCACCCATCTACAGCACCTCCACTCCCTTATTCACATGCAATCTGCACCAGGCTTTCCTGATTATTCTCCACCCTCCTGTAATATCTCTGCACTCTTTACCTGGGACTCTATTTCCTGCTTTAACAACCTGAAAGTTTCACACACGCACCCCGGGACTGTCTGAATTGCCGCTACTAAGCATTGTGTCATGTGACATTCTGGTTTATGACATCACTTAGTCACAGCAATCCCAATCCCGACTGCTGTCATAACTCAAGGACTACCTGTATAAGATGCACATAATCTGTTATAGTAAAGCTTCCTTTGTCTTTTCAGTCTTCCTGAAAAGAGTCAAAATCTACACTTTTTTACTCAGTTCTACTGGAAGTATTACATTTCCACAGGATTTGCATAAGGAGAAATTGTGTTAAAAGAAGCAATATTCCACAAATATAATTTCTCAATAATATAAATCAATTTGTATCTCTCATTTCAGGCATCATGTTTTATTCTCAAGTAAATAAACGAGGAGCAAATTGAATGGCAGGCAGCAAAAAAACCTGAACTTTCTCCAAATATTCTAGTTGCTGTTTACATATTCTTTTGTTGAAGAAATTGATAATTATAGATGCACTATAATTAATACAATAGTTCACTTTTTATTTGCTAAAGTACCTTAACATAAACCAGCTAGTTCCAATTAGTTCAAATCATTCTTTTATCTTGAGACTTAGACGAACACTTCTTTAACTTGGGGGATAAAAACAGACTTATAAAAACAGACTTACAGATAATCCTTGTTTAGCTACTACAGTTGTAACTAGCAAGTCAGTCATTAAGCCCAATAGCAATTGTGCTTGCAATCTTATTTAGTTTTCCTTGCTTTATATAAACCTGCAAAGGTCACAAAGTTATTTGTTCATTACCCTTGAAACTAAATGAGAACTAGTTTTATTTCTATTCAAGTGGAGGACTTGGGTGATTTTGGAATTTAACATGCATAAAACAAAAATGCTAAGGGTAAATAGGGTAAATATGAGTAGTAAAACCATTGATTTTTGGATTTGAACTCACAGATTTTCTAATGGTAGTGGGAATGGGAAACAAAGGCAACCCTCAAAAAAATATACTCTGTAGATGGAAGCAATGTATAAGAAGGGCCTCTTCTGCATGCCCAATATAAATCAGGTATTTCTCCTGCAGGCTCTAATTAGCATGAATATATATTTTCCCAATAATGTTTAGAAAGGCATGTTAACCATACATAAGGGGCTCAGATTATATTTTCAGAAGCAAATGCTTTTTGATGATCATACAGGCATAGCTCACAAAAAGTAAATAACATCTAATCACAAGGATATTTTAGTATGACTATAAGACCATACATTTTTTAACAATTTGGGAAGTCTAATGTATAAACTAAGTAGCAATATTTTGGTGCATTCCAATTATCTATGAATAGGTATCTTCTATTTTGTTAATTTTTGAAAGAAGGAAGACTAGGGCACATCTTTTGCCATTGTTTATTAGTTCCTTGCCTACTTTACAAAGCTTCTTGGATTATGTATCTTCTTATTTTTTTTAACAACAACTTGTGGGTCAGCCTTCCATCTTGCTTGAATAAGCCCATGTGTAATTATTACTTTCAATTACTAAATTTAAGGCTTATATGAGCTTTCAAGTAATGGCACCCCTCCTTATATGCTGGAAGGTAAGAGTACCTGGAATTCTTCCATATAGCAAGGGTTTTTTTTAAAACAGCTGAAGTTCTGCCAGGTGATATTTCAACTGACTTTAAAAATTACATTCAGATGTTGTGTTTGCAGTTGTTAGCTTCTCCTTGCAAGAGGTTGCAGTTTTGTATGGTAGTGTATTGTACAAAAATTAGTTTGTGACTGGTTAATCAAGTCATCAGAATACATGACAAAACATCTACTATTATTTTAAATCCTAAATTAACATATCAGAAACTTTTGTTGGTAGACTGAATAGAAGCCAACATGCTGGACAAAAAATTGTATTGCATTCTAATATTTGTATTTTCTTAATAGAGAAAATAGAATAATACCTATTGCTATCAAGCTTTAAAATGGATAATATATAGTTCAGTAAATATATATGGCATTATTCAATAAACATTTTGATACAACTAAATGAAGCTCATGTCTACATATAATTTAATAAGGGATAGTTTTACCTACACAGTATAATAATATTCAATAATAGTAGTACAATAATATTCAATACTATCCAATATTATATTATTTCCCTAAGAAAGGCTTTCTTTTGGACTAATACAAGTTGTCCTCGACTTACAAGCACAATGAAGCACAAAAGTTCTGTTTCTAAGTGAGTGTTAAATGAATTTTGCCTTATTTTATGACCTTTCTTGCCACAGTTAAGTGCGTCACTGCAGGTGTTACCTTAGTAACACAGATGTTAATTGAATCTGGCATCCCCATTGACTTTGCTTGTCAGAAGGCTGCAAAAGTAACATGACCCTGAGACACTGTCATAAATATGAATAGATGCCAAGCATCTGAATTTTGATCACATGTTCAAGGGGATGCTGCAAAGGTTGTAACAATGAAAAGCAATTGTTAGTCACATTTTTCAGTGCCGTTGTAACCTCGAATGGTCGCTAAACAAACTCTACTAAGTCAAGAACTACCTGTACACTATTGTTGGTTAAACTCCAGTGCTGAGATAATAATTAATTAATCCTTACATGAACAAAACTATCAAGGCTTTTTTCCTATTCAATATATGTATCTGTTCCAAATATCATGAAATTCCTCCTAATTCAGGCTTAAAATTGTTTCCATCAATGTTTAAGAGTCATGCAACTGAAGTTTACCTAGCAAAATTGAAATCCAAATTCTTTACCAATAGTTCTAAATTATATAATTAACTGTAAATTGCCCTGAGTCATAAAGTTGAGATGGCCTATAGAAATTAATTAAATACCATGTTTCTCACTTTATAAGGCCGGGCCTTATTTTTTTTTTGACCCCCAAAAAAACGGCTAGACTGTCTTTTTGGGGATGACTTAATTCCCCCCCTTGCATCCTTGGGTGGGTGTGCGGTGACAGCTTGGATGTTCGGGAGACCTTCCGCCACCGTTGCTTTCCCTCCTCCCTTGCTGCCGCAGCGTTGGAGGAACACCGCGACATTTGCCGCAGCCAGTGCGGCCAGTCAGGGCTCCTCCCTGCAACCGGAGCCCTGAGGAGACACTTGGCTTCAGGTGCTCCGGTCGATGCCTTCCAAGGGAAGGCACTCGCCCAAGAGGATCTCTCCTGCTCTCTCTCTCCCCGCAAGGTCAACGTCTGCACTGCGGCTGAGGAGGAGGAGGCTGCAGCCGGGTCCTTCTGCTTGCTGAGAGGTGAGGAAGCCGCGGCTTTGCAGAGCAAGCGAAGCACTGCTTGCCTGGGCGAGATTTGGGAACGAGGGGCAGGAGGAGGCACGCACGCACCCGCGACTCGCTTTCCCGGCTCTGCCCAGCCCACATGGCTCTGGCGCGACCCTGGCGGGATGAGCGGAGGGCCTGGCGGGGAGGCGCTCGCTGCCTTGGTGAGAGCTCTGCTGCCAGGAAGGAGGGCCTGTCTGTCAGCTGAGCTGGGCGCCTAAAATTTTTATTTTGCCACAGAAAGAGAGGGAAAAATGACTTGAATCAACCAGACATGTCAGCCTTTCTAGGGTTACTATAGAGATTACCGGTTCTCGTTACAATATGCACTCCCTCAGACCATCCCAAGAGCTGGTTGTATTACCTCGCTTTTACCAGAGAATCTACACTGGATATTGAATAGATCAGGCCTGCACCACTTGTGGAAGAAAAAGGGCCACACTGATATATTTAAAATAATCACAGGCCACAAAGTAATACCTGGCATGTTGATCAGCTGTTTGGTGGCTAGTGGAGCGCTGGCAACACTGGAGCTGGTGATGTCGGTGAGGCCTGGAGGCATTGGAGGCACTTGGCAGGGTGTCTTATGGGCAGCAGGAGCAGATCCTTCCTGGTGGTAGCGACATCTGGTGGTGAATTTATTGAGTTTTTAAAAAACACTGGTGGGCTGCACAGGGCAGTTTGATGGGCCACATGTTGCCCAATGGGCCGTATGCTGTGCAGGCCCGGAACAAATTTTGTTCAAAATCCATACCTCTTGAGGAGCTTTGTTAATTAGTTCCCACCTTGAAAATTTCTCATTTCTGGTTCACTACTAAAAGGCTTTTTCCTTTCAATATAAATGTACAAGAAGGATAAAATACCCGTTCTAGTGTTGCTTAAATTATTTTCTTCCTTAGAGAAAATCAACTGAAATCTTTGAAAGTAACAGATAAGGTTATCTTTGTTATCATTTTGTGCATATAATATTCCTTGCATTAATTTTTCCTGTGGGTCCACTCACATTTAAGAATACTGATTCTCCTTCAAATATCTAATGTGTGTTTTCATTTATAATTGCCACTGCTGGTGATCTTCTAAAGCCAAGAACTTAAGCAACTTTTTTAACTTTAGCTGAGGCCACATAACTCTTTAGCATATCATTTAACAATGGCTAGGTTGATACACTTATTTCAAAGTAATTCAACCTCCGACTTTAAATGGGCTTGTAAACTCATTTATTTAATCTATTGAACTGTGGTTTATTCTATGACAATTAAGCAAACAATGGCTTAGTGCAACTAACCAAGAATGTACCAAGATTCTGGTCAAATTCTCCTAGTTCACATCTCTCGGTAACATGTTTTATCACATCTATTTATTAAATTTATATGTTGCCTATCTGCAGATATGAAACTGGTATGATGTGGTATGATAAAAGCTATAGAAGTAGCTCTTTTGCATTTAACAACATTTATATGCAATGCATGAACTCTGGCTTGTCTATATCTCAACAAGTATTTATAACCCAATATTGGATCAAAATTCTGTCTTAATATTCCAGATTCAAATATATACTTAATATTATAATTTGTAATAACTTCTTTTTGAAAGAACAAGTATTTTAATACCTTGCTAAACAATGAAGAAAGTGTTAATACAAAACAGAAAAGAACAACTAGCTTCTAGCTTACAGAAAGATTAATTTCTATAAAAATTATAAGAATTATAAAAGTTACTAATTGGTTAATAAAAGTCCAATGAAGTGATTTGTTATACATGAGATCAACAATATTTTACATAAAATAGAAACAAGAAGTAAGCTAGTTCTAAATGCATTAGGTCTTAAAGGTTTAAGATACAGCATAAATAAAAATTAGTAATCTCTCTCTCTCTCTCTCTCTCTCTCTCTCTCTCTCTCTCTCTCTCTCTCTCTCTCTCT
>BLBF01000017.1:12557597-12579653 GCA_015471245.1 Laticauda colubrina | reverse complement strand
TCTCTCTCTCTCTCTCTCTCTCTCTCTCTCTCTCTCTCTCTCTCTCTGTGTGTGTGTGTGTGTGTGTGTGTGTTTGTGTTGTCTTCTACTACTGATAGTTCTGAAACTTGCATTTCTCAACCAGGCTGCAATAATAGCAATTATATCAGTATCAGGTATACTCCTTGGTTAACCAGATACAGCTAGGCTGCAATTTTTACCATCTTTTTTATCAACATTGATCAAGATTTAAGGCCCTGTCACACTGCCCAACGGATGCAAAACGGGCACAACGGACGAGCAAAATGTTCCATCCGTTGTTATCCGCTCTAGAAAGGGGCAAAAATTTGCATAAACGGAGCGGATAACACGGAAAGGAACGGACGCGGGGAGGACGCAGAGCGGATGGAAAGCGGATGCAGAACGGAAACCCAGCGGATGGAAGCGGATGAGAGCGGATGGCACATCCGCTAGGCTTCCAGGGGGCCTCAGCAAAGCGGACGCGGAACGGATGAAGCGGATGCACAGTGGATGCACAGCGGATGAAGCGGATGCACAGCGGAAGCCTAGCGGATGCACAGCGGAAGCCTAACGGATGCCTAACGTTAATTGCGCATGCGGGGAGGATGCATTGCATAAGCCCCGCGGATATAAGGGAAGCAGCTCGGAAGCAGGTCACCATTCAGAGGAATGCCGGACGGATTGACCTTCTTGCCTGCCCTTCCTGCATGCCTGCCTGCAAGCCTTGCTGCAAGCCTTGCTGCAAGCCTTGCTGCCAGCCTTGCTGTCTGCCTGCCTGCAAGCCTTGCTGCCAGCCAGTCTACCAGCCTTGGTGCCTGCCTTCCTGCCAGCCTTGGTGCCTGTCTTCCTGCCAGCCTTGGTTCATGCCTGCCTGCCAGCCTTGGTTCATGCCTGCCTGCCAGCCTTCCTGCCAGCCTTGGTGCCTGCCTCCCTGCCAGCCTTCCTGCCAGCCTTGGTGCCACCTTCCTGCCAGCCTTGGTGCCACCTTCCTGCCAGCCTTGGTGCATGCCTGCCTGCCAGTCTGCCTGCCTGCCAGCCTACCTGCCAGCCTTGGTGCCAGCCTCCCTGCCAGCCTTGGTTCCTGCCAACCTCCATGCCAGCCAGCAACCTCACAACCATGGGGAAGAACAGAAAGCCTCAGCCATCTGTTGCCAGCCCTTACAAGAGGGACAGGGCTACCATCCCGCCTCCTGGCCCTCACTCTGATTCTGCTGGGGCTTCTGCAGCACGGGCTCGCTCTTCTGGGGCTGGGGCTTCTGCTGCTTCTGCTTCTGGAGGAGCTGATGATGCGGGGGATCAGACAAGCACTCCAGCACCAGCCACCTCCACAGCACCTGGACCCTTCACCCCTGAGACTGAGTGACCAAGAGGAGTGCCAGAGACACATTTTTGTTTTATAGCTTGTTGTTAATAAAGTCTATTTTTGATTCACGCACTTTCTTCATTTCTTTTTTTAAATAAAGTCTTGGTGGAAACTTTTAGAAATGGTTTAAGCCTTTGCATGCTTGTGGGATGGGTTAAGATAGCAGTGGGATGGGTTGAGATAGCAGTGGGATGGGAAGGGATACCTTTGGGATGGGTAATAGCTGTGGGATGGGCAGGGATACCTTTGGGATGGGTAATAGCTGTGGGATAGATAAACCTCAAGTGCAAGCATAGTGGGACTGTGTGGTCCACCCTCCCAGGTGCCACACCTATGGCCCTTTATTATCAATAACAATGTAATCAATCATCCACACATGTCAACATAAACACAACTCTTTATTAAATGCCCTGTCCATTGTAGGCCCACCCAACATACATGGCCCAATCTCATCAGTGTGATGAGACAGGCTGAAGGAAGCATCCATTAATCATCTATCATCCTGTCTTGCCACTCCACTGCTCCAGCTGGGGAGTTGCACCAGTGTCTCAGGAGGTTGCGCTGCTTCTTCCCATCACGTGAGGCTCTGTTGGGGCCTTGCACATCCTCAGTGTCTATCAGGTTTCACCCTTGCCTCCATTCCCCAGGCCCCATGTCCCCATTGCCTTGTTGACAGTCCACAAGCCTGTTCTGCAACACTGGGTAGCGGGTGCGCATGAGATTGTGCAGGATGCAGCAAGTTTTCACGATGTTTCTCACGGTCTCTGGGCGATGCTGCATGGTGGTGAGAAGTACCTGGAACCTGTTGGCCAGGATGCCAAAGGCGTTCTCCACCACCCGTCTTGCCCTGGACAGCCTGTAGTTGAAGATCCTCTCTTCACGGGTGAGGCATTTGGAGATGTAGGGCTTCATGAGGTAGGTTGTGAGGGAGAAGTCGTCATCACCCACGATGAAGTAGGGCACATCTTGCATGTCATTGGGCAGGGGGTCTGGATCTGGGAAGCCCATGATGAGGTTGCGTTCCAGCCCCTCCTTGAGGTGACTGGCGTTGTATACCTGGGCATCTGAAGATGAGCCGTTGCCTGAAGCATCGATGTACATGAACTTGTAGTCAGCATCGACCATGGCGAAGAGGATGATGCTGAAGAAGCCCTTGTAGTTGTGATAAGAGGACCCTGAGTTGGCTGGAGCTTTGCAGGCCACGTGCTTGCCATCAATGGCTCCAACGGTGTGCGGGAAGTTCCACCTCTGATACCACTGCTCTGCAACTTTCTTCCATCCTTCTTCAGTGGAGGGGCACTGGAGGAGCTCCTCCATGTATTCTTCGATGATGGCCTGCACCACTTCTCTGACCACAATGCTGATGGTGTTGGATGGCACCCTCCAGCCGTTCTGCATGCTCCTGTAGGAGGTCCCTGAGGCCAGGTGGCGCAGAGTCAGTGCCACCTTGAGCCCAGGGTCCAGGCTGGGCCGGAAGTTGGTGTTTGCCTTGGTCAACCTGGGTGTCAGCCGCTGCACAACTTCGTCAAACATGGCTAGAGGCATCCTCATGAAGTTCTGGAATGCCCGAGTGTCTTCGTTCCTGAGCTCCACCATCAACTTGTTGTACAGTCCGTCCTCTGCTCTTCTGGTGAACCATCTTTGTACCCAGATGCTTCTTGGCCGCCTCTTTTTCTTCCCATAGTAGAGTTCACAGAGCCTGTAGATGGCTTCACACTGTTGCAGAAGGATGGTGGCTGCCAAAAGGACTTTGTTACAATCCACAGTGGACATGACTGGATGCTGTGGAAGAGGAAGAGTCAGATGAAGGCTGCAGAGGTCTGCACCGCAGGGCTGCTGTTCTGAAAGTGAGATCCAGATGAGTTGCTCCCCCTTTTTATAGGCAGTATAGGTTTTCCCCTAAGTGCCCCTTTGCATCCTCTAGGCATCCTCTAGACATCCTCTAGACATCCTTAATATCCGAGATAGGTCCCCTCTGCAAACGTTTTTTCTGTTTTAAATGCTTTGTTTCCGTGCTGCATCCGCTAGGCATCCGTTCTGCGTCCGTTCTGCATCCGTTCTGCGTCCGTTCCGCTTCCTCCCTGCGTCCGAGCGGATGCGAGTTGTGCGGATGCGCAGCGGATGCCTAGCGGATATAGCGGATGCAGAACGGATGCAGAACGGATGCCTAGCGGATGCCTAGCGGATGCAGAACGGACGAATTGGATACATTTTCTGCTCAAAAGTTTTGAGCAGCTCAAAACTTTCTGAGCGGATGAAACGTCCATAGACGGATGCTGCACGGATAGAGAGGAAGGAAAACGGAGGCAGTGAGTACAGAACGGATACATCACGTTAACCAACGGATGGCAAGCTTTTTTGTCCGTTTTACATCCTCTTTGCATCCGTTGGTGCAGTGTGACAGGGGCTTAAGGTGCAATTACCATTTCTATTTTCCCTGCATTTCCCAAGCACAAAAATTATGCTTTGTATAACAGACTTTTACTATGAGTCTTCAATTTTCACATTATTTGCATTTTGCAGTAGAGTATCTGTATAAAATATGTGCTTTTTAAAAATTCAAACTCTCTTATAAGGAATTAAGTATTTTAATAATTTGAAGCATTTAAGCATGAATCATTTGAATTTACATGTGTACATAAAATGTTTATATGCTTATCTAAAAGCCATATGAAAAATATACATATTTCAACATATTATTCCCAAGAAAAGGGGGAGGAAAAATGGAGAAGAAATCAATGTACAAAATCTTAGCAGAGATCTGAAAATTAAAAAAGATAAATATAGGAGACAGAGTAATAGCTCATGAAGAAAAACTACAGATACATAAACTATATTTATAAAGGTCTCAGAAAATCTAAAGCAAAAAACAAAGATTTTTCTTACGTATTCAAAATAAAAGCTAGATTGAAAAGTAAGTACTATCTGCTCAGTGCAAATCAGGAAAGTATAAACAATAATGAAAAAAGACAGAGCTACTCATCTCCTATTTTGGCTGAGTGCATGGGCTCCCTAAAAGTAATCACTCAAAATTAGCACACAGTTGTAAAAACAAATATTTTCAGAGTAAACCTCCTTTTTCCCCTTAGAATGTAATATAAATATTGGAACACTAACACTGTAGAAGACAGAATAAGTTTTCTTGATAGTTATTAAAACTGGAAGAAAATAAAAGAATGAAGTTCATGGAGTTCCCTTCAAAGTTCTCACACTCAGGAAAAATTAGGAATGACTATCAACTGTTAGGTTTTTTAAAAGCCCTCTGTAGCATAAGATCAGATCTGGAAGTTTCAGCAAAATGGACAATTTCATTTTTCTTCTGGAATGCTGTATCAGATTTATTGAATGAACATAAATTCCAATTCAATATTCTTATTCCAGCCTCAATTTGGGATGATTTTTATGCAAATATAATTCTTTAATCTTAACCAGAGCCTTTCACACAAACATACATATGACATTTTAGCCTTTGAAGAAATCAGAAATCAAATTTATCTTTCAATGTTTAAAATTTAAATAAGTGCCTGGAGAAGTTTTTCTACTCCCAGAGCTCTTTAAGACTTGCATTTCAGTCGGATGGGAAGTTGCCAGTACAATCCCCCTATATAAAAAGGGAGACAAAGCTGGCTCAAAAACTATAGATTGTGGGAATAAAACTTTGACTTCAGTATTGGGTAATGATTAGTCTAAGACCTTATACATACATGTCTGCCTAAGGGTCACTGAGATAAGCAAGGAAATTAAAAACAAACACCAGAAACAATTAAGCAGCTCAGACAATTGTAAACAGTTTTGTGTGCTATATCTAATTATTGTAATCCACAATGTGTATGCTTACTATGTACGAATTTCTCAATAAAAGGGGGCACTAGAATTTGCTCTAGACTCCCATCCCGAGTACACCAGCCTCTGTGTCTCATTCTTTCCATGGGAGTCCACCACAAGTGGTGACCCCGACGTGATCCACTGCAGGTGGTACGTGTCCGGACCTCCGTGTTTCCTCGCCTGGAAGAGGTAAAGTACGTACTTAACTATTGCTGGACAATAGGATTATTCAGGGAGCATGGGGGGAAAACTCTCTCAACCACAGGAACGGCATGTTAGTGAGTTGCAGAAGTTAGCAAGGACAAACAACTTTATCTTTAAACCCTCCGGGGGAGAGCAAATAGTTCTTTCAAAAGATAATGTGAGAGAGCTGCTGCAAGAGATCTGGCGGCAATGTCCCTGGTATCCAGAGAAAGGCTCTTTAAAGTTAGACACATGGAGGAGAATTGGAAATATCCTTCATGAAGAGCCACGGGCAACAGCTGAAATTTTGATATTTTGGAAAATTGTTATGACTGCTTTAGAGACCCAGCAACAACCTCTTTTAAAAACTTTAGTAGAACCTCTTCCTAATAAAGGAATTGTATTGCACCCTCCTTCTCCTAAACTGGAGTGTGTTTTATCATTTCCAACAGCACCTATTCCTGTGAATGATAAAATCCAATCAAAAATGGGAAAGGTTCAAGCCATGATGCATCAGGCTTTCAATGAGGGGAAGTTAGAGTCTGATGAGATTACCCAGATGAATTTGTTTCCAGTCAATAGGCAAGTGGATGCTCAAGGCAATCTGCAGACTGAATGGGTTCCGATTCCTTTAGCAATTCTTAGGGAAATTAAAAAAGCAGTAAAAGATTATGGTATTCAAAGTCCTTTTACAAAGGGGCTTCTGACAAGTTTGGCTACCTCACGCATGATTCCTAGTGACTGGAAAGATTTAATGAGAATGATATTGAGCTCTACTCAGTATGTGGTCTTTGACTCAGAATACCAAAGGGAGGCTGTCACTAGGGGAAGGAATTCGGGGGGGCTGTATACACCAGATCAAATCTATGGGGCAGGCTTGTTTGAATCCACTGCAGATCAAGCTGCTAATTTGCCTGATCACGTATTTCCAGTGGTTATGGCAGCTGTCCTTGGGGCATTGTCCCGCATTCAGGATGTGGGAACCCCAGCACGGTCTTTTTCTCAAATTAAGCAAACAGCATCTGAGTCTTATAATGATTTTGTGGAAAGGCTACAATTGGCTATTACCAGACAAATCTCTAATGAGGAAGCTGCAAAAGAACTTTTGCTGAAATTGGCAGTTGAAAATGCAAACGCTGACTGCAAGCGTATCTTGCAGCCCTTGGTGGCTAGAGGTGAGGTTACTCTGGCTGATCTGTTAAAAGCATGTGCAGTGGTGGGTTCTCAGGCTTACAACATGGAGACTTTGGCTATGGCATTGCAAAAAGGGATGAAACCTACAGGGAATTGTTTTAATTGTGGAAAGCCTGGCCATTTTAAAGCCCAGTGCCGTGTCCCTGGGGGGGGGAATGGCGTTTAACAAAAACAAAATTAAGGACGTCCGTCCAAAATCAGTCTGTCCAAAATGCAAAAAAGGGTTTCATTGGGCAAATCAATGTCGCTCTAATCAGAACCAAAATCCGGGAAACTAAATTTGGGGCATGCAGCTAGCCCCGCTCCCAAGGCTGTCACAAAAGCATCGCCTGCAATTACTGGGAGTGCAGGTTTGGGTTTAAAAATGTTGAACTCAATTAATGTGACCTTTCCTAATCAAGTGTATATTGAGGACACTCATTTGCATGGGCCACTGCCAGAAAAAACAGTGGGATTAGTACTTCCCATGTCTTCTGCATCAGAAAAAGGGTCTTTTGTTATTCCAGGAGTTATTGATCAAGATTATAAAGGAGTTATTAAGATACAATTGTACACTGATATTCCTGTATCATTAATGGCCGGTGACTCTATTGCCCAGTTATTATTGCTTCCATACTTCCCTATAAATCCTTTAATTGGGATCCCACAAACTGGTGGCTTTGGGTCCACTGAAATGGCAAGTTCTCCAGTTGCTGCAGAATTGCTAGCGCTGACAAAAAATTTGACGACAGATCAACCAAAAATGACAATTGAAATTCAGGGAAAATCATTTTCTGGCCTTATAGATTCCGGAGCAGATGTCTCTGTGACACGCCAAAAGGAATGGCCAAATGAATGGGCGCTTGAGGACTCTCCGGCTGTTCGTGGAGTGGGTGGTATGCAGTTTGCAAGAAGTAGTGTACATTGGTTGAAGGCATTGCATAGAGAAACTGGTGAGACTGCAAGGATTCAACCTCTTGTGTTGCCCCTACATATAAACTTGTGGGTTAGAGATTTGCTGTCACAATTTCGCACAAAAACTGTTATTGGATAATGGAAAAATTACAATTGTTAACCTCTCAGCCAGTCTGGATTGACCAATGGCCACTTCCAAAAGAAAAGCTTACAGCTTTACATCAATTGGTAGCTGAGCAGCTACAATTAGGAAACATTGAGCCTACTTCTAGTCCATATAACACTCCTGTATTTGTTATTAAAAAGAAAAATGGAAAATGGAGATTTTTGCATGATCTGAGGACCATTAACTCCATCCTTCAACCAATGGGAGCGTTACAATGTGGTTTGCCTAACCCTAACCTGATCCCACGTAATTGGGATCTAGTTGTAGTAGATTTACGGGATTGCTTCTTTTCTATCCCTTTGCATGCAGATGACAAGAAATTATTTGCCTTTACCGTACCTGAGTTGAATAACAATGCACCTACCTTTCGTTACCAATGGAAGGTTTTGCCACAGGGAATGCTAAACAGTCCAACGATGTGCCAGTCATATGTTCGAATGGCTCTGGCTCCATTCAGAACCTCTCATCCTGGGTGGAAGGTTTACCACTACATGGATGATATTTTAATAGCAGCTCCCAGCCCACCGGGAACAGTTAAGGCAGCGTTACCTTGCCTGAAAGAGGTATTATTACAATTTGGACTTCATATTGCCCCAGAAAAAATTCAAAGTCAAACGCCATATGCCTACTTAGGGCATAAGGTCCTTGCAACCTATGCTCATCCGGTCATTCCGGAAATCAAAATTGAGGAAAAGATTTCTCTAGTAAAATTACAACAAATACTAGGAACAATTAACTGGGTTAGACCCTACCTGGGGTTAACCACAGCAGTACTCCAGCCCTTGTTCTTGGCCCTAAAGGGCTCTGCGAGACCGGATTCTGCTATAACCTTATCAGCAGAACAAAGGAAGGTACTGACACATGTTAATGCGTCTTTAATGCAGCGTTGGGTTGATCGATGCATTCCTGATACTCCGTTTGCTTTGGCAATTTTACAAACTCCAGCCTTGCCTACTGCAGCTTTATTTCAATTCCATGAAGCTCAGGTTTATATCATTGAATGGTTGCATTTGCAGAATACTCCCAGAAAAACAGTTTCTACTATGGCTATGCTTTATAGTGAGTTAATCATCAAAGGCCGAAATCGCAGTATGCATTTATATGGCATAGATCTAGTTCAGTTATTTTTACCTATCTCCCTCACTCTGTGGGAAACTTGGTATAGTCAATCCATTGAATTACAAATTGCTCTTGAAAATTGGCCAGGGAAGATTTCTTGCCACACCCCCCCAGTGACCCTCGTTTCCAGTTGCTTCGAAACGTATCTGTAAATTTTAATTCAGTTATTGCTAAGCAGCCAGTTGGAGGAGTGACCGTTTATGCGGACGGTGGTAAGACCTACGGCGCTTGTGCATGGAGACAGGAAGAGGTATGGAAAACAAAAATTACCCCTCCTCAGCAATCAGCACAAAGGGCTGAATTAGCTGCTGCTATTTTGGCCTTACAGGAATTTGCACAAGAACCACTAAATCTTATTGTGGACTCTCTTTATGTTTATCAATTGATACTTAACATTCAATTTGCTTATCTTTCTCCATCTGTTGATGCTAATCTTATGAGTTTGTTTTTAGCTCTGCAAAACTGTCTTCATTCTCGCACACATTCTCTACATATTGCACACATTCGCAGCCACCAGCCACTTCCCGGGGAGCTGCAGGAAGGGAATGACGTGGCTGATGCAGCGGCCTCAGCCATGTCCTGTCTCTCGCTTTCTCCTGTTACTCCATGGGACTCACATAGCTATTTTCATCAAAAGGCCAAAGCTCTTTGTAAACAATTTGGTCTCACTGCTGCAGAAGCTGCAGCTATTATTCAACAATGTCCTAGTTGCAGTGCTCAATCCACTGCTCTTCCTCAAGGAGTAAATCCTCGGGGGACATCTGCTTGTCAACTATGGCAGATGGATGTCACACAACACCCTCCCTTCAAACCATGGCACCATGTGCATGTCACCGTTGATACCTATTCAGGATTTATTATGGCAACACCTCAACGAGGAGAGGCTACAAAACATGTAGTCAACCATTGCCTCCGTACCTTCACACATGTGGGGCCACCAATGGAGATAAAAACCGATAATGGCCCTGCTTACATTAGCACCGCCTTTGCGGAATTTTGTCATCGATGGTCAATTATACATAAATTTGGCATTCCCTACAATTCCACTGGTCAGGCCATTGTGGAACGAGCTCATCAGACGCTAAAACAAGCACTCCTTCACACAAAAAAAACAACAACGGGGGAAGTGGATGATTATGGCTTGCCTTACATACAAAACATTCTTAATATTACCTTATACACTTTAAATTTTTTAAACATGACAGGATCTCCCGCTGCTACGTCAGCCAGTAGGCATTTTGCTTCCTCCCCTTCTGCAGGTACGCCAAGACCAAAAGTTCGGTATAAGAGACTACCAGATCCAACGTGGAAAGGACCTGTCCCTCTGATAACTTGGGGCCGAGGATACGCTGCTGTTGAAGATGAGGGGACAGTTGTTTGGGTTCCTGCTCGCTGTGCGCGTCCTTACCATCAGCCAAAGGGGCAAGGGGATGGATTTGGGGGAATTGAAAAGAAACACATTGATCCAGGACATGGGGAAGCTAGCAAACCTTCATAATAAAACTGATTGTTGGGTATGTATGCACATGCCAACTCACAAAACATCAGGGCTTCCAATGGTTGCAGTACCTTTGGCCGAAGGTGACTGGTATAAGGGACAATGCTATGGTTGTTCAGGGATGTGGTCTAACAGTTGGACTAAAAGTAACATAAATACATTGCATCTTGGAAGCCGAATCCAAGAGGTGGCGGGTATCTGCTGGACTCACAATGAGACAGTAGAGAATATGACTTACTTGGGAACATATCCATTTTGTAACAAAACAATTGTTATTAGCAATGGAAGTCGGGTTTATCTGGATGACATGAAAACTAAAAATCTCACTTACTCCTGGTTGCCAGATGGTTCATGGATTCGTCACCTAATTGTTGGAGTGATATTGCTTTTTATACTTTCTCTTTGTGTATGCTGCTGTATCCAATGTCTCCCTGGACTTTTAGGAATGTGTCGGGTGAAGCCTACGGAAGGAGAACTGTTGTTGCAGATGGCGAAAAGCTACCGAGGCATCCGCGATCATCAAAAAACTAAAACAGGGGAGATGTGGGAATAAAACTTTGACTTCAGTATTGGGTAATGATTAGTCTAAGACCTTATACATACATGTCTGCCTAAGGGTCACTGAGATAAGCAAGGAAATTAAAAACAAACACCAGAAACAATTAAGCAGCTCAGACAATTGTAAACAGTTTTGTGTGCTATATCTAATTATTGTAATCCACAATGTGTATGCTTACTATGTACGAATTTCTCAATAAAAGGGGGCACTAGAATTTGCTCTAGACTCCCATCCCGAGTACACCAGCCTCTGTGTCTCATTCTTTCCATGGGAGTCCACCACAATAGATCAGGGGTATCAAACTCTATTTCATTGAGGGCCACATCAGGGTTGTATTTGACCTTGGTGGGGGGGGCTGGGATGGGTGTGGCCAGCTTGTCACTCACATCAGGGGCACCTGTGGCAGCCTGAGTGCTCTGCCAACAAAAATATGCTCCCGAGCTTTGTTTTTGGTTGTGACAGCCTCATGAAGCCCTTGGCCAGCTCCATTTTTGCTGGCAGAGGCACCGTGGGCCAGTTCTTCACTGTTTCCAGCAGCCAGATCTAAGCACTCCGCAGGCCGAATTAGGCCAATGGACCTTGAGTTTAACACCCCTACTATAGATAGATTAAAGCCTCATTAGAATTGTGGCTAAAATGTATGCAAATCATCTGTTGAGCAAAATACAAGATTGGGTAATGGAAACAAAACTCTTAGTAGAGGAACAAAGTGGATTCAGACCAGAGCCCTTCACAATGGATAATTGTTCTACTTTACACCATCTCTTAACAAAACAATTAACAAATGGCAAAAACCTGTTTACTGCATTTATAGATCTTAGTGCAGCTTCTGATTCTATAAATAGAAACATTCTGTGGGTAAAATTGGCCAGCTTAAATATGGAACCCAGAGTCTTATTCTTGGTTCAGACACTCTACTCAAATACCCATTTCAAAGTCTGTACAGGTGTAACTGTTCTCTAAGAGTATATCCATCATCATTATGCTGATGATACCAAATTACATATCTCCACCCTTGGCAATTAATTTAGCAATACAATAAATATCTTATCCTAATATCTGGAGGCTGTGACTGCCTGGATAGGGAACAAGAAATTTCAGTTAAACCCAGGCCAAATTTTGGTTTTGGGGGTCCACAGCTTCCAGGACCATGCCATCTTTGGTGTTGGATAGAGCTGTACAATCCAGAGGTCCTGATAGGATCATGACTCCTGCTAAATTAGAAGGTGACATTTGTAGCAAGAAGTCCATTGCACAGCTTCATGTTGTGCAACAACTGTGCCAGTTCTGGACTGGTAGGTCCTGCTTGCAGTCATTTATGCTCTAGTTACCTCCAAATTGGACTATGCACTCAACATAGGTCTGATCATGAAGAACATCTGGATGCTTCATCTGGTACAGAATAAACCAACATAGGCAATAATGCATAGCGTATATTACACTTCTGCTTTGCAAACTGCCCTGGTTGTGAGTTTGCTCTAGGTCCAATTCAAGGTACTAGTTTTAATCTTTAAAGCCCTTTGTGGCATAGTAGTGGGCTACCAGGGGGATGTCTCCCTTGTATCAGTTTGCCACATTAGATCTGGCAAAACAGGGCATGCTACAGGTCCCATTGGCTACAGACCTACATTTGGTGAGTCCCAGGAGACATGCCTTCTCTGCTCTGGTGCCCACCTTATGGAACATTCTTCAGCTTGAAATTAGATTAGCTCTCTTTTGATATTGCAAAAGGCTGGAAGGCCCAGGCCTAAATAATGTAATCAGAGACTGAGCTAAAGCAGAAAAAAAGATGCAAATGAGCCTAAATATATCTTTAAGAGAAAAAAAATCAAATCTTATCTACAGCAAGCACCAAAAAAACAAGAGATGCAAATGAGCAAACTATGGGAATGCCCTAGTTTTATATTTATTACATTTTTATCTTAGTCTTCCTCCATAAGCCTTTAATGGCACATAATACTTGCTCCTTCAAATTTCCCCCACAACAACACAGTGAGGCAGATTTGACTGAAAGCTTATGGTTGATCCAAAGTCAAATAATGAGCTTCCATGCTCAAGTGCAGACTTGAATCTAGGTCTCCTGGATTCAACCATTATATCACCCTTTTATTATTAAAATAAAAATAAAAAAGGTAAATTTAAATAAGCTGCTTGAGAAAACCTAAATGCCAAAACAATAAAATCTGTCAATCAGCAACATATTTAATAACTACCATCTTCAGTTTATTTACATTTATACCAGCCAGCTGAACCAGATCATGTTTTCAACCTTGAATAAGGGAGGGCGGGGTGGAAATAGAGCTCAGGCAGATCACCTCCCCCACCCAATGTGGTCCTCCTCCAACTTCTTGTAAGATGAAGCTTTTCAATTAAATATAGCCTATCTTAACAAACTGCTTTTACACATGTAATAGCTGAGGCCTTCTTGACAGTAACTATACTTACAAACGTAACCGCTGACTTTGAGCAGTCTGACCTTGAGCAAAATGAATACACTTAACTGCATGTACTTCTGGCTTATTTCACTGCAGCAGTGAAGCAGCCTCACCATCTATAGTAGTCAACAGTTTCTGATTTCCACCCCCTTCCTATTTTAAGCTATCCCTCACAACATTTCAGTGATGCACAGTTCAAAGTGATAGAATAACATCTGAGGCCACATTCCAGCTCAAGTTGTTTACAGAGGAATCTTGGTCCTGTTCTCATGCACTGCTTTTTTCATCAATGACTGCACTCTTGTTTTTATTTCCAAAGCTCAAATAAAGTCTTTCAGAATAACCCTTGAGCAACTAAATCAAAAGGAAATGTTCGTTTTTGGAAGTTAATTGAATCATAGCAGCACAAGAAAAGATGAAAAAAAAAAAGATATTCTTTTCATTCATGTCATTAAATCTAAACAAATGCCCACATCTAATTTAACCTTATCTGAGGGATTAATCATAAAATATTCTCAAATTAATCTATTCAGAGTAAGTTTCCTTAAAATGGCACAACAATTCAAAGGGCCAAAAATTATTGCTGGTTTATTTTAAAATTACTTTTCACCAGGTACAGAAATGCCACTCTAATTAATAAAACTAATCAATAAACCTTCATAATACCATTTTTAATCTAATCTTGGACCAGAAAATCCTAATATTAGCCCCGTTGTTGCTGTTCATTTCTTTAAAAAGAAATATATGGAGTTTTGAATAATTTTTGCAGGCTAGATCAGCTTCTGAAAGTTGTTCTCTGACTGCAAGACTCAAAAGAGATACCTAAAATATTTCCTATTTAGTTCTCAACAGAAATCCAAGTTCATGAACTTACTCCATTTTAAACTCCCCTTCCCACAATTAATTCTTCATATAATACTTTAACAAATAAACATCAGTTCACTTCCAGTTACGGTTACAATAGAAGGTATGCTTTCTTAAATTGCTTTTTCTCCTCATTTCTAGGATTTGATCCCACAAAACAGCAATTAAATCCACACCCAAAGAGCCCTATAGCTTAAAAATCTAGTTCTATCATTACTATAGGTGGTTAATTTAAAGTACAAGTACTATCTTAAATTTAGAATTTAGAAATTAGTTCTAAACTAAACTATTACCGTATGATTAGTAGTCTGAAGTGAATTACAGTGGTGCTTTCTTTTTTGGATCTTAGATTCTATACTCAATTTTGGATGAAAAGATAAATAATTTTATGCTTGTAACACCAACATCTTTTACTTTTACTTTACTTTTTTCTTTTTAATTTCAATATTTTTAAATAGTGTTGCCCATTGAAATGCTTCATGTTATATAAATTACTGCATTTAAGTCTGCACTGAAATAATATAATGTATTGTAGTTTATATTATAAAAATTAGATTTTTACAAACTAAAATTTTGAAGAAAACTCCATGGTGACAAATATAGAATACATATACACATCATACAAGCTATAGAAGTGGCTTGCTGTTTTTCTATTTAATATTTAACAAAATAATATTCCAGCTAAATTATTTGCTTTGAATGAGAGGTTTTCAAACTTTTTTAGTGTATGACAAGGTTTCCCAAACTGTGAGGTGTACCTCCCTTTAGGAGAGATAGGCAGAGTAGTGATGAAGAAATTGGGCATTGGTATAATTATCTGAGAACACCCTTTCTATCTACGCTGCAAGAGAGTCCAGAAATAGGATATGACTCCTCCCTCTGACGTAATAGAGCTGAGTCTGTCACTATATAAAAAACCTGCCCTAGCTGGCTCCCCAGTTTTTAGGCGAAGATTCTTGACAGACATAATGTGTAACTGGAAAATAAATTAACTGGAAATTAATTCATCCCCCCACCTCACCAAGACCAGACACACAAGGGTGGGGCTGGACTCTCTTGCAGCGTAGATATAATAAAGGTTATTCTCAGGTAATTATACCAATGCCCATTCTCATCCACGCTGCGCCAAGAGTCCAGGAATGGGACATACCAATGCCTGCATGTCCATGGGAGGACCATCGTCTGGTCCACTCACTCCGACTGTGGGACAATCTTCTGAAGTACCCTTCTTCCAAATGCGGCATCAGCAGAGGCAAAGGAATCTAGGCAATAGTGCTGTATAAATGGTGAAGAAGATGCCCAGGTAGTTGCCCTGCAGATTTCCTCAAGGGTTGCCTGGGTGGTCCAGGCAGCAGAAGTCACAGCACTTCTATTAGAATGTGCCATTAGGTTCCTGGGCACCGGCAGAGACAAAGTCTGGTAGGCCTTAGAGATACATGCTCTGATCTATCTACCAATGGTAGATGGTGATGCCCTGTTATCCAAAGAATTAGGATGAAATGATACAAACATGGCCTCAGACTTCTGAAAAACCACAGTACATTTGATGTAGATGCGGAAAGCTCGTTTTACATCCAACGTATGCTACTTGTGCTCCAACTCATGGTGTGGCTTGGGGCAGAAATTTGGGAACACTATGTCTTGTGCCCAATGAAATCAAGAATTTACTTTCAGAACAAACACAGAATTGTGTGTCTGTGCCTCAGAATTGTTCTCATGGAAAATGCACAGATCCTGTCTAAATGAGAGTGCCACAAGTTCCGATACTCTCCTGGCTGAAAAGGCCACTTTGATGGTCATAAATTGAAGCAATACAGTTTTGAGAGGTTCAAACGGGGGTCCCGTAAGGGCCTGCAAAACTCTAGGAAGATCCCAGGTGGGATACCTGTGAACTGGGGGGGGGGGGCATAGAAAAACCTTCGAACTGAGGGATGATGATAGGGACGAATAATTGTCCCAGGACAACACTGATAACACAGCCACCACCTGACGGCAGAGGGTGTTAGGTTCCAGCCCTTGAAGGAATAGGTTAGGTTCCACCCCATCTTGAAGGAATAACACATCTGCAACAGATGCCGAAGTGGGATTAAGGGCTGATTTTTGAACAAGTGCTAAAGATCCTCCAGGTAGCATCGTAGATGCAAGGAGTAGAAGGCCTGTGAGAAGCCTGGATGCTCTCTATCGCTCTGTCAGGGAGATTAGAATCCCCCAGAAATTGCCGCTCAAGTGCCAAACAGCTAAGCAGAACCACTGAAGATCCAGATGGAGTAAGGCTCCTTGATGGAAAGAGATCCTACTGGCCGGGATCTTCTATAGCTGGGCTACAGATTCACCAGATTGGCGAACCAGGGTCTCCTGGGCCAATGGGGTGCCAAGAGTATGAATTCTGTCTTTTCCTCCAACACCTTCCGCATGACTGCCGGAATGATAGGAAGAGGAGGAAAGGTATAGAGGAGAACTGGTGGCCATTTGCTCTGAAGTGCATTGGTCCCCTCTGCCCCCTGGGTCAGAAATCTGGTGAAGAATCTGCTTACCTGTGCATTTTGAGGGGTGGCGAAGAGGTCTACTGCAGGTATTCCAAACCTGTGGGACAGATCTAGGAACCAGGACAGATAGAGACTCCACTCCCAACTGATCAACTCTGGATTGACTCAACCAGTCTATCTGGGTGTTGTCAACCCCCAAAATGTGGTCCGCTCTGATGGAAAGAAGGTGGCTCTCTGCCCCCCACCCCAGGCATTCTGCTTCCCTTATCAAGGCCGTGGACCTGGTCCATCTGTTAACATGTGCCTTTGCAGCCACATTGTCCATCATGACCAACACGTGGCGACCTGCTACTCTTTTCTAGAAATGCTTCAGGGCTAGGAAGATGACCTTGATCTCTAGCCAATTTATGGGGCAGGCCCTGTATACCTGAGACCAACTCCCCTGGACTATCTTGCTGGCTAGATGGGCCCCCTAACCCTAAAGACCGGTGTCTGTGATGAGCAGGATTCTGTCCATTTCCTTGAATGGATGTCCTCTCCAGACTGCCAGAGATTGCCACCATCTGAAGGAGTGAAGGATCTGTGGTGGAACCTGAATCCGGATGGAAGTGTGGCTGGTCCCTGCCCATTGAAATGGCAGCAGGAACCATTGAAGAGCTCAAGCATGGAGCTGTGCTCACAAGACAATGCCAATACAGGAAATCATTTTCCCAAGGAGTTTGGACAGGTAAGACAATGGGACTGTGTGCTGCAGTCGAATCTGAAGGACGAACTCATTGAGGCTCTCCTTGCGATCTGGAGAAAGAAATACCTTGCAGAGAGACGTATCGATGATTGCACCAAGATGAAGTGGTCTGGTTGTGGGAGAGAAATGGCTTTTCTTGAAGTTGATAGAAAACCTGTGGGGTCTTGTAGGAACTGTAATGTGGTGTGGTGGTCATGTGGGCAGAGTGGACCGATGCTGACTGAATCAAGATGTTGTCCAGGTAACATTGGACCCTCACTGGAACAGCTCGAAGTGAGGCTGCCATGACCTTGGTGAAGATCCTGGGTGCCGATGAGCGGCCAAATGGAAGGCCCAATATTGGAAATGCTTGTTCTGACAATAGAAATGAAGAAACTGGTGGTGATGGAGCCAGATGGGAATATGGAGGTATGCCTCCGTGAGGTCTATTGAAGAGAGGAGATCACATTCCTGAACACTCTATAGGATTGAATGCAAATCTGCATCTTAAAATGGGGAAAAAAGGGGGAGGAGAAACAGTAAGAAACAGATGCATGAAATAAAGAAATACAGAAATAGTAAAATGTTGAAAAGAAATTGTTTTTTCAGAGATAATGGTTGATGAATTAAAAAGGGGATTCTGCAGGGGGACAAGGGGTAATAAGAATATTTCTGCAATTAAAAATATTTAGAAAATAGGGTAATATAGACACTGATAACTCTTATTAAAAATCAAGGGGGAAAAATATGCTGCGGAATCCAAATGAAAAGATGTAATGATTATTATTGTAACTTCTTAAAAAATGGTTTATTGGGAATCAAGATGAGGGAATAAAGGTATATTTTAATCATTGAGGTGTCAAACTCAAAACAAGTAAAAGGGGGGAAACCTACACTTTTTTTTAGTGTTAAAATTTGTATTAATCTGGAATTTATAAAAAGAATATGTAATGGAAAGGGAATATGACAGACTAAAGAACCAACTAAATTAATAAGTTAATGTAGACTATTAAAAGCAAGAAGAGGCATTGGTAACTTCTTCTTCTTCTTCTTATTATTATTATTATTATTATTATTATTATTATTATTATTATTATTATTCAAACACATATTGTTTATCTTTATTTTTAAAATAAATATTAAAGGATTATATTTGAAATAATTGAAATGAAACAAAAAGATGCTTCGATTGAGATTAATGAAAGAGGCTAGAATTAATGTGTTTGTTTCTCTCCTTACTGAAAATTTGGAATGGAAAAGGTAATAATAGAATTAAGTATGCATATATGAATGTATAATTGCTGTATATTTGTATGTAAAGGTGATGACCCGGAAATATGTTATCCACTAAAAAGAGATTTTTGTTTTAAATGTGAAAAACTGAATAAAATTTGTTTAAAAAAAAAACCACCTGTATGGGAAGAACCTGTTCAAAAACTCGACGTCGAGAATGGTTCGCCACCCTCCCGAGGCCTTTGAGATCACAAAGAGGTGAGAATAGAAGCCTAGCCCTTGTTGATCCACTGGAACCAAATGTATAGCTCTTATGTCCACAAGGTGTTGAATGGCCGATTCCATGAGGACCCGTTTGGAGCTGTCCCTAGAAACTGGGCAGCAGACAAAAAAACTTGGGGGTGGGGAGAGGAACTGAAGCCAGAGACCCAATCTCACCGTACTGAGCACAGGTGAAGTGAAGGCCAAATGACCTCTGATGGGTGGGGAGAAAGGGCATTCACTTAGAGCATCGGAAATAATGACCTCCTCCTTCTCGAAAGGGCCATTAACCGGTGGTCTGTTGCTGCCTCCCTGCAGCCTCAGGTCATTGCTCCTGATAATGAGGAAACGTTCTCTGGCCCCGAGAGAACTGAGCAGAAAACTCAGGATGGAAGGAAGAAGGTCAGCAGTACAGTGCTGGATGATATTCTGACTTCTTTCCTGCCAAGGAGAGAACCTTTCTCTTGTCCCTGGTTTCCACAAAGTATGGCTCCAGGGCATCACCAAACAGTTTTTTGCCAGTACATGGAGCAGAGACCAGCTTCCATTTTCAGCAGGAATCAAACTACCAATTTCACAGCCAGAGGAGCCTCCTGGCTACCAGTGATGATGCCATAGCCCTTGATGCAAATTTGGCTGAATTCAGTGTAGCGTCCGCCATGAATTCTGCTGCCACAGTGATTTTATTTAGGTCTTGATTTGACCTAAAATCGGTGGTAGGAAGCTGATCTTGCAGTTGGTGCAGTCATTGCAGTCACCCTCATAAAAAACGAGACTGCTGTGGAGGCCCGAACTGCCCAGGGCATTGCCTGGTGGCTGCGCTTGAAAGTTTGCTCTGACCTCTTGTCCTCCGCCTTGAGCACATCCTCTGGCAGTGGGGGTGCCTGATGTTGAAAATGAGGCAACCACCAGGGCAGCCACAGCTGGAACCAGGAGAGCATTGGCCAAGGAAGGGCCCACATTGTAAAAACGCCTGTTGTGTGAAGAAGGCCAAGGCCCTGCCCCAAGGCCCTTGAGCAAATGCAGAAATAACAAAGGGGATGGAAGAACCTCTGTATGGACCACTGGCTTTGAGAAGAGAGAGTCCCAGTGGTTAGTAGAAGCTGCTTGAGGTTCTGGAGCCACCTCCTCCAGGCTTAATTGGGCTGTGACCACGGCCCTGTGTAGGAGTGGCTTGATCAGGGAAGGCTTAAAAACCGCTGCTGATGGGTGTTGATCAGACCTAAGACCCTCTTCCTCTGATAAGTTAGGATCCCTGATCTCACCTTCCTCTTCCTCTGACACGAAAGAGTGACTGTGTTCTGAGGGATTTGTGTAATCCCTCTCCTTATACTCGCCCCAGTCAGATTAGGTAGATGGACAACGGAACTGCTGTTGCCTGGAAAACCGCTATGAGATGGGGCCCCGTGGGAGAAAGCAGGGAACAGGGACTGACCTCCTCCCCAGGGACTGAGTAGCTGTTGGAATCCTTCAGCTAGGCCCTGTCTGATAGCTTCAGAAACCATGTCCCTGATATTGTCCAGTCTACTGCCTATGAGAGGGTCCCCTGACAGCAGGCCTGCAGCAGTGGGAGTAAAGGTCACTTCAGGCCTAAGCCTAAGGCCACATTGGATCATCTGACCTAGGGGTTGTGAGGAACCTGGACCCCAGGTAGCCTGCCTGAAGTTGGGCCCAGACCTGCTTAAGTCCTGAGGCAGAAACTCCTCTTTTACCCTTTCTGGGGGAAGGTGGCGGGCAGAGCTAGATTCAGCCTCCCCCACCTTGGCCATAACCTCTGGGCAAACCTGAAATTCCCAATTGGGAGGATTGCTGCATCCGATTTCTCATCTGATCCAGGGTCTTAGCAAACTGTTTTTCTAAAGCAGCATGTGTTCATTTCTCAGCCCTGAGTTCAGATTTAGAAGTCTTCTTGGAGGCTAAAGCCTTGACCTTGATCCTTGCTGCAGCCTCTTGTTTTTCTAAATGGCCTTTGTCTTCTTCTCTTCCTCATTGGGACCTGAGAACCCTGTGCTTCTTCTAGACCGTTGAAGTCTGACTGGGCCATTTCTCTCTCCATTTTCACCAACAAGGCAGACACAAAGGGTGCTGGGAGCTTCTCCTATGAGAGTGCCACCTGTTGCGTGGGCCAGGTGAGCAAATTCAGCTGTGAGGCCCCTTTTTGGTCCTCCAACAAAATGGCTGCCCACCACCCAAAATGGCCATCTGCCACGTGCACTGGCTCTCGGAAACTTCATTGCTTCACTCGCTCCCTAGGCTCTCTAGCAACCCCGAGCGATCAAACAAAGTTATCTTCTATCAGCTGAGAGGCAACAAAATGAAGCTCCAAAAATCAGCTGAGGTCTTTTGTAATGCAGAGGGAACTGCGTGGGAGGCTTGTATTCTCTGGGTTCGCAGCTCCTTCGATGGCAACACCGAAGCCTTGACGCTGCAGGAGAGTGGATCCCCACTCTCCTTGTGGCACAGCTCAACTGGAGCCCCAGAAGCTGTGTCGAAGCTTTGAAACTGCTTCTGTACTGTTTTGCTAATGATTTTTTGCTTTTAGCTCTTTCTCCTATCTAGAGACACTAGTTCTTTAGAGTAGAAGCTGAGTCAAAAGCTGGGGAGCCAGGTAAGGGCTGGCTTTTTATATAGTGGCAGACTCAACTCTATGTCAGAGGGACGAGTCATATCCCATCCCTGGACTCTCCGCATAGCGTAGATGAGAATTAGTTAGTTGTCACATGATGTCCACTTTTTCAATATTATTGTTTTCACTGTTTGTATTTGTCATTTGGAATGTTAGGGGAGAAATATACAATAAGATTATACATACAATAATATATACAATAAGGGAGGTGTGATGGCAAAAAACTTTAGAAACAATGGAACTTAATAATAATAATTAATAATGCCAGAACCCCTGATCAAGTGATAGATCTCATAATGATAGAAAATTGGCTGGATTTATCCTTTTTTCCCCTGTAATTTACATTTGTCAATCAATCATTTGTATAGTGCATAGAAATTATAAACATTGATACAAATGACATTTCTTCAAAGCTATTTGTTACTATCTGAAGTACTGTCTGAAAGCCAACAGCCTTTTCTCAGTTAAAGACATGCGCTCTCACAATACAGTAAATCCACCAGTAAAGATTTCACTCAATGACCATAGATGTAGTATGGCTGCATATTATCATTTATCCTTATAAATTTTAGTCCAGGTATGATGATGATGATGATGATGATGATGATGATGATGATGATGATGAT
>BLBF01000017.1:12536403-12557587 GCA_015471245.1 Laticauda colubrina | reverse complement strand
ATGATGATGATGATGATGATGATGATGATGATGATGATGATGATGATGATGATGATGATGATTCTGTTGCTTTACATGTACACTGAGAGCTTCTGCATAGGAGACAAATTCCTTGGGAATCTAATCACCTTTGGCCAAATAAAGTATTCTGATAAATACTGCAAACATGAAACAGGCAATGTGTTCAAAAAGTGGAAGTATGAGAATATGATTCATTACATTAGTCCCCGTTTAGCAATCAAACTTGTGAAGGGTATCTTGGTGGCTATGTCAAACCATGATTGTGGTTATGATTTTACTTCAGCTTTCCTTTGCTTTACAGACCTGCAAAGGTCATAAATGTGAGGATTGGTTGTAAAGTTACTTTTTCATCACTGTCGTTAAGTGTGAATGATCACTAAGCAAGGACTATTTATGTTTTTTTCTTACATTATTTTCCCTATCCAATCACTCAGAAATTATTGCAAGCCTTAGAAAAACACATTTAAGAGCCAGGTCCCCTAAAATTCCCTTAGTAAAAGAGGCAGAGTATTGATAACTTACCAAACCTATGGAGAAGGGTTTACCATGACTGGCATCTAAAGGTATATAGTAATAAAAGAACCCAACAGTTAACTGATCCAGCTTACTTTTTTTCTCCTCATTCTCCCAAGAAAATCCAGAACTAGAAGATTGAGAGATCAGGATGCTTGGGTTTGAAAAGAGGTTTCTCAATAGTAATGGGTCCTTACTTACAGTAACCTCTCTATCCAGTTAATCATCAGCTGCACAGCGATCCAGACTCCAAAGGAGAAAAAGTAATTCCAAGCATGTATTGATATACATACAATACATTGTTGGTACCTTCTTAAATGAGAATTTTTGAAGGGAATGTCAACAGTTGCAATCAACACAACCATACAATCTTTTAATTACCTTTTCTCTTTGGAATTTGGATCACTGTACAGTCTTTCCAACCATTTAATGAGCAGCTGGAGCCGAAAGAGCCTGCACTTATGAACAGAAAAATCTTCAACTGCAGGATACATTAGTGCTGGAGCTATAGTTGTATCAGACTTTTTCTCTTGCTTGTTTCATTCCTGATCTTTAATTTCTGTCTGACTACACTTCTCTATGACTTGTACCATTTACAGATGAAGTTACTGCTTTCCTACTAAGTCCCACTGATTAATGCATCATAACAAGAGGATGGGTACGGGAATAAAAATCATTATTAATTTCTGCTTTTTGTATTAGGATTCCTTTAGCTTAGAAGGAATAGATGATTACAAGATAGACTTTTTTTGTCTTAGAGCGATGAGAGTTATAAGGGCATGATGAATCAAATTGAGCAGGATCATGTCATATGTATAGGCATTATAGATGGCGAATGAAGTTAGATCTCCTTTGTAAAAGTTTACACTGCAGTTTTATTTTTTTTCCTGTTTGAAAATGGTGGATAACCAAGTCATTGATTTTTAATCAGAGGAACTTTGGAATTATATAAAAAGGGGCGAAGAAGTTATAGAATACCCACCTGTTAGCTTAATGAACAATGTGGAATACAAGCAAACAAAACAAGGATGATTTATCCAAGAAAAAAAAAAGGGATACATACCAGAACAAAATACCTTTGCTGGCTATATTGGAAACTTTCCCAAAATCTCAAAACAGGATTAGAAATCATTCTGTTATCTGTAAACAATGTGTTGATCAGTTCTGAGAGTGCTTCATTTCCCCAGTCAGATAATCTCAGAATACGGACTTAATTGTTTCTACTTGTACATAGCCTTTTTCACAGTGTTCATGTTGTTCATTCAATGTAATGTCAAGTTTTTACATGGTGCATAAGCACACTCATCAAGGCTAGCTGCCAACTATCACTTCATGATCTGTCATCTCTATTATCTAAGCTGACTGGAGCTGACGGTGAAAAAAATATAAAGCATTTTTAGTTTTACAGATTTCTTTGTGGACAATACTCTCAACACTAGAAGTGAAAAAACATTCAGAGAGTAAAAGCTAATAGTACTTTAATTATCCAGTATAATTTCTAATAATTATTCTAGTTATGTGCTTCTCAGGATCTGTATGCAAAACAAAATAATAAAGTTCTACTTAATCAGTCAAATACTGCAAGGAGCTATTTCAAGAAGTATTCTTATCAAACCTTATACATTTTGGATTGTGGAAAACAAACTAATTTATTTAACATAAGTCAATGTAGAAAATTCAAAATTTTCAGGTGTAAGATAGTTGGCACGTACCTGTAATAGCGAGATTGCAAGTATGTTGAACAGACTGTCTTTGATACGTGACTAGCAGAGCCAAAGTCAATCACCTTAACTCGGTAAGGCTGCCGTGCTGGATCCACCAACATAATATTTTCTGGTTTGAGGTCAGCATGTATTAAACCAAGACTTTTTAGTTTTTTCAGTGCAGTGGCCACCTGTTGCAGAATAGGCCGAATTACCCTTAGCTGAAGAGGGCTAAATTTGTTTTGTTTCAGAAAGTCATACAAATTCTGTTCCAACATCTCAAAAACTAAGCAAGTATGATTATGATGTTGAAAGCACTCATAGGCTTTCACAAAATTAAACTCGTCAGCATTCTCTGTACTTAATCTTCCTAATATGCTCACTTCTATTTGTCCTTGACGTGCATAAGATGGGTGATTCTTCAGGATTTTGATTGCCACTATTTCATTTGTCCCTCTTTTCCAGCACTTTACAACTTGGCCAAAAGTCCCTCGCCCAAGGAAATCAAGAACCTCATAAGTATTTTTCGCAGAACATAATACCTCGTGCTGCAGTAACTGATAATCTCCATCACCACTAGTACCATTTGGTTTTGAAGCTGCAGTAGCTGTCATAACTGTCACTGGGTTTCCCAAGTTCGTTTGCAACATAGCAGGCAATATAGGCAGTTCATCAACAATCTGCATTGCGCCACTCTGGTTTTCTAACTCTTCACTCTTACGCTTCAGTCCACATTGCTGGGGACGGTCCAAGATGTTCAACTCACTTTCCTGTGTCCCAGGCCAAGGTGCTTCCACTTGAGGTCGCTGTGCCTGCACTGCTAAGATTTTTGTAGCACCTGCAATAGTTTTTAAACCAACAGTGCTGGTCGGCAACAAAAAAGTCTCTCTTTGAGGTCTGTCAAATATATTTGTAGCTTGCAAGAAAGCACCAACCCTACTGGGAGGCTGAGTGATTCCAAAATTGTTACCATTCAAATAGAGCTGCGGGTAGGCTCTTTCATGATATACACAACTACTTGGCTCCACTTTCAGTTTCTTCACATTAGAAAAGGCACTTGGCTGAGTTTGATAAATATATGATGGATAGACCAAGACTTGTGAGGCCATACCTAAAAAAGAGAGAACATATTAAGATACTCTGTTGCTTTCCCTCTCCCCATATATTTATCTGTAAGTCTCTAAAAATAGTTAATCAAAAAGCCATGCCATTTTGTACATTAAATACTGAAGCTGCTACATGGTTAATACATGAGTAATGGACAAATTTTCTCTTCAAAATAACTTTCAAAAGTTACAGCACAGTGCTAATAGTAAATAGCTACTATGAAACAACTGTCATAACTGTAAGAGCAGAAGAACCTATGTAAATCGATGTCACAAATGTGGAGATTTATTGGCAAGTTTTTGCCAATAACTTTCATTGTGACGAATGTATACAAAAAAAACTTTGTTTTTCCAGAGTAATTCAATAATGGAAATTAATCAGCGATTAAACTACATGGCTTTATCACCATGGTAATAAATAAGCTCTTTGATTCTTCCCAACTTATGATTCTATACAGATGGCCTTAAACCTGCATCATCCAACCCAAACTCTTGAATTGGCCTCCTAAATCAAGAGAATCCTCTTTGGCCTTCAAAATTCTTTTTCCACTAGCTTCTTACGAGAATATACATAAGAATTTAAAGGATATTCATCATTCTAATATAAAGATAGCAGTATAAAGGAGCATCTATTTGTTCCTAACACAATACAAAAAAGGTTTCAACCCAACACCTTTATATTTCTTTGTCTGTACCAATCTGTATGAATGATACAATGGTAGGCAAATAGCATATTGTATGAATTGAATGATCCTGCAAGCTTTTTTTTTTTTTTTTTTTTGGAAGTAAAGGGATGTTCAAAGATTATAGTTTACATTTTGGATAGTAAACTAGGAGAATTATTTCTTTTCTTTTTTTTAAACAAGTTTTATTTCAGTTTTCCACATTTCAAAAACGTCTCTTTTTAGTGAACAGTGTGATTGCAGGTTCATCTTTACATAAAAATATGACCATAATTACATATTCAATTTTTATCTTCAACTTCTTATCCTAACAATACATTTATACATTTTCTACTTTATTGTATTATTCCAAATGTTTGCCTCTTTAATTCACTTATATTTCACATATCTTCAAAATTGTTAAACTTTATTACTTTTAACTGTCATATTTTTATATTTCATCACATATTATTACATCCATTCATAAAATCTAATTTAATACAATCATTCTATAAAATTAGTTTTCCTCTTAAATTACCAATTTTAAGTGTGCCACTTTAAAATTTACATATTCACTAATTATCTCCCCTTTTAATCTCAATGGATATTTAACTTTTATTACCTAGAAAACTGAAATTAATAACCCTTTTAAAACTACATAAACTTTTTTACTTGGAATGACAGAACCGACATGGAACAGAAAACACCAGCATCTGATATCACATATCATTACAGCAGCAAGGATAGTGTTTGCCCAAAACTGGAAATCAACAATGACACCCATGGACCTCGCAATAACTAATAAAATCCACCAATGTGCAGAAATGGTTTGACTAACCATGTTATTAAAAAATAAGGAAGAGTGGGAGTTTTTTACAACCTGGAATATATGGTACAAATGGTTGTATAAAAGGGAGGTAAAAATGTTTAGTGAAACCAATTAAACAAACAAGGGAAAATGGAAATAAGGATAAATTTATATATAGCTATGTATATATGTAAAGTAATATAATTAAATAAATATTATATTATAATTGTAATAATAACCAAAAAAAAGTAAGGATCTAGGAAACAAGTTATAGATTTACTTGTAACAAGTATCTTTAATTGACACTTAGAAATGTGCTCTACTATGAAAACATTGCAAAAATCTGAGAACATTTCTCATATTTTTAAAATATTTTATGAAACTATTTTTAAACATATTTCAAAAAATATTTTAAACATATTTTTTAAAAAACTACAAAGTAAATATAAATCAGATTCTGCATGCTTTTCCCCTTCTTAAATTCATAATCATTATTTACAATTTCAATCTTCATAACTTCTCCTCACCTTGCAGAATCCCCTTTTAAAATATTAATTAGCCATTGTCTTGATGCATTCTAAGTAAACAATTCCTTTTCATTTTTTTAAAATTTCCATATTTCTTTGTTTCCAAATCCTGCTTCTTATCCCATCTTTTTCCTTTCATTTCCCCCTTTTTTCTGCCACTCCAGTTTTTATCCCCCTCATTTATAGCTTCCTTCCACCCTTCAATTTTCTTTCTGTTTACCTTTTTTAATTTTACAGATATTCCCTTTTTTATTTAACTTCTTCTGTCTCATATTTTTATTTCCCATTCTTCTCCTTCTTTTCAGAGTTCTTTGTTCCCAATGATAGTTAAAAATGGCCTCTTCTGTCGTCGGCTCCACCTCATCTTCCATCTTTTCTTTGTTGTTAATATTCTAAGATCTCATTTTTCCAAGAACTTTAAAGTATAAGCCAGTGATTCACCTCATTCCTGTAATGTTTCTTTCATGTTTCTGAGTTCCATTTTTAATTCCAGAGATATCGCCATTTTACACATTTTTGTCTAGTAATTTAATCCAAACGCTGTCTATGAGGTTAGTTTCCAACAGTCAGCTTTTGTTTTATTCCTCTCAAATTCTGAGTTCATAACTAGTCCAAACCCAAATCCAGCCACAATCAAAAATCAATCCCTTCCTACTTTTCTCTTTGTTTCAAAGTTTCAATTTTTGAAATATCCTATTATATTGTATCAATGTGTCTTAAGATTTTTTAGAAGCAGAATTTTTTAGTAACAAAACGAATTAACTTTAACCATTAGATGGCACTCTTTATCATAACAAATCTTTACCCCTTTTTTCCCCTCTGTTCAGGGCTTTTTAAACCACAGTTTTTGAAAAAAAAATCCAATCCAATTAATCTAAATTATTTAATTTGGATTAACTAATAATCCATAAAATATTTTTTTTCTTCCAGCTTCTATCTTTTCCAGTTCAAAGCCCCACCATTTTGATGTCTGTCAAAAAAAATTCACACCCTTTTTTTCCTCCTTTCTCTTATAATAATGTCCATTTCTCCTGCTGTCCACTCCTTTCTTTCTCCTGCACAATCTTATTCCAGTTTACTCTTCCCCTTCAGGGTGGCCATTTTAGACCACTGCTTCAGACGTCTTCGGGAGGAAGCTTTGCCAAGCCAGGGAAGGGTTTTGCAACCCTCCTCTACCCTGCTGACAGTCTCCCCACCGCCCCTAGAAGGAGGCTTCTGCCCCAGGTCTACCCAATTGGGGCTCTCAGACGAAGAAACACGGACCAAAGCCGCGGACAATCGCGGTCAGCGGTCCATTTTCGGGGAAGTCCAAAACCAGAAACCTATTATTTTTAACTCTCAGGTATATTGCAGATTTTGTATGTTAAACAGAGACACCAACTGACTTCAGTGCTTATGAAAGTTACACATTTTGTTCTATTACTATAAAGCATGTTGAAAGGGGGAAAGCTTTTTCTTTCCATAAGTGTATGCTGCTACTCAAGAGTGCCTTTTCAGAGGATAGGATTTTTAAAGATACAGAGAAAGGGAAGAATGAAGACAAATGAGGCTAAGTTGCTGTTTTATTGCAAAAGTTTAAGAGATCTGAAAGTCAACTGTGCATGGATACAAACACTTGCATTTATTCCTAGTTTTGCAGTTTCAAACTTCTGGGAAAAAGACGGAACACGATTACACTTTTAAATAACTACTACCCACACAAAAAATAACAATGAAATGATTTTATAATCAAATTCTTTTTCCTAATAGCTCTGGATTTTCTTTCAAAATTAGCCAGTTTGCTTCTGAATAAAATTCAAAGGCCTGGTTGTCACCTATAAAATTCTACATGGCCTAGGGCTTGGCGACTTAAGGGACCACATGTCTCCCATACTACCACTTTGATCTTGCAAGGTTGGGTTCCTGTGATTATAGAAGTGCCTGCCTTCCAGAATGAAGTCCTTGCATGTCCTGGCTCTGCTGTTGTTCAGAAGAGCAACAAAGTCATGGTTCTTCACCCAAGCCTTTAGCAATGGAGATTGAGAACCCTTGCTTCATTCCATCTTCTTTTGCACTATCCATCTTTTTTAAAAATTAATTTGATTTACTGTAATTTCTTCAATTACTGTGAGCTGCCTAAAATAACTGGGAGCCAGGTGGTATACAAATGTAATAAAAAATCATTATTATTTCAATATTTTTATTGTCAATATTTATTCTGAAAACAGACACAATGCTTGAATAAATTCATTGTTCACAGTTTGTGAATCTATGATAGGGAATCCAGCAATCTAACTGATATATCATTTTCTTTGTTTTTACTTTGTTAACTGAGTGGACGTGCTTTTGAATTAATAAAAAAGAACTGCTTTGGTTGTTTTTTTAAGTCTTAAATTCTCCATTCTCTTTCCCCTCTTTCCCTTTTCTTCCCCGGCTAAAATGGTTTATTCATTAAAGATGGCTTCTTCTTCATCCCAATCTTCTTGTTCTTGTAGTTTCTGGTAGATAGAAATCGCCATTTCTAAAAAATGGAAAACAGATCCAGAAGAGCCCTTCCCCTCTTGATCCTCTTCTTTTAGCTTTTTAAATTCAATTTTCAGTTCATCAACAAGTAGTGCCATTGTAAAAAGTTTTTTTAAAAAACCCAAATATTTTTAGTCTTTCAAATAATAATTTCCAAAAGTCCCAAAGTCACCAAGCAACCCAAATGCACACAGTCCATTTCATTTAGCACTTTCTTCTTTTTATATTTCGTCTTCCTGGGATTATAGTTCAGTTATAAAGCTCCAATTGAAATATATCTTTTAGAAGTTTTGTTACAATTTCGCTCTAATCTTATAAATTCCAAGCAGCCTCCTCCAAGAAAATCTTAATGTTAGTTCTTTTCCTCTCCCTTCCCGCTTATAGCAAAAAAAAGTTTGTTTGTTTTTTCAATGCTCAGAAATCTTTATTGTCCCCTTAGCTTCAATTTTCAATTTAATTACCTGCTGATGCCAAAACGGGTTTTTCCGATTTCTCCATTCATTTGCTATCACCGTAAGGAAAGAGAGTGAGAAAAAAAACAAACTTTTTCCCTTTTTACTTTCATTTGCCGCTTCTTCCGTCTTCTTAGGGAATGATGTATCGTTAATAAAACTTAAATTCCAGGGTATTTAAATATTACTTGTCATCCCGGTTAGCCAAAAACTTTCACTTTCTTAGCTTCCTCCTGCACATTCTTATCCGGATGAAAGCTTCTTTGTGGCGGCCATTAACTGACTGCCGCTCCACCGCTTTTGGAAGAATTTAAAAGAATTTAAAAAATAATAGTAAACAGATCCTTTATCAATATAGGAAACAATTCATTATGGTGAACAGACTACCCACCTACTCACATGACATTTTAAGAAAATGAATTTTGCTAAAGAGAAAAAAGAGATCTGAAGGAATAACAACAAATTATTTGTAAAAATGGTTAATATAAGTTATATACCTATCTTCTGATCTCATGAGTAATAACAAATCCAATGTAGTTTGCCAAAAGTTCTCAAATGGAATTAACATGATCTTAAAGAAACTTTAGATTGTGTGGACTTCAACACCCAGAATTCCCTAGCCAGCATGTCCATACAACTTAAGGTTCCCAAGACTGAGAAACACTGCCATAAAGCTTCAAGATCTGTTGAAACTGATGGAGGAATGGGAGAGTCAATTAATTAAATTTCTGAGTTATTTCTTTAATTCCCCACATTGACTTGAATCAAACCTAAATTAAATTTCTGAATATGGAATATCAATTTCTAATACTAACACAACAATATAGAAACCATATTCAACTACAAAGCAAGAGCTGTTCCTCAAAAAATGTTACTACTATAGGCAAAAGACAGCCTGGTACAACCACCTCATATACAAAAGCTAAAATTTATGTTATCATATTAAGCTTTTACCATCATGGTTGAAAATAGAATATTAGCTTATGAGAGGTAGAATAGCCCATGCAGCATACATAGCTCTGAGTAGTGATCATCTTACTATTGCTATGACTATAAATGGACATATAAAGTATTTACTCATAATTCCATATCCTCCACCTAATGCTTGTTCAACATGTTACGCTATTTTCCAAACCAATCATAGCCAAATGTGGTTCAAACATGAAACTGATGACCACCTTAAGATCACTGCTTCGCTTCTCAGTCTATAAGGGCAAGTGATGCAGTCATATTAACAATTAACCAGGAGTACCTGGCCTGGCTCAACTAGAGATATATGGAGATGGATATCAGGCATTTTCTGCTTAAATAAATCAAAACTGATAATCTGAACTATTACAAGAAAATTAGAAAATGTAACCAACATATAAATATACCAAACATGGTTATAGAATGTAAATATAGTTGTGATCTTTAGAAATATCAACCTATAAACTATATCTTGGAAATTCTCCTTGCTTATTCTCTAGCTGCTAAATACTGATTTAAAATCATTTTAACTTTTGCATTATTAACTTTAGACTGCCAATTTATAAGTTTTAGTTAAGTTCTCAAATGAAGATAGAAGTTCCTACATGTTATAGTGAACAAGTGTGAGGGTTAAATGAATAGTAATGTATCTACCTCAATAACTTTAGTTTAAATAGGAATAGTTTAATAAATGAAACAGGAAAATAATCCTTGAAATGAGCATTCCCCATTCCTTATATGTACTTCTCTATATAATCACCACCATTTGCTAACTATGCATACTCTATCAAAAATGAATAAATGTCATAAAGTCGTCACAAAAGAACTCTACAGTTAATTTGTTCAACCATGTCCTGATATGTTTTGCACCGATGCCACATTGAAAGAATTAGGCAGGATACAGAAGCACAAGAATGAATTGTTGACTGCAACATGAGAATGCTAGATTCACACCTCATAAACCACCAAAAATGCAATTGTGAACGTGGACCATGCCATCTTATTTCATCTGCCAGGCAATCCAGACTTGGTGCCATGTACTTTTACTTTTTCCCCAACCTGAAGGAATACCTTTGTGGACATCTCTGTCTCAAAGGAAAAGATGGAGAGGACTGTCAAGACCTGAATGAAGAGACAGAAGATGGAGTTCTTTCATGACAACTTATAAGAAATTTGTCCATCCTTAGAAAAAAATTGAATGGTGATGATAATGTGGAGAAATGGGTGTTTGCATAATTATCTGAGAACGTCCTTTCTGTCAACACTGCAAGAGAGTCCAGGATGTGTTAGACTCCTCCTTGTGATGTCACAGAGCTGAATCTGCCTCTACATAAAAAGTCAGCCCCCAGCTGGATTCCCAACTTTGGCAAAGATACTTGACAGACTTTAGTATGTTTATTTGGAAGCTTAAAAACAGAACAATCATGCCTTACCAGAAGCGGATGCAATAATGGTGTGGCTGGACTCTCTTGAAGCATAGATAGAAAGTGCAATTATACCAACGCACATTCTCATCCACGCTGCATTGAGAGTCCAGGATGGGACATATTAAAGCCTACATGTCCACAGGAGGGCCATCGTCCGGTCTGCTTACTCCAATTGTGGGACCACCCTCTGCAGCACCTGTCTGCCTAAAGCTGCATTAGCAGAGGCAAGAGTCCAGTCGATAGTGTCTGATGAAGGACGACGGAGATGCCCATGTAGCCAGCCACTCTGCAAATTTCTTCAAGAGACGCCTAAGTAGCCCAGGCGGCAGAAGTCGCGGCATTTCTTGTGGAGTGAGCCATCAAGTTTTTGGGCACTGAGAGAGCCAAAGTCTTGGAGGCATTGGAAATACACCCCTTAATCCATCTACTCAAAGTGGGGGAAGAGGCCTTGTTCCCCAAGGAGGACGGAGAAAAGGACACAAACATAACTTCAGTTTTTCTAAATACTGCAGTACGCTTCATGTATATTTGAAGTGCTCTCCTGACATCTAAAATGTGCCACTTGCACTCCAACTCGTAGTGTGGCTGGGGGCAGAAATCTGGCAACACAATGTCCTTTGACCAATGAAACCAGGTATTAATTTTGGGGATGAGGGATCTAAATGAAGAACAACCC
Source organism: Laticauda colubrina (assembly GCA_015471245.1). Classification (NCBI taxonomy): domain Eukaryota; kingdom Metazoa; phylum Chordata; class Lepidosauria; order Squamata; family Elapidae; genus Laticauda; species Laticauda colubrina. The sequence goes on along the minus strand of BLBF01000017.1, from coordinate 12,546,221 downwards.
TGTTCTCATGAAAGGTACAGAGATCCTGTCTGACTGAGAGGGCCACCAGTTCAGACACCCTCCTGGCTGAAGTAATTGCCATAATAAAAACCACCTTAAGGGTCAAGAATTTAAGTAACACCGACCTGAGGGGTTCAAAAAGAGGCTCCATCAGAGCCTGAAGCGCCTTCAGGAGGTCCCACAAGGGGTACCTGTAGACCACATGGGAATGGAGGTTCAAAGCCCCTTTTAAAAGCCTACGGACCGATAGATGATAAGACAGGCAAGGATATATAACTCAGGAAAAACTGATAAAAGGGCTGCTACCTGGCAGCGCAGGGTATTAGGTGCAAGCCCCTTTTCTAGCCCATCTTAAAGGAAGAGCAACACCTCTGCTACAAAGCTGAGGTGGGATAAAGGTTATCCCTCAAGCACCAGGTACAGAAGACTTTCCAGGTGGCATCATAGATGCACGTTGTAGAGGGTTTATGAGAAGCCTGGATAGTGTGGATAACCTTATCAGGAAGGTTGGCCTCCCTTAGATGTTGCCGGTCAATCTGAACCACTGACGGTCCGGATGGAGTAGGGCTCCCTGATGCAGAGAGATTCTGTTGGCTGGGATCCTCCACAGTGTGGCTACAGACAAGTTCACCAGATCCACAAACCAGGGTCTCCTAGGCCAATAAGGGGCCAGGAGAATTAGCTCCACCTGTTCCTCCAACATCTTCCGAATGACTGCTGGAATGATGGGAAGAGGGGGAAAGGCATAGAGGAAACCTAGGGGCCATCTGCTCCAAAGCGCATTGGTCCCCTCCACTCCCTGAAAAGGAAATCTGGTGAAAAACCTGTTTACCTGAATGTTTTGGGAATGGCAAAAAGATCTACTGCTGGAACCCCAAAGGAGAAAGATCCCTGAATAGGGAAGGATGGAGGCTCCATTTTGCATGGTCAACCTTGCTCCGACTCAGCCAGTCGGCTTGGGAATTGTCAACCCCAGAGATGTGGTCCACTCTGATGGAGAAGAGGTGCCTCTCCGCCTACCGTCCCAGATGTTCAGCTTCCCTCATCAGGGCCCTGGACCTTGTTGCCCCTTGTTGGTTGACGTGTGCCTTTGCAGCCACATTGTCTGTCATCATCAACATGTGTGACCCTGTCACCAAGGTCCTGAAATGTTTCAGTGCCAAAAAGATAGCTGTGAGCTCCAGCCAATTTATGGAGCAGGTCCTGTCCACCCAAGACCAACTCCCTTGGGCTATATTGCTGATTAGATGGGCTCCCCAACCCTGGAGTCTGGCATCTGTGGTGAGCAGAATTATCTCCGGTTCCTTGAACGGATGGCCCCTCCTAATTGCCAGAGATTGCCACCACTTGAAAGAGCGAAGGATCTGTGGTGGAACCTGGACCCTGGAAGAGGTGGCTGGTTCCTGCAGGAACCATTGAAGAGATCGAGAATGGAGTCATCCCCATAGGACGATGCCAATGCAGGAGATCATCTTCCCCAGTAGATTGGACAGCAGAGACAATGGGATAATGTGTTGTTGTTGAATCTGACGGACGGTCTTGTTGAGGTTTTCCAAACAATCTGGAGACAGAAAGACTTGGCACAGGGACCTATCAATGACCGTACCCAGGTGGAGTAACTGGGTCGTGGGAGAGAGATGTCTTTTGTTGGAGTTGATAGAAAAACCGTGGTCTTATAGGCACTGTAGTGTAGTTAGGAGGTCTCGATATGTGGAGTAAAGGATGTTGACTGGATCAAGATGTCGTCCAGGTAACATTGGATTCTCACTGGAACAGCCCAAAGTGAATATACCAACGCCGCCAGAATCTTGGTGAAGATCCTTGGAGCCGAGAGCCCAAAAGGAAGGGCTCAGTACTGGAAGTAGACGTTCTGATAAGAGAAATGAAGAAACTGGCGGTGATGGAGCCAGATGGGGATATGGATGTAGGCCTCTGTGAGGTCAGTGGAGGACAGGAGGTCGCCCTCCCAAATGCTCTCTAGGATCAACTGCAAGGTCTGCATTTCAAACTGCTTGTATGGGATAAACTCGTTCAAAAACTTGAGGTCAAAAATGGCCCTCCATCCCCCCCAATGCTTTGGGACCATGAAGAGCCAACAATAAAGGCCAAGCCCTCATTGTTCCACTGGAACCAGTTGAATGGCCCTTATGTCCACCAGGTGTTGGATGGCCGATTCCATAAGGGCCCATTTTGAACTATCCCGAGAAACAAGACAGTTCACAAAAAATTTTGGAGGTGGCAAGAGGAACTCCAGCTGCAACTCGACTTCACCATACTGAATCCCCAGGTGTCCAAAGTTGATTCCTCCCATCTGGAGGTGCAGAAGGCCAAACAACCTCTGAGGGGGTGAGAATGGGGCATTCTCTCTCCGAGGGGGTGAGAATGGGGCATTACTTGGAACATCGGAATGAATGACCTCCTCCACGAAAGGGCCATTGACCCATATTCTGTTATTGTCTGCCAGATGCCTCTGGATATTGTTCTTGGCGAAGGTTGTATGCCCTCTGGGGTCAGGAAAAACAAGAAGTATGCTCAGCCCGGAAAGAAGGTGGATGGAAGTACGGAGCTGGACAGTAGTGTGCTCTCTTTCCCATTGAAGAATTTTCCTCTTGTCCCTGGTTTTGACGAGATAGGGTTCTAGGCCATCGCCAAAGAGCTTTTCACCTGCACAGGGAGCCTAAGCCAGCTTTCACTTCCAGCGAGAGTCAAACTGCCAATTTCACAGTCAAAGGAGCTGTCTCACTACCACCAAGGAGGCCATGGCCCTGGAGGTGAACTTGGCTGAGTTGAGGGTGGCATCTGCTGTAAATTCTGCTGCTGCAATAATCTTGTTCAGATCCTGGTGCAATCTGAAATCTGTAGGTAGTAGCTGATCTTGCAGTTGATGCAGCCAGCAGAACCCTTGTGAAGAACGATGCTGCAGTCGAGGCCTGGACAGCCCAAGCTGCAGCCTGGTGGTTGCGCTTGAGCGGTCTGCTCAGATCATTTGTCTTGGCCTTGAGCACGTCCTCTGGTTCTGTAGGGGTGCCCAACGAGAAGAACAAGGCTACGACTGGAGCATCAACAGAAGGCACTACAAGAGCACTTGTCAAGGAGGGACCGCATTGTAGAATCGCCTATCATTAGATGAGGGATGAGGCCCTACAGCAGGAGAGGCACACTGCTCTTTAACCAGGTCGAGAAACAACAGAGAGGGGAGAACCTCTGTATGGACGACTGGCTTGGAGAAGAGGGAGTCCCATGGCTAGATGAATCCCCTTGTGGTTCAAGTGCCACTTCCTCAGGGGTCCACTGGGCGGTGACCAGTGCCTTGTGAAGGAGAGGTTTAAATAAGGCAGGCTTAAAGACCACAGCTGAGGGGGGTGTTCGGGCCCAAGTTCCTCCTCATCTGATAAATTTGGCTCCCTGATCTCTCCTTCCTCTTGCTCAGACCCTGAGGAGTGACAGAAGGGTTGATATAATCCCTCTCTTCGTAATCTCCCCACTCTGAGTGGGTAGGACAGCTATACTCCTGATGTCTAAGGTACCCCCTCTGCTGTGATGGAATCACCTGTGAGTAGGCAAGGAATAGGGCCTGTCCGCCGCCAAATCGTGAAACAGCTATTTAAACCTTTCTGCTAGGCCTTGCCTGATGGCTACAGAGACAACATCTCGAATCTCACTGAGTCTGCTTCCTGTGGGCGGGTCAGCTGGGCGAAGGCCCACAGCAGTGGGGGTAAAGATAACTTCAGGCCTAGGCCACAAGCCACCCTGGATGATCTGACCCTGAGGGTGACTCCAAGGGGCCTGTTTAAAATTGGGCCCAGATCTACTTAAGTCTTGAGGGCCAAATTGTTCCTCAATTCTTTCAGGGGGCCAAGATTGGAGGTAGCTGGTAGAGGGAGCTACCTCCCCCCTTCCCTCAAGATACCTTCTGGGCAAACTTGTAATTCCCCAGAATGGGAAGCTTGTTGCAATTGCCCTCTCATTTGCTCCAGGGTCTTGTCAACTCCCTTTCCAAGGCAACATGCCTCCTCTTTTCGGCCCTGACTTCGGCCTTGAAGATTTTCTGGTGCGCCACGAACTTGGCCCTGATTTGGCCCCAGCGACCCCAGAAGCCTCTCTCTGCACAGATTGAGTTTGTTGCCTCCTTCTCTTTCTCTTGGAGGCCTGAGGGCCATCGTCTTCTAGATCCAAAAGTTCTGCCTGGGCCCTGTCTTCTTCCATGGTGGAAATAGGCAAAGCACAAGAGGTGTTGGAAGCAATCCTTGTATATGTGCTGTCTATTGGAAGGCCTTGATTCGGAGCAAACAAAAGGCTTAATGCTCCTGTGGCTGGGACAATTGAAAATGGCCACCCACCACATGTGTTATGGCCAATGACTCATAAAATGGCCGCTCACACATGCGTAGTTCTTAAAGAAACTGGCCCCAAGCTCTTTAGGCCAAACAAATGAGCCCTGAGCGATGAAATCCAGTGAAAAAGCAGCCACAATAAACTAGCCCAGCTGGGAGTTGCTTAATCAGCTGCTCTGATCTCAGCAATTTTGCTATGGAGAGCTGCAAGGGAAGCTTGCCAGACGCTCCCCATACTTACAGCCTCCCTGGAGCTCGTGGGCAGCATCAAATCTTTGCCGCTGCAGGAGACCGGGTCCCCGCTCTCCTGGAGGCACAGCTCCTCTGATCTCTGGGAGCTGTGCAAGAAGACTGATCTCTTTTGGTCCCTAGCTGCTGGTACTAAGAACTCTCTGACTGCTTCCAAAGACACAAAGTCAATAGACAAAAGGAGCTGAGTCAAAGCTGGGGATCCAGCGAGGGGCTGGCTTTTATATAGAGGCAGACTCACCTCTATGACATCACAGGGAGGAGTCTAACCCATCCTGGACTCTCGGCACAGCATGGTTGATAAGAGCTCATTTCAAAGATTATTTTCTTGTTTCATTCACTAAAATATTCCTATTTAAATTAAAGTTATGGTCTTGGATCCATTATCTTTAGTTAAAAATCAATGGAATGGTAAACTCAATACTATTACAACTCATTAAGAAGTCATGTTTGTTTCCAAGACTGCATGGCTACTGTGGAAATCTACTCCTTCATATTAAGCAAACTATATTTAAAAACACTGTCCTATCATTTGGACCTGGTAAAGTGTTTTGCTGGTTTCTGTCTAGTGATTTGTATTATCTGTATAAATAGATTAACCATAATGTTGTTGGCTAGGTTTAGAGTATTGTAAACCAGCGCTTATTCAATATGTTAAAATGGCTAGATTTACACAACAGACTAAAATCAATTACTCAAAACAATATTCTAGGCCATTAAGCAGGAATTAATCTTGCTCCTTTTTAATCCCCCAAGCTTCTAAAAAGCCAACTCCACAGGGGAAAAAACACATTGATGTTTAAATAATATTACTTATTATCTTCATGTTAAATAGCCACAGCAAGTTTACACACTAATTTATAAGAGTTTTATCCTTTTTGTAGTTGCTTAATCTTAGATATATGAGCTCAAAATTCATGCCTCAGAGGTTCCCAGAGTATTTTTTTCCCTTTAAACAGAACAGTGATACTAATTTGACTACTGCCAACTGATTCCCACTCATAAATACAATACATTATTTTCCTTAAAGGTTAATAAGTTTTCTCTTCTTCCAAAAATAATAGTTGATCACAACCATTTGAGACATAAAGCTGTTCTGAACTAATGCAATTTAGAGAAAATTACTACAGTAGTGTTGCTTCACTTCTGATATTTAAAAGCTGACTGAAGCTTCGTATCTTTTTATAATGATTTATTTACAATAAAGAGATGAACTCAACTAGCAATGTGAAGGGCCAAATAATTAAAATATAAAAAATTGGAGGGATGTGTTTGAATGTTTTAGGGGGGAAAAGTAAAAGAAAATCAAAATTTTGCTTCTTTTAGCCTTCAAATCGTTACTGGGAAGAGGGAATACCAAGAATACTGTTTTCCCAATCTTGGTATCTCTAATATATAGTTTTTTAAGTGAGCATAAATCATATACACACTACTCAACAGAATTGCCTGCAACAAATTTTTCAAATACACAAAGTATCCTATACCATCAGCCATATTTATTTGCCACACAATACAAAACATAATAGAGTACAGATATTCAGGACAAGATAAATAAAAAGATTTAGTCTAATACAAGCTGCTGTTTTTTTTTAAGATATACACCTAGAGGCGTATAATAGATCTTTTATTATATTCTAAAGATCAAGGGATGAGCAACTTTATGCAATCGAAAGCCATACATTGTGGGGGAAACGTCCTTTGAGGAACATTCTTGGTTTGGAAGGAACTAAAACGAACCTTTCAAGAGGGGTCTTTGGGAATTCTGGCAATACAAAATAGAGAAATAATAAGACTAGCAGCTTTTATTTTCATTGTTACTTTCATTAAAGCACAGTGAAAATCACAGAGAAAAATTGTGTTTTGCTACTTATTATTACTTATTTTGAGTGACTACAGTGTAATGGCAAAGATTTAGAGCTGTGATGGCGAATCTATGGCACACGTACCACATGGTGGCATGCAGAACCATTTGTGCGGGAACACGAGCCCCAGCCAAACTTACCTGCACTGCGCATTCATGCACCTCCCAGCTAATTTTTGGCCCATTTGAGGCCACTTTCGACTTCCCAGAGGGAAGCCTCTGCCACCTGGGAAGCTGAAAAACATGCCTTCCAGAAATACCGGAAGTATCTGTTTTCAGCCTCTGGAGGGCCTCTGGAGCTCGGAGGAGGTCATTTTTGCCCTACTGGAAGGCTCGAGAAAAGCCTTTGCAGCCTCGGGAGGCTTAAGAAATACCAGAAGTGCCGAAATGGGCCCATTTTTTTGTCCTCCAAAGGCTGCAGAAGCTTCTCTTGAGCCTCGGGGGGGGGGGGGATTTCAGAAATACCAGAAGTGCCAAAACGGACCCATTTTTTGTCCTCCAAAGGCTGCAGAGGCTTCTCCTGAGCCTCGGGGGGGGGGGGCGAAAACAGGCTCCCCCAGGCTCCAGAGGGTCTTTGGAGGCTGAAAATGGGCACTTCCAGTATTTCCAGAAGGCCCGTTTTTTGGCCTCCCAGGTCTGCAAAGACTTCCCTCGAGCCTCCAGAGGGCGAAAACGACTTCAAACAGGCCGAAAATCAGCTGGGAAGCACACGCATGCGCAATGCCGGTAAGGAGGCAGGGCCAGGGTGTTGTGCACGTGTGCACTGGTGGAGCAGGGCTCATTGCATTGTGAGTGGCGGCACACGTGCACTTTCAGCACACCATAACAAAAAGGTCCACTATCACTGATTTAGGGGCTTTCTAATGCACTAGTCTTCTTTCTAGTTAACTTTTTTTTATTCCTAAAGATAGTATAACAACTTGAGAAATTAATATTTGGAAATATATTAAATGTAGCAGATATTATATAAAGCTGTTATAGACAATAAATCTAGCTAGAGATAAAAAAAATACCTTTGAGAGAGACAGAAAAAAAATGGAGGGAACTTAAAAAAAGCTTTTAAAAGCATTTTCCTATTTCATTACTTTTCTAAATCACATCTTCAATGAAGTTTTGAAACTTAATCTCTGCTAAATTCATATAGCAAAGGCTAGCATAACAAATTACATAAGCTAATTGTGTAATGTGGGAAGAAATACTTCCTTTTTTAATTAACTTCATTGCATAACCCTACAAAAATATTTCACATTCCCACACTATAATTCATTTTCTACATCTGTCATTCTCCTCCCTATTTTTTGCAAAGTGGAATGTTTTAGCCTTTTTAACTTTATAAAATGTGGGTTTGTTGAAAAACTGTATTAAGAATTTTAAATTCAGACACATATACGCATAGAAGGCAATTACTATACCAGCCACTTGACTTAAGTCTTTTTAAATCAACTTTGGCATTTCCAATACTTTTAATTACAGCAGTCAATATTATAACATGGTACCTTGCAAAAAGCACCTGAAAAGTATAGAATAGTGAAGGAGAAAAATGTTTAGGAAAAATGGAAAATTCTGAAAAATGGGATACTTAAAACCTGAGCACAAAAAATACAGAAAACAAAATAAAATGGGAGGTATCCAATGAAACTATTAAGATTACACATAAACTATAGAAGATAAGCTAATAAACTGGGAAAGAAAAAGTATCAAAAAAACAGTCTGAATCTCTCAAGATGGCACCAGAAAAACTAAAAATCAAAATAATCAGAGGCTAGAAATAAATTCCAGATGTAATAAATAAAAGTCCTTTGGGTATATGTAGAAGGAGAGAAACAGGAAGCAGTCAGGTCACTGATTGGAGAAGGTGATCATTTGCTATCAGGCAACAAGAGGCTAAACTGCTTATTTTCTATTTTGTATGCCTTTTCACAAAAGAAAAAAATGGTCATCATAAATTAAGTAAAGCCAATAACTAGGGGAAAATGATCTAATCTGTCAAAGCATTACTATGGGGAGAGGGGAGGTGTACAAAGAGAAATACAGATTAAAAGAGGTAAGGAACTGGTACGAGATTTCCTAACTGCCTTGAACACATTTGTTCAAGTGGGCCCAGATGGATTGTATCCCAGAGTGCTAAAAGGACTGGCAGATGTGCTTTCAGAAACATTGTCCAAATTTTTTAAGGACTCCTGAAGTACAAAGAAAGTGCCAGAAAACTGACAAAAGAGCTAACATTGTTCTTCAATCTTTAAAAACAGAATAAAAAAAAATAAAGACAGAAAAAGCCAGACCAGTCATCCTGACATCAATACGTAAGGGAATTGTAGAAAAGATCAACATGCAGTTAGTTTGAAAGAGTCAGAAAGGAAAAACAGATTACTAGAAGCCAGGATGAATTTGATAGAAACACTTGTGCTAGACAAATCTTTTTTTTTTTATATATATAAAACTTAGGAAACGGTGTACTATGCTCAGACCTCAGTAAGTTGTTTAACAAGGTTGACCGTAACTGTTAAGCCTGGGTTCCCCAACCAGGGTTAGGTAGACAAGCTAAACAGAATGTGCAGCATTAGTCAGATAGGCACACAGATAAATGAGTGAGCTAAGCTTGTATGTTTATTAACATACAGTAAAAATAACAGATACGCTTGTGCTATCAAGAATATAGTTTATTCCATTATAAGTTCATGGCATAGTCATATAACAGTCCAATAGTCATGTATCAAGTAGTCAGTCCATTCAGGGATATTCAGTTAGCAAAGTCTATGTAGAATATCCTATGTCAGTTCACTTACAAATCAGTCCTTTCTTGTCTCTCCCGTTCGAGCAATGCAGGCTTGATTCCAAGCAGTAATCAGGGATCATCAAAGCCAGAGTGAGCAAGCTGTAGACTTGCTACTTTTATATTGTTTTCATAACCACTCCCTTAATTACTTTTCCACAGTTAAAGCTACAGACACTTTAACATACATAACTATGATTCATAGTTATTATTTCACCTAAACCAGTTAGGGTAAACAATGTTATCCCTAACATTCTCCTCTTTAAGGTTAAATAATAACTATGAATCATTTACATCTTTAAATTATATTTTTCACAACTTTCTTTAAACTTAATTGCCCCTTGAGCTTTTGTAAATTGGTCTGCAATGTTTTCTTCTGACATGCAGTATTCCAATTTTATTAGTCCATTTTTCACTGATTCTCTTACATTTAAATATCTTATATCAGTATGTTTTGATCTAGTTTTTACAGCAATACTAGTAGCTAACTTTATAGCTGCTTGGTTATCCTCGTACACAATAATGGAATCTTTTACAGTTATACCCATGTCTAGTAATAACTGTTTGTAGAAAATCAAGTCAGTGCATAATAATGACAGAC
>BLBF01000017.1:12485456-12536393 GCA_015471245.1 Laticauda colubrina | reverse complement strand
CAGTTCACTTACAAATCAGTCCTTTCTTGTCTCTCCCGTTCGAGCAAAGCAGTCTTGATTCCAAGCAGTAATCAGGGATCATCAAAGCCAGAGTGAGCAAGCTGTAGACTTGCTACTTTTATATTGTTTTCATAACCACTCCCTTAATTACTTTTCCACAGTTAAAGCTACAGACACTTTAACATACATAACTATGATTCATAGTTATTATTTCACCTAAACCAGTTAGGGTAAACAATGTTATCCCTAACAGTAACCTTCTTGATAACATGGAACAAAATTATGTAGATGGTCCCACTTATGGATGGATTGGTAGATGGTTGAGCAAATTCAGCTAGCTAGTACTCAGTCCTTAATGTGTTTATGTCAACATGGAGGAATCTATGCGCTGGATTACTTCAGGGTCTGTCCAGTGCTCTTTCCCACTTTTATAGTGACTTAGAGGAGGGGATAGAAGGAAGGTTCATCAAATTTGCAGACAACCCAATGCTGGGGGATATAGGAATTGTAGCACCTCAGAAGACAGGTTCAAAATTCAAAACAATAAGCAAACAGTTCAGTAACAAGCAATGTAGGGTTCTGCATTTAGGGGGGAAAAAAAAAACAGTCGTGTAGGTACAAGACAGGTAGTAGATGTCCGATTAAGCATCAGCCAGGCAGGATGGGAATGCTTCAAGTCCTGTTAGTTAAGGAATGTCAACTGATGGGGCCCCAAAGTTGTGTCTTTTCTGCCATAGTACCCATCCTACAGAACATTCCCCCTCTGGAGGATGGCCCTGACCCTTCTGGCCTTTCACAAGTTTCTAAAGATTTCATTGCATGCCCAGGTTTGGGGCTCACAGTGTGTAACAGTACCAAAGGTGGGATTCAAAAATCCTAGCAACCAGTTTGCTGCCCAGTTGCTGGATGAGTGTGGGCATGGCCTGCCAGAACTTCCAGGAGGGCCATTTTTCACCTTCTCAAGGGTCTGAGTCTTCCCTCGGGCCTCTTGAGAGGATGAAAACAACCTTCCCTCAGACTCTGGAAGCCCTCTGGAAGCCGGAAACAGGCTCATTTTGTGACTTCCGGTACTTCTGGTAGGGCCATTTTTTGCCTTCCCAAAGGTCCAGAGGCTTCCCTTGGGCCTCTGGGGAGGGCGGAAACAACCTCCCTCAGGCTCTGGAAGCCCTCTGGAAGCCGGAAACAGGCCCGTTTGGTGACTTCCGGTACTTCTGGTAGGGCCATTTTTTGCTTTCCCAAGGGTCCAGAGGCTTCCCTCGGGCCTCTGGGAGGGCAAAAACAGCCTCCCGCGGGCTCTGAAGGTCATTCAGAAGCCAGAAAGGAGCATTGGTCCTACCTGAATGCTTCTTCTCAGGGAGCCGAAGGGAGAATCCAGGATGGGTTTCATAGTCTCATAGCTCTGCAGACTAAGTTGAAAAACTGAGGACACATCCCCTGGTAAAGGTCCCCAGTTCTGAATGACGTTGAAGTGAATCCAGCTGCTCCTTGTCTCTAACAGATAGCTTATTTGATACTGCGAGAAAAAAACATTTCCTCCCTACTCCGACCAAAAGAATATAGGGTGGGACTGGATTCTCCCTTCGACTCCCCGAGAAGAAGCATTCAGGTAGGACCAAGGCCCCTTCTCCACTGAGCCAAAGGAAGAATTCAGGATGGGACATACCAAAGCTGGCTGATGGCTGTCCTACGGGAGGGAACTGGATTGGTTGGAGGTCCCCACTTCTACATAAATGCCCTGCAGGACTCATCTTCCAAAGAACGCCTCTGCTGAGGCAAAAGAGTCAATTTTATAATGTCTTATGAATGGGGTCACAGATGACCAAGTCGCAGCTTTACAAAAGTCCAGAACCGAAGCCTGCATTGCCCAGGCTACAGTGGTTGTCGCACTCCTGGTTGATTGTGCAGTGATTCTCCTGGGCACAGGAAGAGCCAGTAACTCATAGGCCTTCACAATACAGGCTCTAAGCCAGCAGCCCACAGCAGAAGGAGTCACCTTGCGACCCAAAGTTGATGGCTGAAAGGAAACGAACAGGGCTTCAGTCCTCCTAAAAGAGGAGGTCGTTTTGATGTATATAAGGAGGGCCCTCCTAACATCCAAGGTGTGCCATTTTCTCTCCAGTGAATGGATAGGCCCTGGACAGAAGTCAGGCAAAATCAATTACTGTTAGCGATGGAATAAGGAGTTCACCCTGGGCAGAAAGGTAGGGTCCAACTGCAGAACCACCCTGTCTGCATGGAAAACACAGGTCCTTTCTGATGGATAAGGCTGCCAACTCCGAGATACGCCTGTCCGAAATAAGGCCACTAAGAATGACACCTTACACGTGAGTAGGCAAAGGCTGACTTCATGCAAGGGTTCAAATGGGGGAGAAGTCGGTGCCTGCAGGACCCTAGGCAAATCCCAGTTGGAGTAACGGTGGCTTCAAATTAGTGGCTCCCCTAAGGAAGGCTTTCACCCTGGGTTGTTGGGCCAGAGTGGATGAGTCATTGACCAGAAAAACCGAGGCCAAGGCAGGCATTTGTCTCTTCAAGGTACTGAGAGCGAGACCTCTGTCCAACCAGTACTGCAGGAACTCTAACACATTTGCCACAAACACAGCAGTAGGTTCCAACAGGTGACTGGCACACCAGCCGCAGAAAATCCTCCATGATGTGTTGTATATCCTGGTCATGGAATGTCTTCTGGCCACCTGGATGGTCTGAATGACCCCTCTGGAAAACTTTTCCTGTTTCAGGAGCACCCGCTCAAGCACCAGATGGTCAATCAAAATCAGTCTGGATCTGGGTGCTCGATCAGGCCCTGGCTGAGGGAGATCCTGTGTGGGGGAATTCTCCAGGGTCTGGCGACCAACAGGCCCACCAGGTCAGCAAACCATGGGCGCCTGGGTGAGAAAGGGCCTACCAACAGAACCTCCACCCTCTCTGTCAGTACCTTTCTGATTGTCCCCAGTATTGGACGGCTGAACCGTTCCGTAATCTCCTGGAACAGACTGGGATGCAGTTGCCATTCTGACTGGTTAACTGTTAACCAATCTGCTTGCACAGACTGGAAATTCCAAAGATGTTTTCTGCTCGCAGGGACAACAGGTGACTCTCCGCCCACCTGCACAACTGAGTCACCTCCTGCATTAGAGATCTGGAGCGAGTACCCCCCTGCCGATTTATGTGGGCCTTGGTGGCCACATTGTCTGTGGGGAGAAGAACCTGTTTCCCCATCACCTTAGATCCTTGAGAGTTAAGTGGGCAGCCCTGAGCTCAAGCCAATTTATGCTGTGGGCAAGCTCCTCCTGTGACCACCTAACCTGGAGTCCCAGGTGGGCTCCCCACAACCATACAAACTGGTGTCGGTGGTGATGGTAATCCTCTGGGGCTCCCTGTACAAGCGACCCTGATCCATGGCTCAGGAATGCCACCAATTGAGAGATTGAAGAACCAGCAAGGGGACGCAAACCTTCCTTGGTGAGTTGCCCCTGCCCGCCTTCTAGTAGGGGAGCAGGAACCACTGCAGGGTTAGGGCATGGAAGCGGGCCCATGGGACGATCCCGATGCACGATATCATCTTGCCAAGACGTTGAGACAGCAAGATGATAGGTGCCTCTCTGGCAGAAAGGATCTGTGATGTGACGTCCCTTATACTGTCTCAATGCTCCTGTGAGAGAAAGACCTGGGCAGTTAAGGTGTCTATGATAGCCCCCAAATGCAAGAGATGGGTCAATGGTATCAGGTAGCATTTTTCCAAGTTTATCGAGAACCATGGTCTTGAAGGATCTGATTGTCAACATCATATCCTCCTCCGCCTGGGATCTGGAAGAAGATGCAATCAGTCATTCAAATAGCATGGGTAAGGATCTGGGGTATGCTGCTACAGCCACCAGGAGCTTGGTAAAAGTCCATGGGGCTGATGACAGGCCGAACGGGAGAGCCCTGTATTGAAAATGGTGGCTGCCATAACAAAACCTCAGGAACTGATAGTGGGGTCTATGGGCACATGGAAGCAGGCCTCTGTCAGGTCTACCGAAGCCAAAAAAATCTCCCTCCTGCAGGCCCTGTAGAATGGAGGGAGTGCACATTGAATCTTCGGTAGATTAGATGCCTATTGAGCCCTTTCAAGTTGAGGATTGCTTACCACCCCCACGCCCCGAGGCCTTTGGAATCACAAACCAAATTGAATAGAACCCGTCTCTCCTGGTCTCCAGGAACCAGCTGGATGGCTTGAGTGTCCAGCAGATGGTGGATCACCGATTCCATGAGATCCCTCCTTGAGGGGTCCCTTGAGATGGGGCAGCACACAAAGGCCCTGGGGGAGAGGAAAGAAACTCCCGAGAGAGACCTGATCGTAAAGTTGTCAGGATCCAAGTGTCCGTCATGATCTGTTCCCACCTCTGCCAGAACAGTCCCAGATGGCCCCCTATAGGAGAAGAGGCTTGGGTGTCACTTGTTGCATCTGAAAGGTCTGTTGAAACCCCGACAGGACCTTCTGTCATCTTGCCTCTGATTCCCTCTAGCGGCAAAGGCCAGTCTGTCGGCCTGAGATCCAGAGCCTTCCCAAAAGGCCTCTCTCCTTTGAAGGGAGCAAACACCAGCTTCCATTTGTTTCTGGCATCCATCTGCCAATTTCTTAGCCAGGTGAGCCTTCGTGCTGTTACAGATGAGGCCATGGCTCTGGAAGAAACTTTGGCTGATGTGAGGGTGGCATTAGCTGTCGACTGAGCTGTGGCTATTGTCTTACTTAAGTCCTGATGCACCCTGAGGTCCTCAGATGGGATTCTACCCTGCAGCTGCCGCAACCACCCATTAAATAAGGTAGACTCAGACCCACTGTGGCAAGTATACCCCCCAAGGGACTCCCACTGCTTTTTAATCACATTCATAATGTCTGGGGCACAGGTACAGCATCCACAACAGATGCTTTCTCAGTAAATAGGTAATCTTCCTGATCCTCCCCCTGTGGGGGAAGATCCCGGGTGACCTTGTCCCTTTTTAAGATGAGCTGTGCTCTTAGCCTTAACCAGCAGAGTCTTGAAGAGAGCCAGCTGGAAAAGGTCCTTAAAGGAGGGGGGACTTGCTACCTCTGACTCCCCATCCAAAAAGCCCTCTCTGGAAGGAGGTCACTCTCAGAAACATAAGACTGGTTTCTTTCCGAAGGGGATGCAGAATGATTTCTGAAGTAGATCGGCTGTTCTGCATAAGCCTGCCCCAAAGAATGCCTCTGTTGGTGTCCAAACTAGGCAGCTGGCGCAGCTGGTTGACTTCAGCCTGAAATTCTTGTCGAAGTGTTTGGGAGATCCAGGCTCTCATGAAGGATGGCATCTTCGCCTGTGGGTCTCCTCAGGCTACAACCCAACCACTGTAGAGAAAAAGCTGGCTTCAGACATAGGTCTGATTCTGCTGGAGGCTTGGCTTCTACGTGCAGCAATCAAAAATCCTTGTGATGGCTTTTTATTTATGATTATTATTTTACAATTATTATGAGTGGCTTTTGCCTTGATTTGGAGGTTTCCCTGCAAATCCTGAGTACTTGGCCCATCAAGAGATTAGGCAGTCAAATATTGTCTATCTGCCAATTGGTTTTGCTGCCAGCCATCTTGTGGGAGCAGAGGAGAGATGGCTCTGTTTTCAGCCATCTTGGTGTCTCTCACCACCTTATCAAACTCCTTATCTAGGGCTTTTTGTCTGGCCTGCCTATCCTCTGCCCAAGAGGGTCTTTTAGGGGCTAGGGTCCTAGCTCTGATCCTAGCTGCTCCCTTCAGCCCAGCAGACCTGGACTTAGTTAACAGATAACAGATAAACAAAGTTGGAAGGGACCTTGTAGGTCATCTAGTCCAGGGGTCCCCAACCACCGGGCCCTGGACCGGTACTGGTCCGTGGATCATTTTGTACCAGGCTGCAAAGAATGAATAATCGTGATTAAAATATATTTTTTATATCAGCTAAAGCTAAGAAGCCCTTTACTATTGGGGAAGAATTGATTTTGCCGGTCCTTGAAAAAGTGTTTCTGCGTGAAACTGGTCCCTGGTACAAAAAAGGTTGGGGACCACTGATCTAGTTCAACCTCGCCCAAGCGGGAGACCCTACACCATTTCTGACAAATGGCAGTCCAATCTCTTCTTGAAAGTCTCAAGTGATGGCGCTGCCACAGTTGATCCCCTTGCAGCTCTCTCCCTACTCTGCTGAGGAGCTGATAATTCTTGACCAGCTCCTCTGGTGGCCATTTTGAGCCCGCCAAAAATAATTGTCACTGACAGGGAGAGAGAAAAGGAAAAAAAGGGGCAAAAGAAAAAGAAAAACAAAATTTATTTGATCTAGAGCTGTCTGCTTTGGTCACAGCAGCTGTCCACCACTTCAGGAGGCTAGTGCGACCCAGAAGTGGTGAGCTCAGCACAGTTCCGCAATTTAAGGCAAGAGTCAAAGCAAAAGGGAAAAAAAATGGCTGACTCTTTAAAATTGCTACAAACCCTGACAGATCAGAGGCTTGCAAGCCAGTGCTGGCTGCACTGCAATCAATTTGGCAGTCTCAAGCGTCTCACAGCTGCCACGGTGCTCTGGTGACTGGAGAGGGGGTCAGGATTCAATCCAGATGGCCAATACCCCCCTCAAGGGGCAATCCTGGAGACGAACTGCAGAATTGTCCCTAAATGACCACCAACGCCAAAAAGGGGCAGAAGCGCGTCACAGTTTTCGCAGCTAGCACAGATCAATATGAACAGACTGGGAGAAAGTGAGTTGAATAAGACACTGAGTTGAATCCCGCCACTCCAGCCCAGGCCACATGGGCTTTCAGTGGCACCTCCAACCAAATTTACAATCACAATTCCAAAAAAACCAGTCCACCAGCCAAGAAACTTTTTAAAAGGCAGTAAAAAAAAATGCAAAAAACAAAAGCAAGACATTTTTTAAAAGGCAGTAAAAAAATACTGCAAAAAATAAAAGTGTTAACCAGCAAGCCTGCTCTAAGCCTCTTGAAGAGAAAAAACTCAATCCAGGGGGTGATTCTTCTACAATCTTAACTATTTGGATCCCTTAAAGGGTGGTCTGAACACGCTGAGACCGAGTGAAGAACTGGGGACTTTTACCAGGGGGTGTATCCTCAGTTTTTCAATTCGGTCTGCAGAACTATGAGACTAGAGACTATCATCCTGGATTCTCCCTTTGGCTCAGTGGAGAACAGGCCCATTTCCAGACTTCTGGAAGGCCCCTCCCAGAGCCTCTGTGCAGTCCCTGCACTTACCTGCATCAAAAATGGACTGGGTGGAGACTTCTGGGAGAGGTGGGGTGGGCAGGGCCAGCCAGTCAGTTCAAATACCAGTTCAATGCAAATTTAACATCCATTTCGCTCGAACCAGTAGAATCCCACCCCTGGACCCATTTTTTGGTTATGGAGAGTGATTGTGGACAATAATACTTTCTTATCTGTTGTTTTAATAAGTCAAAAATAAAATATTATCACAGTTAAGTACTAATGGGTAGAAGGTTTACTGAGAGAAATCCAAAAACAAAATAAGGAACAATTTTCTGACCCTGAGAGCTATTAAGTCAATGGTTCTTATGCTATTTCACCCATCTCAAATAAAAACATTGTACACAATAGTTTTGACAGCAAGAGTCCCAAACTGGATCCTTCATTTATAAACAGTAACAAATTGCTGCATTATCCCCAGGATATGTCCAAATTATTCCCTTGGGGCTAATTTCTGTTCCATTGTTTTAAACATTAGTTGTATCTCTTGTAATTTTGCGTGCTCCATCACTGGAAATTTTCCCCTTTGCTAAAAAGTCAGGAATGGTATTAGGATTCCTGCCCTACATAGCAAGTTGGCTTAGTGGAACTGAATTTGTAAGGCAGATGATTCTCAAATATAACAAAAAAAAAGCCATTACATGACACGCATTTCATTTTTACATTAAAAAACCCCTCATATTACACAGGACAATTCAAATTTGTGTTTGGAATGGAATAGGCTTATTTTTCCGAGGAGCATATTTACAAATATCCAGTGAAAAGAACACATAGCAAAGAATGATGTTAGTCTGTTTTAAACCAAGATATATTTATTTTCATACATTAAATTTATATGCTTCCCACCTGTTGTGCAACTTTGAGTGGTGTATAAATTGATAAAGTATCTCAATATCTTAAATTGAAGAGTAGTTTTTGTTTCAAATAGTGAAGGACCACTATTATTTGAGTCAACAAGAGAGATCTAAATAAACAGCCAGCCTCTGTATAAGGTAATCTTAGAGACCACTTATTTTTATACTCAAATATATTTGCCTAATAATTATTTTAAGTTTCTTTCTTCCAGTCAAATTCAAATACGTATTCTCTGGTCTGCAAGTTTTTGACATGATTCAATTTAAACCAAACAAAACTGATACACAAACTGAAACTATGCATGAGGACAGCATGTCCAAGTTTAAATCCAGACTACCTCAATCACTTATTAAGGCAATGGGAGGTCAGAAGAAAAGTGCCTAATGGCAGTAGAATGTACAAGAGCTTCTCCTTACCAACAGCTAAGAAATTATCCACAACCAAATTCAGATACAGGTAAACTTAATCTGAGAGAAATTCATGCAGTTTGCAAGAAGTTGCAAGGAGGAGAATAACAGGGACCAGAGGCTTCAATTCCCTTGTCACCACATAGGCAATCTTTCTACTTATAAACAGATCCCCACTGCCACATAATTTATCATGTGATTTCACTACATATAAGGATCTAGTAAAGCTGTATATTATAGTACATTTCAATAGATGCATTTTCATTCAGAGTATTTCAAATGTTCCACATCCTGCTGGCTTAAAAACTGTTAGCAAGAAATGCAAGTACTGACAGAGAGATGTTTGCCTCTTTGTCTTTTCCCTAAGAGAGGGTTTATTTTCCTTTAATCTCTTCCACCTAATTATGAGCAATAAGAGGAAATATATATTGTAGAAGTAATGGAAAGGAATAGAATAAGAACAGCTCTAATCTAGGAAGAATACCTAGTTGTGTGGATTATTTAATCTTCATCAATATTCATTTTAGTCTGTCCCCTTTTAGCATAAAAAGCTAGCAGGATAAGCCAATGTTAGATTTCTCCCCTCTTAAGATCAAATCTTGCCCATTGGGAAAGACAACCAATCCTATGCCCACCACCGTCTCAAATGGGAGGGGGAAAGAGCAGCAATCTAGAGAACAGGAACAACAGTGTTCCTAGACAGCAAAGGCCAAGGCCATAACATCATGGCTCTAGATCCACCCATGTTGATGTAAGTGTATCCATGGCAACTTTCAATTAAAAAAAAAAAATCCCACCTACATTGGCTGTACTACCAGTAGGTTGCTATGTTTTAGTTTCCAGGCACCTTTTCCCCCTCCCTTCTCAAGGCCTAAGTAGATATTACATCGGAGCTGCTGAGTCTACGTGTGTGCCCAGATGGAATTAAAAGAAAAGCAGCCACAAAAGACCAGCAGCAGAAACAGGAAAATAATACAAGTTGAGAAGTTGCTTAATTCTTGTCCGTTTCTTCTGTTAGATATTTCCCCACTGTTTACACAATAAAGAGAACTTGGAAGAATAATTCTAAATGTAAACACAACTGAAGAAAAAAGGTTTAAATGGTCCTGCAATTTTTTTTATTTCCAATGGCAATGTGTCTATGTATTCTTTAGATACTGTTAGATATGCCTCTGGTATAATCCTTAGTTTGGCTTTTATAGAATTCCCCAACCTAGAGAAGCATTTTGAGAAGCAAAGAAAAACAGGGACCCATGTTCTGCTTAAACCGAGCAAAAAGCTGTCTACAAAACAACCAAAGCAAACCAAACTTACTGCATCCTCAGCAGATTCAGGGAGAAACTTTTTAACAGTTTATATACATAGATAAAAGCTATTATCAGGCTCTTAAAATATATTCAGCTTTCTTAAATAAACCTAATTTAGGGATGATTCAAACATAGTCTCACCTCACTTTTTTCCCGTTGCAATATCCTGAAAACTTCATTAATGTGTCATTGAAATTACTAAATGGTGGTGGCAGTATAATTTCTTACTGATTTTCATTTTAAAATCATGGGAAAACTGCATGCAAGCCTTCATTATTTTTTTAAAAAATGTGCATATTACCCAAAGTAAAAGAAAACTTAAACCAACATTCAAACGTTCTTAAAATCTTATTTGTCTTATATGTCTTATTTCCACATTATGACATCATCACTATGATCCCAGCCATTCTTATTCCCTCCCCCACAAGAATGTTAAAGTTGATGTTTCCAACTCCTTAACAGTTGCCTATTCTGTTTTAATCCATTAAAAAGACGTATTTGGAGCAAAGCAAAAGCTGTAGCTTATTAACAATTTTTCCCCCTACAGATGAGTAAGAAAAACAAGATTCTTTAGAAACAACTCCAGTCTAGGCGTGCTATCCATGCCTCCACTTTTGCTTCAGGGAAAGTAGTTCAAGGCATGCTAAAGCACATAAATTGCAACCAATTCATGCAGAAGAACATGTCACCAACTCATATACCAATACACAAAAATGTCTACTTACATTGGGTAAGCCAACAATCAGAAGGAAGGTATTCACATAAATGTCTTTTGTAGATTTATGAAAATAAACAAACTAGAATAGGCATGCCTAAACTACTCTGCCATAAGCATAACATTCTACTAATAATACAACTGTTTAAAGCATATATTCAGGATTAAACCAAATTGGATCAGATACTAATCTTTCTTCTGGGATGATCCAATTTTTAAAATTACCTTTTAAAAAGTTTAGCCATTCTTCTATCAGATATCTGATTTTTTGAAACATATTTCAACATTTGTATCTGCATCTTTGGCACAGAACCTACACTTCTAGCAGTTCAAAACACTTCTGCCTAATTTTTTTCCATTTTATCTTGCCCAAAGGCATATATTAAGTAGGTTAAATAATAAGAACAAACGGTACTAGTAGGAGAGCAGTGCTACAGTGCTTCTGAAGATGGAAAAACAAATCAAAATGATCAGCACAACACAACACAGCCAAACTATAATCCCACATTAACTGCAACATATTGTAGAAGCATTGAAACACATGTGATATTTAGAGCAGAACATGTGATCCTTTGTCAAAAGGCCTATTTTCACTGAAATAACATTGATACAATGCTGTCAAGCCACAGTAAAGATGTCTTCTCTTCCATTAACTACTTACTGACTCAATGCTAATATGACAGGGTCTCAAAGATATATTTTCTCTTCCACAAACAACTCAATCTTCAGCCTTTTGACAGCTTTGAATTAAAAATTGATTGGTAATTTTCATTATGAAGACAAAAACCTTATTTCAGTTTGGCAGATTCGACAGTAAAAGGCTACAAATCAGTGCAATTTTCAAGCAGCTCAATAACTAAAGTAAAAACGCTGTACATTTGCCTGTGATACTCTACTTATATCAATTCTGATACAAAGTTAGGAAATATTTTGTGTTCAATTCAAGATCAGACTCCTTTACTGCAGCCAGTTTTATAATTATTTTGATTGTGGAAAAAATATACAATTGCAATTATGCAAACTACTGCCAACCAAAATACCTTTTTTCATTCCCAAAAATATAAATTTATCCTTTTAACACAATACTCTTTAAATATAGAATCTATAAAATAAAAAAAAACAGATTGTATAATTGTCATAGAAAATGTAAGTTTTATCTAAGTTTTAATGTAAGTGTATTTACAATAAAAAATAATTCTAATTCTAAAACCCAATGCACGAATTCTCCCCAAGTTCTAAAAACCAATTATTTACAAAACCAATCATTTACAAAACTAAGCTAAATACATGATGCTTACATCAACAAGAATCACAATGTCAACTTATTACTTGAAGAATAATAACACTTGGGAAAACTATTTTTTAAAAATTTACATGATTTCTAATCTGATCCTATCATACTACTCTGGGTAGTTTGCCTTAATTAAAAAATAAAACTATTACAATAAAAGAATATTAATAAATTCAGCCAGTAAAAGCAGCAATATCCATATGTTAATATGCAAACGCCTAAAACAGAACTGCCTGGATTGTCTCCTAATACCAGGAATCATCCTTACTTTAGGAGGTAGATATCCACCTTTCAGAAAAAAAAAAATGTACATTTGTGTGTGTGTGTTTTTTAAAGCAACACAGAACAAGCATAGTGACTACAGCATGAATATACACTCTGTATTGGGTTTTGTAATATATAAATCATAATAGGTTGAATCCACAGAGTACACTAAGCCAAAATACTTTTCTAATTTTCTTACTTAATTTCTAAGTAAGGCATGAAAGGCAGCTGGGTGACTTTGGGCCAGTCATTCTCTCCGTCCAATCCATCTCAGAGGGTTGTTGAAGAAAATTAGCAGGAGAAAGTATTGTGTACGTTTGCTGTCTTATAAAAATAATAAAAGTAGGATAAAAATGATAAAAAAAAATAATTTCTGGCAGAACTGTTTTGGCCATCTTGACAGATAAATCCATGGTTATGAGAATGTAATGCATTTTTGTATGTCTTTAACAAGGCATAAATAAGGAATTTTACTGTACCTACATGGGCTAGCCAGCAGGCTAATACATTTGGCTGTTTTGTGTACAATGTGGATTTAACAGAATAGGAAAGGACCTTGGAAATCTTCTAGTCCAACCCTCTGCTCAAGCAAGAAATCCTATTTTAGGGGTGCCAAACTCGCGGCCCACAGGCCGGATGTGTCACGCACTGGCCACGCCCACCCCTGGTTTAGCAAAGGGAAAAAAGTCATGATATGTCACATGACGACATGACACCGTGAGTTTGACCCCCTTGCCCTATACCATTTCAAACAACTAGTTGTCCAATCCTTTCTTTAAAATGTCTATAGTGTTGGAGCACCCATAACTTCTGGGTGCAAGTTGTTTCATTATTCTGTCAGGAAACTTCTCTGTAGTTCTAGGTTGCTTCTTTCCTTGATTTGTTTCCATTCATTGCTTCTTGTCCTGCCTTCAGATGCTTTGGAGAATAGGCTGACCCTCTCTTGATTTGCAAAGATTTAATAAGAAGTATCTCAGCACACTGTAATGTCCTGGATATAAAATATTAGAAAATATAGGTAATTTAGAGCAGGGGTCCCCAACAACTGGGCCCCGGACTGGTACTGGTCCGTAGATCATTTTGTACTGGGCCGCAAAGAATGAATAATCGTGATTAAAATATATATAAAAATATCTTTTTAGTAAAGAAATAGTAAAGAAGCCCTTTACTATTGGGGAAGAATTGATTTTGCCGCTCCTTGAAAAAGTGTTTCTGCGTGAAACTGTTCCCTGGTACAAAAAAGGTTGTGGACCATTGATTTAAGAGTCTTTGGTCAACAACTATATTTTGAGAAAGGAAGTTTTTTTTGAGGAAGCACAGGGATAAGAGGTCCCTAAATTACAAACCTGAACCTAACTCATGAAAGGACCATTAAAAAGAGAGAATTTTAAGTATTGGACTACACAACCATTCCAATCCTTTCTCTTTCTTCAGACTAGTTGCTTTTTAAGAAATCACAAAGGAAAGATATATGCTATAATTTTATTTTACCCCTCTAAGTGTCAGTTCTCACTTCTCTAACATGTTGATCTTTTCATCAGATATATAATCTCATTCTGTTGTAAAGAAACTACTAAACTTTTTTTTTGGTACTGCTATATATAGATTCAAGCTTTTCCACAAAAACATGTGATTTTCCTCACTAGACACCTGGAATAATGTAAAAAATTGAAAGTGAATGATTGCATAGTTTTGCTCTGCTTGTGCATTCTTTTAAAATGCAAGTAAAGTAAAATACTGTTTAACTTAGATTTTAACTAAAATCTATATTTTTTGTGCCAAAATGCTCACCAAATAAACATGTTGTAATCTCTATTTTTTTATATGTTAGCAGCCCTTCAAAAATATTGATGTATATGAATGCTTCAGATTTTCCTTGCTTACATGAGCATTATTGTTTCATGTCAATTGCTATCAATGTTCTGGAGGATATATTTCATGACATAAAGTCTTTAAAATACTAAAAGTATATGTGTTTTTCTCTAGAAATAATTCCTTATCTTAATAAGCTTTAAAAATAAAAACTAGCTGCAATTAATTAATTATCCATTACTTGTAAATAAGCTCCATTAAACTCAATGGGACTTCTGATAAGATTACATTAACAATTATCCTAAAATTATCCTATGCCATCTGGCTAAGACAAAACTTGCCAGATTATAACTGGTTTCTAACAGCCATAATATAAACTGTATGCTTTGACATTATCTGTGCAACATGTTTGTACTACCGGTATATAGTTTGTACTATATAGTTTAATGCAACACGTGGACCACTTATTTGGCTGAAACAAGTCATAACTGAAATGACTGATGATTTAACAGAAAAGCTATGTTTCTTATCTGTAATAGAGATTATGGACAAATGCATATATACTTATATTACAAAACCTAATATCAAAGACAAAAGTTTAATTAAAGGAATCTTTTCTCCGGTAGAATTATTTATTCAAGAATCAAGCTAATTCACAAATCAATTCTTCACAGCATTCTGCTTAGGCTTTAGGAAAATTGTGAAGGCCTACCTGTTCTGTCTTGCATAAGAGGAGGTGGGGTTGTAACTGAAGGTGGGGTTCACAGTCACATGGTGTTTGCGTTTTTTGTTTTAATTTCTGTCCTTTTTATTTTTATATGCATTTGGAAAGGCTGAATCATTATTTTCATTTTTCTGTAAATTGACTTTTATTAGCCACTCAGAGCCTTCAGGAATGGGCAGCAAAATGAGTGAATGAATAAATAAACAAAGCCCTGACCTGATTACATGCTACTTAATCTTTGTGCTTGATGACACATTTATTAAAATTAACCTCTTGGCAATTCTATAGAGTTATCATCGCTTAATTCTTCTTTAATACTATTCAGTTATAAAATGTTTCCAAGTTTTTAAATTTAGCATTAAAATGTACATGATACAAAAACCACCATGGCAACCTTTAGAGCTTGTAAACTGTAGTAAAATCTAGTTATATTCAGTTTCCTAGTTGGTATCCATGGAGAAAACCAAGCAACAGTGTTTTGTAAATTGCCTTCTAAGGTGAGAATATAAAAAAAAGAGTAAGATTTAATTTATCTTTCAAATACAGCGTACCAACAGACTACCTAAGTCACATTTTTTAAAAAGCCAATAAAGGAGAAAAACCCAAATAAGACAGCTAAAATTACTAGCCTTTGTTTTTTTAAAAAAATAAATATGTTAATGCCACAGAACAAAGAGTCAATGATTTCAAGTACCCTTTATATAGCACTGAGTGCGTAGTCATGGCTTAATATAAGTGCATTTACAAAATTAGCTACATGCATATCCAAGTATCTGGTTTCACAGGGCACATGCGAAAAAGACACCAATACTGGTGGCCAAGAGAATTCAATGTTTAGCATATATGACAGAGAGAAAAAAAACCTGTCTAAATTAAATTCAGATAAGTATATCTTGAAATGAAAAATAACTTTAATTACCTCAGTATAAATACTCTTCCTAAAAATGTTACAAGCCATCAGTTAGGATGGTAACTACTTTAAAATAAAGTTGCTATATTATAAGCACTTTCTGACTCCGAAAATTGGAAAATTTTCATAAACACAACACAAATAAGACTTCTTGTTTGCAGCCAGCTATTATTACAGCAAACTTTTATTACAATAAGGCCTAGGACTCTAAATATTTAAACAATTCTTACAGGGTGGGGTGTGTGGTGGTGTTTTTTTTTTTTTTTTTTTTTTTTTTGTTTTGAGTTAAGGTGAAAAAGATCAATAAAGCACAACGCAATCTCTAAAATTCAACGCTTAAAAAAGATCCCTGTTAAGGTCTAAAAGGTAATAATCAAATTGAACACCGATCCTAAAGCCCAACTACCTTTGAGCGATTGCCAGCAGGACGTGATCACAAGTACTTCACATACCAGTCTGAGTCAGGCTGTTCCCCCGGCATGAAAATAGCCATGACTTTCCCCAAACCACTGTTGCTAGTTACCTCCGAGTCCCGAAGCGAGGCAATAATTCCTGGGAACCAGAGTAGACGGCGACCACGCCTTCCCGCTGCTCTAACAAGTTGCAAGAGGAGCAGCCGTGTCACGTTTCTTCTTTCACACACACCAGCGATCCTAAAGATTAGCCCGCTCGGCCAGCGTAAAAAACTAAGCTAGCAAAACGGCACGAAAGGGTGAGGGCGGGGGCAGAGACAGGCGCACAGCACGAAAGGGAAATTTCTAGTTCCCAAAGTAAAAAGGGGGGGGGGGGGGGGGGGGGGGGAGAAGCCCGCACAGAAAGCGAGAACCGAAGCAAAGCGAGAAACGAGCCGAACTATTTATATCCTAAATTTGGGGGGGGGGGGGGGGCGGCCCTCTCACACACGCCGGCGGCAAGAAAGCCACTGTCTACCTCCGTCTGTAAATAATGCGAAACAAAGACGAAGAGAGAAGGGGGGGGGGGTGTTAGTCGTCTTTTGCCCGATTGTGGCCCCTAAAAAAACTCCTTTGTTCAGACATCGGTTGTATCAGAAAGAATGGGAAATTTGCAACCAAACTCTGCCAAGGCAAAATTTTCCAAAGCACCGTTGCACCCAAGCCCTCTGGGATCCAGCGTCGAGGCAGGGAGCTGAAGTTGGGACCCGCGCTCTAATCTCTCTCTTTTTCCTAGGCTAAACCCCAGCGGCGATTAAGATCCGAGCAATCATTCTCTCTCTCCGGGGGCTAAAATCCTCCTGGCGGGTTTCGTTCCCCCTTCCAGACCCACCTGCTTAAAGGCTGATTTTGTTCTCCTTCTGGGAAACGCCAAAAGCCTGCTTCCCCGACTTTTCTCAAACCGACTCGACCGAACAGCTTCATTTGGAGCGCGCCGGACCGCGCAAAGGAGGCAAAGCCAAACCACAGGAAGAGCTAGAAGTTGAATGGGGGGGGGGGGGGGAGAGCGAATGGCCTCAGTATCCCTGCCCAACTCCACACTTTTCACCCCAAAGATTGGCGGTGGGTAAGGATAAGCCCAGAGGCTTTGCCCTTCCCGCCCCCCTGGGGAAGAAAAAGCAGTCTGGATCGCTCGCTCCCTCCCTTTCCCTCGGCTCTTACCTTCACAGACCGGGCAGCGCTGGACTCCCCGCAGCCTCCGCCAGCACCGCCGCCTCCTCCGCCCTCGGCATGACCGGAGAGCTACTACAAGGAGGCGCCTCCCAGGCCCGACTCAACCCCGGGCTGCTGCTGCTGCTGTTGCTTCTGCTGCTGCCGCCGCCTCCTCAGCCGCTGCCATCTTGTCCTGGCGGCTGTGAGGAAAGCGCCCCACCTCAGCCCGCTCAGCTCCCCGGGCCTCTGCCTCATCTTCCCGGGGAGGGATCCAGCCTGCCGCCGCCGCCGCCGCCGCCACTTCCTTTGCTGCCACCGCCCACTCCGGCGGCTGTTCTCTTCCTGCTTCTTTGACGGCGGGGCCTGCGGGAATGAGTGCAGCTGGCTCCTCCGTCGTAGCCCTGAGCCGCCCACTCCGCTCCCGGGGCTGCGAAGCCGAGGCAGCTTCCTCAACGCCGCTCCGACATGTCTCAGTTCCGTTTCCAGCCTGCGGGGTTCTCCTGGCGAGCGCAAGCGGCCCGCCCTTCTCCGCAGCTGTAGCGCCCCCGGCTGGTTACCGGCCGCCGCCTCCTAACTGGATTTCGCCATTCGACTCCTTCTCAGGGTGAGCGTGTTTAGCCCTCGCTTGTACCGTGCGGCTCTGGCAGAAGAGCCCAATAAACGGGTGGTCACGAGCGCCGACACCGACCTTCAGGCGGGACGACCGAAGGGCCCCGCTGCCTTTAAAGGGGATTTAGGATGGCAGCCAAAAGCCAAGTCCACTTAATGGCTACGCGGATTTGCAAATACATATCTGCAAGAACTCAACGCTGTTTACATTTCAATCCGCTTGTAATAAGTATCCGGCTTCTCATTTGCTTCAAAAACATTTTTCATAATTAAACTTTAATGAACAGCATGTTTCGCAACTAGAATTTCCTCTCCTTTGCACCGGGAGTACCCACATGAAAATAAGCCCTACGTCTATTTCAGGCCATGATGACCAGCTGACCAAAAGTATTGGATAATGATAATCCAAAACAAGTACAATGATGTTCTGTTCTTTTCAGAAGTTGTATGTGCACAATATGTCATACTAAAAAAACTAACAACCCCCCCCCCCCCAAAAAAAAGAGGGAGAGTTACTTTTATGTACAACACTTACTTTTGGTAGACTTTGCCTCTCACAGACCATAGCTAAATTAGATGTTTACATCTTCAATGCTTCCATTAATAATAATTATCCTTGGGGGGGGGAGAATCACACATTGGGCAGAAACAAAAAAGAAGCATGATTTAATAGCTACCATTTTTATTTCTCCAGAAAGCTACCATCAGTAGTTGCCTAGATTATCGCTTGATCCTAGTTTTGAACCGGAGACTCATCACCCTGTTTGTTATTAATTTCTCATAAGCCTATGTTACATGCAGATTTATCTTTATGAAATATAGATGCAAAAGATGGTCAATGACATACAGCTCTAAGGGCCTCTTCCCAGGGATAGGGAAGCAACAAAGGACTCAGATTGTTAAGTTTGTTTTCTTACACAAATAATGAAAATTTTTCTCAGAGGTTATAACAATTTAATCTAAACATGAGCCTTAAGAATATAGTGTAGTCCTCCCTAGAAACAGCCTTTTAATTTTATGTACTTGAACTCTGATTTTATCATGATGCTATACAAGCTGGGAGGGTCACAGTTGCGACATATAATTGATACAAATAAAACCTCTCTCATACCTCCTACTTGACAATAGATCTGAGGGGGAGATTAAGCCCCTCCTAATAGCAAAACACACACACTGCCAAAGAGGCTTGGTAACAACTGAAAATATAAGGAAAATCAAATAGATTTAGCTATTTTCTGGAGATCAGTTGTACCACCTTTGAACATTGTGCTGCCTACTAATGAACGACACTTCCCACAGCCTTTTAGGAGGCCTATTTACCGAAGCTATGTATAAGTGAAAGGATGAGGGCATGGGCAATTTGGTATAAGCCAAATTAATCAACTTTAACTGGGGGATATCACAAGAGGGCATAACATACTTTTGTATTTGTTCAAAAATCATGCTGTTTGTTGGGCCCAAGTGCTGACTCACTGCTTGTTTACATTGACGAGTCAATTGAAATCCCTAAATATTGGTTTAAGGCCATTATTATTTCCATCTACAAATAACATAAATATCTCCCAGCAAATGATCAACTACTAAGCTCCTAATTATAATTGACAACATCTATGCCAAAAATGTACTTTGACAGTGTAAAATTGGCCGGGAACAACATTTATCAGACAAATAGGCTGACTTCATATCAGGGGCCTGGTTTTGTATATCCTGATGGAACTGTGCCTTGTCCCCAAAATTTCTAATTGCAATATTTGTAAACTTTAAATAGACTTTTGACTCCAGTTCCTGGGAATACTATGTCAGAAGTTAAAGGTTTCCTTGATCAATCAATGCTTGTTCACTTTCACAATTTTATGTAAATGCCAGTCTGAAAATGAAATGTAGTAAGCATGATATTTTATTCAGTGTAACAGGATTTTTAATGAGGACCAGTTAACTTTTTAGAAAACTGAAACTATAAACTTTGCAACCCCTGCTCCAAAAAAAAACCCTCAAGAAATGTTCTTAGAATATCAAAGGACGAGCCACCCAGTCTAAATTCATAAGGTAATTGTCTGTGGCAATCTGATTGTCCTAACCTTGGTATTTTGCACTGAAGCTTTTGAAAACAAAGCGAAGACTAGAGCCTGATTATTATCTTTTACTATTAAGTACAAGCCACAAGATTTGGCTCTTCAATTGAACAATTGGACAATCTTCTTAGGTAAAGAACATCGAAATTAAACTGTTAGTATGGATTCTCTTCTCCATTATTATTAGCTTTTAGTTACCAGGCCAGAGTTCAGATCAAGGATGATAAACATGGAGCACCGAACTGAATGCAACAGCTTCTTTAGTCTTATTTCACCAGGAATATTAACAAATGCTTTAAAAACCACCAAGTTCTGTGTTTAGATCAACTTCAGATCTCCAAATTCTACAAATCTTTATGCTCTCATTTTGATGTTTTATCCTTAGCCATCCTAGAAAGCAGCCTTATAAACTAAAGTCTTGCCCTCTCTAGAGCTGAAGTAATGGAACTTTGGTTCTTATCCTCAAACATGGCCTTTTTCATATCTAAGACAAATTTATACAGCTTCATATTCCAATATCCATGGATAGACTAATTCATTCTAGGTTCAAGATTGCATCAGCAAATGTAGCCACATTTCAAGTAGTGGCCTGAAAAATATGGCATCAATTAAGAATCATCTCACTTCCTTCCACTTATAGGAGAATTCAATTGTATAATAAGGAGCAAAGTGCTTTTCTTAGATAACAGTGTAAGAGTGGTCAGTTGTCTTTACGCTACATTGAACAGTCACAGATAATTACTATAGATTCTGCTAATAAGAATAAAGACTCTAATTGCCAACATATTAATCACTATATCAACCACTATACTTATTATCAAATAAAAATATTGCATTTCATCCAGTTTGAGGATTCCTATGCATTAAAAAGGCACAATAATTCATATTACACATTTGAATTCTGTTTCAAGCTTCTAGATTTAACAGATGAACGCCAATCAAACTCTTATAACTAAGAAACTACAAAATAGGTATGCAAGAGAACCTTTAAAAATTGCATTTGGATTGATTCTGCTGAGTTAGTACCCTAACTCCCATCATTAATGTTCATTCATCAAATGCAAATATTATAATTTACAAAACAATTCACACATCCATTTTGTCAGTCACTTCTATTATTACCTTTATTGTCAGAGCACAATATGTGTACAATGAGATTGGCTTCTTACTTTACCAAATTTGGAGCACACAATCCATTTCTGTGTTGAAATTCCTCTAAGTTATATTGCTTATGACCAGGGGTGGGATTCTACCGGTTCGGCCAATTCTATAGAATCGGTAGCTCCGAAGAGCAGCTGACACTGAACCGATTTGCTGTGACAATCGTCTGGTCATCTGTTTCGCCTGCCTACCCGCCCGGGCTCTAGGCTATCTTTTAGTCTCTGCATTTTCCTCTTCACCTGCTTTGCGCAGCACAGGTGAGTGCCGCTTGTCAACTGGAGCAGGTGAATGCTTGCCGGACCCAATAATTTGTAAGTAGTGTGCATGCGCGCATTTGGCACGCACACACACAAAGCGAGCCGGTTGTTATGCTGGTAGAATCCCATCCCTGCTTATAACAGTCATGTATGCATGCACGTTGCCTTATATTTTGTTTTAAAACCTCCCCTTCTGTGCTATTGTATAATACCCACTGATGGGATTTTAAAATAGTTACTTCTCTACTCTTTCAATGGCTTCTTACAAATTAAGAGACTGTAAACTACATTAGTTATAATAATGATACAAAAAATATGTGGCATCTTTCCTTCGAAAAGTATGCCAAGACAATTTGATAATCAAGCTGTCTATTCTAGAATAGCAGATTTGCTAAGCTTTTAAGGGGCCCCAAGTGGAGAAAGTATAAAACAGAAAAGGTAGATCACCTTTAAGCATACCAGAAAGGATTGTGCCATCTGCACTCCTTTAAATTATACAGTACTCCAGAAGCATGAATCCTTTTTGGAGGGAAGAGTCCATTAACTGCTGTTGAAAGCAGGGCATTGCATTAACCTGCTTCTGTTATCCAAAAGCACTTCCTAGGTCAGCTATATCTTCTTAAAAAGCATGCATACATTTTTATTCCATGGACCTTAATCTTGTCAAGCTGTTGCCCAGAGAGAGAGAGAGATTCCAGTAAACAAGTTAACCACAATACAAATTCACATCAACTCAGACAGTTCTGAAAAAAAAAAAAAATTTAAGCTGTAAAGATCCCTTTGTTGTCCGCATTCAGTTAAAACTACATACGTAACCAGTTTTCTATGTGATTATTATACCCTACTTTCTCAAGAAAGCTAATGAGTAACCAAGTTCATGTTTGTACATTTATAGGCTGGCAGGAAGCTTGGTAAATATTCACTAAGTCAGAAAATAGCTCCAGAGTTATGTTTTTCATCCATTAGAACTGAAAATAAGTCACTGGGAACAATTTGTTTCTTTATTCTTAAAACAAAAACAATGGGAAAAAACAAACAGCCATAGTGTAACATCTACTGCTTCACAAGAAATTTCAAACTTCTTGAATTCACTTTTTAAAAATGTATTTCTTTTCAGAGAGGAAAATAAAAGTTGAGTGGATACCATATCCTAGTCTAGTGCTTACACCATTGGTATTATTATAGCCAGGCCTCTGTAATGTAAGCCAGCCAGCACTTACAAATACCATTGTTAATGACTCCTTTTTGAGAGGGTAAAACTAACAAATTAATAATGAAATTATAAAACATCACTCCCCATTTATGCTCAATATATAAATCAATAAATAAAACTCAAATGGAAGGATTTCTTGACCCCTTGGGAAAGGAGAAAAGAATCAAGGGTTTTACAGCAATTCATATCTTCATGATTACATTCAACTTTAGCAGGTATGAGCAGAAACAGACAACTGTTCAGTGTTCACCTCGCAGAAATATAATGTATCAACCTGTTTTAATATATCTTAAATTTAACAATAAAACTTAGTGAGAACTTTTATAGAACTCTAATCCATTGCTGAAATACTGAATAAATAATGATGTAACTTAAAATAAATTAAAGGCTTGCCTCAAAGAATGATTCCCATAACACATTAAATTGCTTTAAAAAAACCTAAGTCACAAGAATAATTTTGGAATAAAAACAGAAATGCAGTCTGCTAAATAATATTGACTTATGACGCAAAGTGAATAACTATTACCAAAAAGGACCCATACAATTTAGGTAGCGCTAACTCACCACTACAGACTTTGAGAGAATAACAAGCATTGCTAGGCAGAAGTGCTAGTTTGCTTAAAGAACTAGCATAACACAATTCATTAGCACAATACAAATATGCAATTTACAGATCTCCAGTATAGATGTGTCACTAATTTCACAACGTCATAATAATTTATTAGTCCTTTCAGAAGAAAGCATTGGTAATCTGTGTGTGGTAAAGCAGAGTTAGAAGAGCAGTGAATTAAGTAGGGCCATTGTTGTTTTTCACAAGGAAAGTTCTTTAATCTTGACTCTGGTATAATGGGGCATAATTATAGAAGTAAATAAATTAATAGCCAACTGCAAAGGGGAAATTAGTGAAGCTTAAAGGCTATTATTTCCCACTTAGACGCCCTCCAAAGTGTTAATTGTCGGTTCAGAAAGTATGACAGTCAAGATGGAAAAGTGTGGAAACAGCAATTAATATGTGAAAATGAAGAAATGGCTTTTTGCTCTCCTCCTGTATTTTCCCCTTAAACATTCTATAATAAGAACACAAAACACCTGATCTAACAGGCTGCCGGTCTTTGTTTTGCATTTTAATTTTTTATCCCATCAAAATTCAGACTCTAACCACTGTATCTAGTAATCTGATATGGCAAGAACAGATGGAAAATTCTTCTCAATCTATAAAGTATCTCACATTTGTGGTCTCCTGACTTTTCCCCTTCTCTCCCCACCTGCTTATCTTTTTCAAGTCTCAGTATATAGAACTGGAGTTTACTGAATAAAGAAAAGTGAAAAAAATCTGCCTTTTTTTCATGTACAGTTGATAGAATGCCTCACTGTATTCAGTAGGGCATACTTCCAGATAAATATACAAAGTATTGTAGATATACTACAATACAGTCCTGCATACTGTTATGTTCACCAGTATAAGTACATTTCAATAAATAAAGCTTACTTCGTTGTAAATGTATTAAGAACTGCACTCCTAATCTTATCTGTGTTTGTTACATGGATGAATGAACCAAGGCTTGTTTATGGTGAGCCATCAAGTCATTTTCGACTCCTAGCAACCAGATAGATTTTCTCCATGACAACTTATCCTAAAACTTTTCTTTCAAGTCTCCCAATGGCACACTAACCTGCTTCTTTAAAGTTTAACTTTTTCTCCTACAGTGTGTCACGAGAATAGCTTCCACAATTCTGATCTTTGTAAGTATGGAGACATCATAGCATCTGATGTCTCTTCTAAGGCCTTCAGGGCTGCTGTACCAAGTACTAGTCTGTGATGTGTTTCTTGATTGTTTGATCCTTTTAGTTGATCCTAAAATGCAGAACTATTAACTTTTCTATTTTCATAGTCAGTGCTAGGGCTGTTTGCTCTACCTATTGACATTAGTTTGGTCTTCCTTCTATTTAATTTTAGTCCAATATTTTCACTGTACTCTTTGACTTTTAGTATCAGGCTTTCAGATTCTTTGCATTTTCAGTTATCAAAATAGTAACGTAAAAAGAGTAATGTAAAAAGAGTAAAAACAGTTTGTTTCACCATGTTCTGTCCTATATGGTAAGAACTCTAATTCATAATGCACCGAATCATTATTTATACTGTGGAAGTTTAACACCGGTCCAAAGAGAGAGAAGAAGCCAGGGGATTGCCTGTGTCATAGGAGGACTCATCAGTGCAGTACATGGGAAAGCAGGAAACATGAGCTCTTCTAATTCAGGCAACATGACACCCTATCTTTTTGCTGAATTGACACAAACTTGAGTTAGTGGATAGCAATGTTGTCTCTGTCCTATGACCAGACCTGAATCCAGAAGGTACAAATAAAAAAGTCCACATAAATAAAGCCCTGGTGGCAGCATGGTTAAGTGCACTATTGCAGGCAAATTCTGTCCATAACCTGAAGTTCGATCCTGATGAGACTCAAGGTTGACTCAGCCTTCCATCTTTCCAAGGTTGGTAAAATGAGGACCCAGATTAGTGGGGAAAATATGCAAATAATACTTCTATATTATAAGCCACCCAGAAAGTGCTGAAAAACACTGCAGGGTGGTATGTATGCCTAAATGTTGCTATAATCTGCTTCCCCATGGTATTTGCATCTGAAATTCTACTTTATGCCTTAACACCCCTTCCCACAAAGAAAGATTGAAACTGGACAATAGTTATCAAAAAGGGCTGTATCTAGAGCAAGGCTGTCAAACTGGCGGCCCACAGGCTGGATGCATCATGCTCAGGCCATGCCCACTCCAGCTCCGCAAAGGAGAAAAACATTGTGATGTCGTGTGATGGTAATGTGATGCCATGAGTTTGATACCCATGATCTAGAGCCTCTTGTAGATGTAGCCTGCAAAACTGCCAGCATCCCACAAACCAAGTGAACACCTTCTAGGTTCAATTGATCACACATACCTCAACCACAAAAAAATCAAGAGAAGTTTAAATCAAGCCCACAAATGGCAGAAGTCTTGAGACAGAGTAGCACCTTTACTTCCTTAAAACATAGTAGCTGAAAGGAGTTGCAGTTAACACAACTAGACTTTGCCCTAATCACCACATCAGAATCCTCCCAGGAAGAGCCAAGACCTTCTCAAACCTGAATGGCCTGACCAGCCCAATGCAAAATGGACACAGTAATTAGGTAGGAGAACTACCTGTTCATGCCTTCCTAATAGGGAATTTGCCATCCTCAGTAAGACTGCTGACAGTTCACTGATGCAGTAAGGGAGAAGTAGTGACACCTTGCCTCCCTTATTGCTACAAGGTCAACTCAAACATGAGCTTGTACTTGTAGGCAATCCAAAGACATCTGCAGATTCCAAGATCTTCAATGCAGTACTGAAATGTAAACTATGATGTAGTGATGAAATTATACATAATACGTACTTGTGAGTGATATCACAATACATCTACAAAAGGAACAA
This sequence comes from Laticauda colubrina, assembly GCA_015471245.1. Taxonomy (NCBI): domain Eukaryota; kingdom Metazoa; phylum Chordata; class Lepidosauria; order Squamata; family Elapidae; genus Laticauda; species Laticauda colubrina. The sequence continues at coordinate 12,510,493 of BLBF01000017.1, read as the reverse complement.
ATATTATCACAGTGTTATGATGCATTTTTTTTCCTATCTTCTTTGCCTCTTTCTCCCACACCAGCCCGGACACCTCTGATTTGAAAAAGTTCCTCCCCCCCCCCCGACTTCTTTCACTAATGTTTTAGGTGTCATTTCTGCATCTTCAATTTTTGGAGCTCTTCAGTAAAGTGACTAATGTGCATAAAGTGGCTGCTTCGGAGCAATCTTGTCAAAGTCTGGATCTCCTCCTTTTGTCAGAGGTTAAATATGCAATTTACAGAACTGGTGACAGACCACACTGACATATTTGGAATGACCTTGTGATCACTTAACACAGGGATACTATGACAGCCAGAGCTCCGAGGATTGGTCATAAATCCTCCTCGTTTAGAGCCATGGTAATTTTGAAGATTGCTGAATAAGTTGTTATAATCTGAGGACTGTCTCTAACAAGTTTGGAATAATAAGTTGTTTAAAATTATAGTTAATATGCAGCCCAATTATGTATGTCTATTTAGAAGTAAATGTTATTATGCTCATTGTGGTCTCAAATAAGTATACATAGCATGTTTTAATCATGATTTTAGAAACAAGGAAATTACTCAGTAAATACCTCAAAGAAAAACATTGCTATTTATAAGCATGATAAATATCTTGTTGTAGTTTTTACTCTGAGTACTAAGTACCTTTAAACAAAATATTATGAAATAATTCCCATTTTATCAATTTGATTACATTCACAAGCAATTATGCCTGTATTATAAACCTAACTTATCTAAATATTATTATATGGGTAAAAAAAACAGCAGATTAATATTTTTCAGAAAATAAAAAATACTACTTCCATTGTTACTAGTGATCTTATTAGAATAGCAGTACATTAGTAGAATGGTATACAAGTGCTTGATAATTTGTATGCATTCTTCTCTTGAATATCAGAGATTTTGATGCACATTTTAGCTAATTTAAATATGTAGATTATATTTGTATAGAAGTGTGTGTACAGTCTACTATAATGGTTTTTAAAATAAAAATATTCATATAATTAATTGGAGATAAGAGTTATTTTATTTAACCTTAATACAGTAGATTATTAAAATATTTGTAATTTCAAAAAGTATCATGATCAAAAATTCTAAGTAATTGTCCTTATTGTAATTATTATTCTTATTTTGGAAGAGTTGCACTTTTCAGAAGTATTTTATCATTACTGAAAATCTGGGGTCAGGTCAAATAGAGCATCAAAGCAAACAGTGTTAAAATGCAAATTTTCACTTAATATCCAGACTTTTTTTTTTAAAGGTTGAACTTTTAAAACATCAGTTGAACTTTAAAAATAAATTACCAGAAGTGAAATACAGCATATTATAACTAATTGGAAGATGATTCAGTATTGTGGCACATATAAAAATTGCTTTTTTGATCCAATTATTTATTCCTGAACAAAGGGCATTACTTAGCCAACCTTGACTGATCTGGGAAAATGAATCAGTCTGACGTGGTTAGCACTTAAATATGAGACCAATAGGAGGCCTTGCTTGTAGCATAGACTGATTATTATTCAAAGCAGCACAGAATGTTCTTACAAAATAATAAGAAAACCATTTTAAATAAAATTACCAATATTCCTAAAGACCACTAAAATGCAAATATGATATTTAAATATGATTTATTTTATCTCCGTTAAATAGAGATTTTGTTTTGAAATATTCATCGTAATATTTATCTTTGTATTGCATTATTAAAAACATAGAAACATAAAATGGTCCCGCTGCTTACAAAAAAGTTCATGAATTTTCATCAATAGAAATTGACGTTCATCAATTTCAAGATCTTACTTATGGTTATAAATATTCCTAAATTACTTTTTTAACTTAGTTTTGTTATTTTGATAACGCTAAGTATAAACATAAATTAATTTCTGAATCTGAACCTCTTATTGCTATTCTGCCTGGCCTCAAGAATGTAACACCTAGAACTACACTTAGATCCACTGGCATGAGAGGCATATAAAATATTGGGATCAAAGCCAACAATCCAAACAAGTTCTGATAGAATTTAAAATTATCTATCACAAGATCCTAAAATCATGGCATTTAAGTACCAAGTTCTAGAAAATTGGAAATTATGTGGAAAATATGTCTAATGCAATGCATCTTGCAAAGTCTCTTCCCTGCTATTGCACAGGAAAAAATATTTTGTACTTTATTGCAGATTTATGCAATACAAATATTTTGTAAGTAAAGTCTGAAATGGAGGAAGAGAATGAAAAGCAGAGCAGCCTAGGCAGAAATAAACACATTCTGAGAACATGTCCTGGCTACATAGGCCTTTATCAGAAGATTAATATTCTAACAATAGAATTTAGTGCTTAAGTATCATGTGGTTTTCATCATGGCCAACAATGTTATAACATCAGACATAACAAAAATTGTTTTTGTTTCCAAAAGTATTTTAATCTAAACTAAGTCCACATTGTTGTCATTTCTTTTGGAATCATTGATATAGAATGAGAAACAAAAAAAAATGAATATTAAACAGAGATGGTTTGAAACTGATGTCTGTATAAATGTGAGTGTATGTGTGTAGGGAGAATGGAAAAACAAAGTTTGACTGATTTCATAACCATCTTAACATTTCAGGCTGTGTATTTTAAATGTTAGAATGACAGTAATTTTCTCTCATAGCAAAATTTTCCATAACATGCTGAAATAACATGAGCTACCACAGAAAGAATGTGACCCTTCGGAAACAACTGTTTTCACTGTACAACTGTGCCACAGTTTAAAAAAAGATGGCAACAAGAAATAACCACCTAGACCAAATTAGGGAACTCAACTGAGAAATAAATGTATTAAGTATGCTTTTAAATGAATTTTCTCCAAACAGTTCCCAAGAGAAAGGGTATGGCTAGATCTTAGTTTGGCAATTAAATAAGGGATTGCATTCCACTAATATTTTATTGATTAACTTTTTCCAAGAAATCCAAGCATACTTCAATCCAGAAATGAGGAAATTCAAATGATCATTTTACATGTTTAGAGAACATATGTGAGAGTTATGATGTTACATTATATAACCTTGTCACTGATGCATGCTTTGGCTATTCACTTACTCCCTCAGGTATAGAGGCAAAAGAAGCATCTCTGTCCAGATTTTGTCCTCATGCAGAAGTTTTGTCAGCACACGATCCTTCACAAAGGTATGAACTAAATTTAGGACCAGTTCAATTGATCTATGTATTTTAAATGCATTATGTTCTTCAATAGTCTATTAGATATTTGAAAATGCCCTGTTTTCACAACGCAATAGCATCATGGGGAGGTAGGATTGATTAAGAATGATGAGACAACATCCAAATCTATCCAATTAATACAAAGACTTTTTTTTTACATTTAATCACAGATCCAGTCTTATTTGAACTAAATTGATTCTCCCCAGTCAATTAACTATTCTTATGTCATCCAATCACTCTGATCTTTGCTTTTTTCATTTTCCCCCTATGACCACATGAGAGGATGTAAAGAAGCAGGAACAGATGGGAATGGGCTCAGCATCCTCAGCCATGTATATCCATAGTTTTGCTGACCTAAATAATGCCACTATGAATTTTCACTCTTTCAGACACAATATTAGGCAGGAACATGACAGCTTTTCAACTATCTTTTCAGTGACTGGAAGGATTAAAGATGTATCTGTCAGTTAATCAATTTTGAATCAAATGCTCAGAAAGGAATGATCACTAGATTTGCTATGTCATAGATACAGGCTCAGAAAACAGTTTAAAATGTACATCAAAAGCATATATATATATAAATAAAATACTCTACAGTCATTACCAAATTTTATTTGCTTTCCTTTACCTAACAGATAGGTAACAAACAACTCTATTTATTAACATCAAGTGTTCTGACCAAGGCTTCCTGAGACAGTAACAATCACACACTTAGTCCCAAAACCCCTCTTTTTATTTCAACGGCTGTGAATTATATTCATTCACTGCCCATAATGAGTCCCAAACAATTTGTGAATAGTCCAACAGAAGTCTGCCACAATCTTTTAGGGGTAAGGCTGATAAGCACCCACCTTTATCTCCCTTGAAATGCTGCCAATGACTAAATTGCCAATTAACTGTATCAGGCCAAACGGAGCACAAAGTAAACATGGAGTTTCAGAGTTTAAACTGATCAGAATGAACAAAGTTGCTTCCTGCAAAGGCTCATCTCAAAGGCTTATGGGAGGGACCAATCATCTCCAAGCCTTATACCTAAGTCACCCCTTTTGTCTGAACTGCCTTCTGGAAGCTCTACGCAGGCGTACACTGGGAACAGGCTCCCCCTGTTCCTTTGCCTCACTGATGTCAGATTCTGGAGGCTCCAGAGTCAGCACATAACTCTCAGATGGCCCTGGTCCATCTCTGTATTGGATGCAGATCCTTCATCTGAGTCCTTCCCAGACTCCAGGACTAGCCCATGTTCCTCCCCACTGTCCGGCTCTGCTGCCAGTTCTGCAAGCCGCCAGCGGACCACAACATCAAGGTTATATCGAGATCAAGGTCTTTTTTTTCAGTTAAAGCAAGAGATCCCTTGCTAAGATGATGATGCTGAACTGACAGTATCAATGAATAATCCCCAGGCATAATTCACATTTTATTGTTTGCTATTATGAGAGGTTTAAAACATTAAGAATCGGTACATGGATACTTACTTTGTTTTTGTTTTTTGTTTCTTTTTCCCATCCACTTTCGGTTGCATTATTTCGATTACAGGACTGAAAGCAGAGATTGTCTTGTTTTTAATTTTCCATTAAAATTTCAAGAAATCATCCAGGCTGAAAAACGGGGTATAAATGCTTATAAATGATAACTCTCTTCAATAGTAGAAATTGCTGCTTTTCATATCTTGAATCTATGTATGTATGTCAAAGTGATACACATCTACACCCAGTTTGTAAATTCAGTTGCTGATCCATAAATAGTGTCCACATCTAGAAGCTTGGCTCAAGTATAGATAAGCTTTGCTACTTTAAGAGGTGAACATTTCTTTCAAATGCTTCTTATAGCAAGCAGAAAATAAATAGTTAAGAAAATACAAAAGATTTTTCCCATGAATGGTGTGAGCAGAACCGAAGTCATGTTGGATGGCCCATTGAATTAAATCAGGAAGTGTCTCAAACACAGTAGCTCTGCCAAATAAGGAAGTGTTCCAGTTTGTGCACAAGAGAGAAAAAAACAGAATAAGGTTAAAACAATGGGAAATTGTAATAAAGTGCTGATATGTCAGAAACTGTGTAACTGCTTTTGCTAGATAGGGAAACGCATAAACCTTCGAAAAATATATGTGTCAATTTGAAAACAGAAAGAATGTGAGCCTAGCCCTCGTACGAGTGGGCGGACAGTTCGGGTATAAAAATACTGCCTGAATTTTGCTCTGGGTTCCTTCAATGCCTGAGGGAACCCGCCTCTGCAGACACGTAATAAACCTTGTTTTCTTTGGATCAACGAATCTTTTGGTGGTCTTTTCATCAGTTCAACCTCACAATTTGGCACTCAACGTGGGCCCCAACAGAATTTTGATGGGAGAAAAGGGACTGGGTAAGTGTGGCGCCACTGCCTCCCATTGTAGAGGGGCCCCTCCCTTGTCTCAGTTGGATCCCAGGGTAATTGCACTCAGCAGACGATCCTTGGAAACAAGAGAGAGAAAAGCCGGCCTGACGCTCCGGGAGTGTCGTTGATCACCTAAAGTGGGGACGCCCACACTCCTTTCGTCTCCGGGAGACCAGGGGTGTATCAGGTGAGTTTGTTGCCTTTCGGGATAGAAGAAGGGATATACTGCCCTTAAACTCTGGGAATCCAGCGACTGCTGGAGGACAGCGGAAATCCCTGAGTTGGGAATCTCTGGGAGATTGTTGGAGGGTAGCGTGGAGAATGGGAAAGGGACAAAGCAAGTGTGAGACGTTCCAAGAGGGAATGGGTATAGAGATAGAAAAGACCCCGAGAAGGCCGATTCCAACTGACTCCCCGTTGGGTCAACTACTACAACAATGGTCGTTGCCCCATCTGAGGACTTACACTCGGAGTCTAGAGAAAAAGAAAATGATCTACCTATGCCAAAATAGGTGGCCGAAGTATCCCCAGTAGACCCTGAGTTTCCTTACCACTGGGATCCCGAAGGGAATACCAACATGTACTGGATAACTCAGTTGAAAGAGTATATAGTGAAACACTGGATGAAGGAGCAAATACCCTATGTGGAGGTATGGTATCATGTTCATTTTGAAGGTCCAGTTCCACCAGAAACAGAAGTAGGACAGTTTGTCAACAAGGTGGAGGAAAGCAAAACTGAGGACTGGATGAGGAGTCCACCGGCATCGGCTCCGGCAGTCCCGGCACCACCACCCCTGCCGGCTCCGGTTGCCCAGGCTCCACCTCCACCTGCATATCCAGGACTCAGAAGGGAACTGGCTCAATTAAACAAGGACCTAGAGAATTTGCCTCTAGGAGGAAGGTCAGCCAATCCCGTGTCAGCCTTCCCATTCAGAGAAGTCCCAAATGGCATGAATGTGCAGGGGAATCCAGTCACCGTTTTCGTGGCTGTCCCCATAAAATCTGCCGAGTTACGGGATCTGAAAAAGACCCTTCCGAAACTCCATGAGAATGCTCATGAAGTGGCGGAACAGTTGGAATTGTTTCTGGGGTCCAATGGGAACTACCAAGAACTGATGTATATTCTTGGACACCTTTTCATCCCCAAAGAGAGGAATCTCATTAGGAGGGCAGCAATGGCTGCCTGGGATAGGAGACATGCAGGGCAACAGGGAGCAGTGGCTGCAGACACAAAGTTCCCCATAGCCGATCCAAATTGGAACATCAATGATGATGCTCATAGGGAGCACGTGAGAAACATGAAACACATGATCATTGAAGGAATTAAATTAGCCATCCCTCAAGGGAAAAACTTGACCAAAGCATTTGAAATAACACAAGGAAAGGATGAGTCCCCGGGGGATTTCTGTGCTTGGCTCCAGGAAGGGTTAACCAAGTACTCCGGAGTCAGAAACCCCTGCCTTCGAGACTCTCCTGAAGATGCAATTCATCACTAAAGCATGGCCAGATATCCAGAAAAAGATTCAGAAGATAGAGGGATGGACTGATTTGGGCATGACAGATTTGATGAGAACAGCCCAACAAGTTTTTGTGAACCGAGACTCAGTTAAAACCAAACAGAAGTCTCAGATGATGGTAGCTGCTGTGCAGACGGCAGCCAAGAATGAAGTTAGGAAAGACAGGGAGACCTGGATGTCAGATCCGAGGCCAAGGCGGAGAGATGAAAGATCTCCCAGCAGGGAGTGGAGACCCCCGGTTAAGCGAGGAGGTCCAGGGGGCAATCGAGGCGGTCGATTCCAACCGCCGTCCCAGAGTAGAACTTGCTTCAGATGCGGGAAGGAGGGACATTTTGCGCGTGAATGTCCCAAAACCCCGGAGGAATGAAGTTATGCCCTATACAATTAGGGAAGTTCCGGCTCCCCAAGAGGGACCCGCGGGGAGCCACTGGTAAATGTGTTAGTGGGTCCTGATCATCAGGAATGGTTGTTCCTGATCGACAGCGGCGCAAGCCGGAAAACTGTATGCGATCCGGTAAAGGGAGCATGCAGGTCGAAGCAGACTTTAAAAGTGGTTGGGGTGAGTGTGAAATCCCAAGAGGTCAAGATTTTGGAAGAGGTGAGATTAGAATTGAATGATGTGGTTACTGAAACCGAAATATTGGATATTCCAGATTCAGGGGTGAACTTGCTAGGAAGAGACTTGTTGGATGTTTTTGGAATATAATTGTGGGATAGAAGGAAAGAAGTTCGCATGTGTATGTTAACAATGGAAGATGAGGAGAAGATATCATCAGATGTGTGGGCAGGAGGTGAAGGGGTTAGTAGGATGGCAATACAGCCCATTCAGATTAAGATACAACCAGGGATAACTAAACTGTGGACTCCACAATATTCTCTGAGTAAGAGAGGTAGGGAAGGGTTGAAACCAGTGATTTACAGATTACTGAAACAAGGACTGTTGGAACCTACTATGTCACCATTCAATTCACCGGTCTTAGCAGTAATAAAAAAGGATGGGAAGTATAGATTGGTTAATGATTTGAGGAGGATCAATGAGATAGTGGTTCCTAGATTCCCAGTGGTTCCTGATCCCTATACCATCTTGGGGCGGATCCCTCCCAAGGACAAAAGGTTTACTGTAACAGATCTGAAGGATGCCTTTTGAGCGTGCCCCTTGGAGAAGGGGAGTAGAGACTTGTTTGCTTTTGAATGGAATGATCCTGAGAGTGGAAGGAAACAGCAGTTGAGGTGGACGGTACTTCCTCAAGGATATACCGAGAGCCCTTTGTTGTTTGGATAGTTGTTCGAAGAAAAGTTGGTGTCGTTTGAGAGAGAGAAAGGAATCACTCTGATTCAGTACGTGGATGACTTGTTGTTAACTGGGGAGAAAGAGAAGGAAGTGAGAGCGGCTTCTGTGAGTCTGTTGAATTGGCTGAAGGAGCAGGGGCTAAAAGTCTCAAAGGAGAAACTTCAATTTGTTGAAAAAAAGGTGAAATATTTGGGACATTACATTCAGCAGGGGGTTAGGTCCTTGGACCCTGAAAGGGTGAAGGGGATCATGAGCTTCGCTCCTCCCAGGAACAAGACAGAGGTGCGGAAAGCGTTGGGATTGTTGGGGTACTGCAGAATCTGGGTAGACCAATTCACAGTGTTGGCACAGTTTTTGCATAGAAAGTTGCCTGGAAAGGAAGAGCACATGGAATGGGAGGAGGGAGATAGTGAAAGGTGGGAAGAGCTGAAGAAGGCTTTGTCAACCTCTCTGGTTTTAGCCTTGCCAAACCTGAAACTACCATTTCATTTGTATATGGTGGTGGCTCAGGGAACAGCAGTTGGAGTTCTCGCCCAAAAGAGGGGGGGGGGGCACTGTCAGCCGGTAGCCTTCCTAAGCAAGGGTTTGGAGCCGGTGGTGAAAGGGAGCATCTGCTGGAAATGTTTGATTTGTTTGAAAGTAAATAAGAAAGCAGCACGCAAGAAAGAGATGGGAGGGCGACCCCTAGTGGGTTGGCCTTTTCAGAGAGCACAAATTGATTTCACTGAGTTTGCCAGAAAAGGGGGGTTGGAAATACCTGCTTCTGATCAAAGATCAACTAACGGGGTGGGTAGAGGCTTATCCCACTAGAAGAGCCATAGCTCCCACAGTAACCAAGATCTTACTAGAACAGATCATCCCACGATATGGAATGATGGAAGCAATAGATTCAGACAGAGGAACTCATTTCATCCAAAAGGTTCTGCAAAGGGTAATGGAGGTGGTGGGGGTGAAATGGGAATTACACACGCCATGGCATCCTGAATCCAGTGGAAAAATTGAAAAAGCGAACGCGGAACTGAAGAAACACTTGACCAAACTACAACTTGAAAATGGCTTGCCATGGACAAAGAATCTTCCCCTAGCTCTGCTCAGGATCAGAACTTGTCCAAGGAAAGACACAGGGGTCTCTCCCTTTGAAATGCTGATGGGGAGACCCTATTTGGCCAAACTAGGCAATCTCATACCTTTCTCTTCAGAAACAGGGACTCTTGGTGCAATGACCACCTTTGGCTGGTAGCCAATACCCACACGAGGCTGGAGACTGGGTCCTGATAAAGACTTGGAGAAGTGAAAAACTGCAACCTAGCTGGGAAGGTCCATACCAGATGCTGCTGACGACTGAATCTGCAGTCCGTACTTGGGAAGGAGGCTGGACGCATTACAGCAGAGTCAAGGAAGCACCAGAACCTGAGAAACCTTGGAGAGTAATTCCAGTGGATGGTCAGCTGCTAAAGGTAACTTTGAAGAAATAGTCAGCAGAAACCACCATGGAGGTGTCGGCTGAATTCTGGAGAGGACTATTTGTTACAACTATATTTCCATTAATACATCAAAGAAGTTCACAATATGTTGGACCTGCAGGTGACTTGGGAACAGACTTGTGGGATGGCAATGTGTTCATACAGGATCTCAAGAAGGTCTCACATTCTTTGAACATCACCAATTGCTGGTTATGCATGCACATGCCAGGAAGAACAGGTGAAGGATTAATTCTACATGCTATTCCACTTGATAAGAACAGACTAAAACCACAAGGGGATGGGACAGAGAAATATGGTGTAGAACGAAATATAACTGGAAGAATTTTTGTTCATTTAAGGGAAACGGCATATGTGTGTTTCAAGAGAAATAAAACTAGAAGGCTCCATTTAGGAGATTGGGAAAAATGTAATAAGACTTTTGATATGCCATCATCTTGTAGTAACCATAGCTATACCAAGAGTTATCATAAATTAGATTACTTTAATCAAGATCAGTATCAGATGTGTATGTATTCTGAAGATATGATTAATTGGACCTGAACATCAAATCAGACCAATGCTATGGAAAATTTTAGGTGGGTATTGTGTGGGAAATATGCATACAGGGAAATGTCACCTCACTGGAGTGGCACATGTACAATCGGGTATGTGATACCGGTGAAATATAAACTTGAGGGCCTTCCCCAAAGCCGGATACGTAATAAAAGAGACTCAGAATCTGGCCTTACCCAGAGTCTCTAGACCCAAGTTTCCCATGGTCTAATAACTCCATTGGGAGTAGCCATGAACTACCGAGATATACATATTCTAAATAACTTCACAGTAGCAATGTTCAATGATACAATAAAGAATATTAAAATGATCAACACCGAGCTTTCTGAAGTAAGACAGGTTGCTCTTCAAAATAGGTATGCTTTAGACATTGTATCAGCTGCAAAAGGGGGTGTGTGTGCTCTGATTCATTCACATTGCTGTGTGTACATCCATGATTTCCAACCCAATATTACAAAGACAGTAAAAGTAATGGAAGAACGTATTCGTTCTAATCCATTATCACAAAGAGGTGACTCCTCATTGCCAGACCTGTGGGGAGCAATATGGTATAGGCTTCCCAATTCCACTTGGTTGAAATCTACCATCATGGGAATTATATTGATCATTATATGCTGTGTATATATTATATGTTGTGTTGTTGTGTTCAGTGTCTCCCTGGTGTAATAACAATGTGTGGGAAGATAGAGAAATCCTTGGGTTCATGATTTGAGAAGCAGGAAGCAGAACCTCTGATGATGTATCAGAGAGTAATCACTCTGAAAGAAGCAGAGGACCTGCTGCTTGAGTTTGAGACAAGTGTGGAAAAAGAAAAACGGGGGATTGTGAGCAGAACCGAAGTCATGTTGGATGGCCCATTGAATTAAATCAGGAAGTGTCTCAAACACAGTAGCTCTGCCAAATAAGGAAGTGTTCCAGTTTGTGCACAAGAGAGAAAAAAACAGAATGAGGTTAGAACAATGGGGAATTGTAATAAAGTGCTGATATGTCAGAAACTGTGTAACTGCTTTTGCTAGATAGGGAAACGCATAAACCTTCAAAAAATATATGTGTCAATTTGAAAACAGAAAGAATGTGAGCCAAGCCCTCGTACGAGTGGGCGGACAGTTCGGGTATAAAAATACTGCCTGAATTTTGCATACCTGGCTCATACTATCATATGTGGTGGACTTGTGAGAATGCTAGAAAATATTGGACTAAAATTCACATGTGGTTGGAAAAAATGACAAAGAAACACATAGACTTGAAACCAGAGATCTTTTTACTGGGAATTTTACCTGATATATATAATAAAGACTTGAAATATTTGATTGTAAATGTATTAACAGCGGCTAGGATTGTATTTGCTAAAAACTGGAAGAATGAGAAAATGCCATTGCAGGAAGAAATTATTGAGAAAATATTGGAATGTGCTGAGATGAGTAGATTGACATTTGAAATTAGAGAACAAGAAGATAAACAATTTTATGCAATTTGGGGTTTTTTTTATCAATGGTTAGATGATAAAATACAATAATAGAGCATTAATATTATATATATGAAGAGTTTTTAGGATTGATTTGTTATGATTATATGATAAATTATAGAATAAACTGTTTGAAGTATTGTTATCTCGCAAAGCATGAATGATTAAAGGTATAGTCAGAAAAAGATTTTTTTTATTTTTATTTTTTTTTAGTAATATTAGAATATGGATTGACAATATGAGTGGTTATGCAATATAATGGTAATTGACACTATAAAATGAATGCACAAAACTGATGAACCAACCGATACACCGGAAGTATATATGAGAATAGATGTTTTTAATGTTTTGTATGTTTGTCTGTTTGTAGAAAATTAATAAAAACTTAAAAAAAAAAAAAATACTGCCTGAATTTTGCTCTGGGTTCCTTCAATGCCTGAGGGAACCCGCCTCTGCAGACACGTAATAAACCTTGTTTTCTTTGGATCAACGAATCTTTTGGTGGTCTTTTCATCAGTTCAACCTCACAATGGGAAACAATTATAATAAAACCAAGATAAGCAATATTATAGCAGTTTCCATTAATATTTTACAGGAAAGTCAGTATATTAAATAAACTGAATTCCCATTGATATGTTTTGAGTTTCTTTGAGATATAATTGAGAACTGCTGACTATTTCCCACTTAAGGAAGCTGGAAATAAGACAGAGGGAGCATCAGAACTCAAATACATGCAGAAGTCCCCAGATTTAATTCCTAGCCACTCGACTTAATTTAAAATATATATATATATATAACCTTGCCTGAATCCTAGAAGACAATTAACTGTAAAATTAATTACTGTAAAATTAAATTTACAGTAACTAATACTGTATTTGGAATGTTTCTCAATCTTGGCAATTTGAAAAGGTGTGGACTTCAACCCCGAGAATTCCCCAGGCAACAAAGCTTTTTTCTGGCTTATGATAATTTATACTTATAGTTTATAAGACTAGGTTTGCATAGTATATACTTTTGAACTCCCTTATACAGTCACACTGGAACAAATGAACCAAAGTCAGCGTATCTTCTTCTTCTTTTTGTTAATTCAAAGTTGTGTCCTCCAGGCCTTCCTGTCCTCTACCATCCTCTGGAGTCCATTTAAGTTCAAGCCTACTGCTTCAGTGACTCCATCCAGCCACCTCATTCTGTCATCCCCATCTTCTTTTGCCCCCAATCTTTCCCAGCATTAGGCTCTTCTCCAGTGAATCCTTCCTTGTCATTAGGTGGCCAAAGTATTTGAGTTTCATCTTCAGGACCTGGCCTTCAAAAGAGCGATCAGGGTTGATCTCCTCTAGGACTGATTTCCAGTTTGATTTCCTTGCAATCTATCTATGGGACACTAAATCATATTCACCTCAATCCTTGAATATCTGAAACTGCCATAGAGGAATGCCATAGATTATAGTGCTCTTTTCCAAATTGACTTTCTATCCTCCTAAGCATACAATAACAGAATATGTCAATAAATCTCCTTCAATTTAAGGAACAATAGGCTGAAAAGCAAGTTAGAAATTTGTCGATCATCACAAATATTTGTGACTTAAGCAAGAAACAATGCAAGGAAGAATGAGAAGGAAAAGAAACATAGATTAGAATCATAGGAAGTTGAAAATGAAGTAATTGAGCATGAGAATTAAGAGAAAGTAAAGATTCCTGGCTAATGAGCCATCACACGTACTATACAGTCAAATATTTAAGCAGCTGAGTGAGGAGAATTCAATGTGATGATAAGAACAATGCCTATATCTTTCTCAAAAAGTCTGTCATATATGCAAATTATTAAGTAATATTTCCTTTAACTATTTAAAGGGACTGGGTAAGTGTGGCGCCACCACCTCCCATTGTAGAGGGGCCCCTCCCTTGTCTCAGTTTTTCCCGGAGTAACTGCACTCAGCAGATAATCCTTGGAAACAAGAGAGAGAGAAGCTGGCCTGATGCTCTGGGAGTATCGTTGATCACCTGAAGTGGGGACGCCCACACTCCTTTCGTCTCCGGGAGACCAGGGGTGTATCAGCTGAGTTTGTTGCCTTTTGGGATAGAAGAAGGGATATACTGTCCTTAAACTCTGGGAATCCAGCGACTGCTGGAGGACAGTGTAAATCCCTGAGTTGGAAATCTCTGGGAGATTGTTTGCGGGCAGCGTGGAGAATGGGAAAGGGACAAAGCAAGTGTGAAACGTTCCAAGAGGGAACGGGTATTGAGATAGAAAAGACCCCGAGAAGGCTGATTCCGACTGATTCCCCGTTGGGTCAACTACTACAACAATGGTCGTTGCCCCATCTGAGGACTTACACTCGGAATCTAGAGAAAAAGAAAATGATCTACCTATGTCAAAATAGGTGGCCAAAGTATCCCCAGTAGACCCTGAGTTTCCTTATCACTGGGATCCCGAAGGGAATACCAGCATGTACTGGATAACTCAGTTGAAAGAGTATATAGTGAAACACCGGATGAAGGAGCAAATACCCTATGTGGAGGTATGGTATCATGCTCACTTTGAAGGTCCAGTTCCACCAGAAACAGAAGGACAGTTTGTCAGCAAGGTGGAGGAAAGCGAAACTGAGGACTGGATGGGGAGTCCACCGGCTTCGGCTCAGGCACTGCCGCCCCTGCCGCTCCTGCCGACTCCAGTTGCCCAGGCTCCACCTCCACCTGCATATCCAGGGCTCAGAAGGGAACTGGCTCAATTAAACAAGGACCTAGAGAATTTGCCTCTAGGAGGAAGGTCGGCCAATCCCGTGTCGGCTTTCAGATAAGTCCCAAATGGCATGAATGCGCAGGGGAATCCAGTCACCGTTTTCGTGGCTGTCCCCATAAAATCTGCTGAGTTACGGGATCTGAAAAAGACCCTTCCGAAACTCCATGAAGTTGCTCATGAAACTCCATGCTCATGAAGTGGCGGAACAGTTGGAATTGTTTCTGGGGCCCAATGAATACACATACCAAGAACTGATGTATATTCTTGGACACCTTTTCACTCCCGAAGAGAGGAACCTCATTAGGAGGGCAGCAATGGCTGCCTGGGATAGGAGACATGCAGGGCAACAGGAAGCAGTGGCTGCAGACACAAAGTTCCCCATAGCCGATCCAAATTGGAACATCAATGATGATGCTCATAGGGAGCACATGAGAGATATGAAACACATGATCATTGAAGGAATTAAATTGGCCATCCCTCAAGGGAAAAACTTAACCAAAGCATTTGAAATAACACAAGGAAAGGATGAGTCCCCGGGGGATTTCTGTGCTCGGCTCCGGGAAGGGTTAACCAAGTACTCCGGAGTGGAGCCAGAAACCCCTGCCTTCAAGACTCTCCTGAAGATGCAATTCGTCACCAAAGCATGGCCAGATATCCAGAAAAAGATCCAGAAAACAGAGGGATGGACTGATTTGGGCATGACAGATTTGATGAGAGCAGCCCAACAAGTTTTTGTGAACCGAGACTCAGTTAAAACCAAACAGAAGTCTCAGATGATGGTAGCTGCTGTGCAAACGGCAGCCAAGAATGAAGTTAGGAAAAACAGGGAGACCCGGATGTCAGATCCGAGGCCAAGGTGGAGAGATGAAAGATCTCCCAGCAGGGAGTGGAGACCCCCGGTTAGGCAAGGAGGTCCAGGGGGCAATCGAGGCGGTCGATTCCAATGGCCGTCCCAGAGTAGAACTTGCTTCAGATGCAGGAAAGAGGGACATTTTGCGCGAATGTCCCAAAACCCCAGAGGAACGAAGCTATGCCCTATACAATTAGGGAAGTTCCGGCTCCCCAAGAGGGACCCGCGAGGAGCCACTGGTAAATGTGTTAGTGGGTCCTGATCATCAGGAACGGCTGTTCCTGATCGACAGCGGCGCAAGCCGGACCACTGGATGCGATCCAGTAGAGGGAGCATGCAGGTCAAAGCAGACTTTAAAGGTGGTTGGGGTGAATGGGAAATCCCAAGAGGTCAAGATTTTGGAAGAGGTGAGATTGGAATTGAATGATGTGGTTACTAAAACCGAAATATTATATATTCCGAATTCAGGGGTGAACTTGCTAGGAAGAGACTTGTTGGATGTTTTTGGGATAGAATTGTGGGATAGAAGGAAGGAAGTTCGCATGTGTATGCTAACAACGGAAGATGAGGAGAAGATATCATCAGATGTGTGGGCAGGAGGTGAAGGGGATCATGAGCTTGGCTCCTCCCAGAACAAGAAAGAGGGTATATCAAGGCGGATGGGAAGCAAATAGAGCAAGTGCAGTTAGTAGAGCAAACCTTAGAGGCATTGCAACTCCCCAGCCAAGTATCAATTGTCCATGTGAGTGCACATCAGAAGGGAAACACACCGGAGGTTGTGGGAAACCGATGGGCTGACAAATGGGTGAAGGAAGCTGCAGGGGAGATAGAATTGGTCATGGTATCTATACCAATACTGGAAAAGGAGGACGAGAGGGAGGAATGGGAGCCAGAGAAAAAGGAAAAGTTGGAGTTGGAGAAAGAGGGATGTGTCAAAACCCCAGAGGGATGGAAGACTTTGGAGGGAGTCAAGGTGGTGTCACCCATTGTTATGAGGGGAATATTGGAGAAAGTTCATGAAGGAGGACATTGGGGAACGGAGGCCTTGGTCATGTCCGTTAAACCTCACTATTGGAGTTTGAGGATGTGGACAGTAGCTCAGACCATCTGCTGGAAATGTTTGATTTGTTTGAAAGTAAATAAGAAAGCGGCACGCAAGAAAGAGATGGGAGGGCGACCCTTAGTGGGTTGGCCTTTCAGAGAGCACAAATTGATTTCACTGAGTTGCCAGAAAAGGGGGGTTGGAAATACCTGCTTGTGATCAAAGATCAACTAACGGGGTGGGTAGAGGCTTATCCCACTAGAGCCATAGCTCCCACAGTAACCAAGATCTTACTAGAACAGATTATCCCACGATATGGAATGATGGAAGCAATAGATTCAGACAGAGGAACTCATTTCATCCAAAACGTTCTGCAAAGGGTAATGGATGTGGTGGGGGTGAAATGGGAATTGCACATGCCATGGCATCCTGAATCCAGTGGAAAAATTGAAAAAGCGAACGTGGAACTGAAGAAACACTTGACCAAACTACAACTTGAAAATGGCTTGCCATGGGCAAAGAATCTTCCCTTAGCTCTGCTCAGGATCAGAACTTGTCCAAGGAAAGACACAGGGGTTTCTCCTTTTGAAATGCTGATGGGGAGACCCTATTTGGCCAAACTAGGCAATCCCATTCCAGAGTTCAGGGACTTGTTCCTCCGGAAATATTTGCTGGCACTGTCTCAGTCTTTGCTTTCTCTTCACAAACAGGGACTGTTGGTGCAACGACCACCTTTGGCTGGAGACTGGGTCCTGATAAAGACTTGGAGGAGTGAAAAACTGCAACCTAGCTGGGAAGGTCCGTACCAGGTGCTACTGACGACTGAATCTGCAGTCCGTACTCGGGAAGGAGGCTGGACGCATTACAGCAGAGTCAAGAAAGCACCGGAATCAGAAAAACCTTGGAAGGCAATCCCAGTGGATGGTCAGCCGTTAAAGGTAACCTTGAAGAAATAGCCAGCAGAAACCACCATGGAGATGTCGGCTGAACTCTGGAGAGGACTATTTGTTGCAACTATATTTACATTAATACATCAAAGAAGTTCACAATATGTTGGACCTGCAGGTGACTTGGGAACGGACATGTGGGATGACAATGTGTTCATAAAGGATCTCAAGAAGTTCTCACATTCCTTGAACATCACCAATTGCTGGTTATGCATGCACCTGCCAGGAAGAACAGGTGAAGGATTAATCCTACACGCAATTCCACTTGATCAGAACAGACTAAGACCACAGGGGCACGGGACAGAAAAATATGGTGTAGAACGAAATATAACAGGAAGGATTTTTGTTCATTTCAGGGAAACGGCGTATGTGTGTTTTAGGAGAAATGAAACTAGAGGGCTCCATTTAGGAGATTGGGAAAAATGTAATAAGACTTTTGATATGCCATCATCCTGCAGTAACCATAGTTATACCAAGAGTTATCATAAATTAGATTATTTTAATCAAGATCAGTATCAGATGTGTATGCATTTTGAAGATATGATCAATTGGACCCAAATCTCCCGTGGTCTAATAACACCATTGGGAGTAGCCATGAACTACCGAGATATACATATTCTAAATAACTTCACGGTAACAATGTTCAATGATACAATAAAGAATATTAAAATGATTAACACCAAGCTTTCTGAAGTAAGACAGGTTGCTCTACAAAATAGGTATGCTTTAGACATTGTATTAGCTACAAAAGGGGGTGTGTGTGCTCTGATTCATTCACATTGCTGTGTATACATCCATGATTTCCAACCCAATATTACAAAGACAGTAAAAGTAATGGAAGAACGTATTCGCTCTAATCCATTATCACAAAGAGGTGACTCCTCATTGCCAGATCTGTGGGGAGCACTATGGTCTTGGCTTCCCAGTTCCACTTGGTTTAGATCTACCATAATGGGAATTATATTGATTATTATATGCTGTGTATTGTTGTGTTGTTGTCTTCAGTGTCTCCCTGGTGCAATAACAACGTGTGGGAAGATAGGGAAATCCTTGGGTTCAAGATTTGAGAAGAAGCAGGAAGCAGAACCTCTAATGATGTATCAGAGAGAAATCACTCTGAAAGAAGCAGAGGATCTGCTCTTTGAGTTTGAGACAAGAGTGGAAAAAGAAAAAGGGGGGATTTGTTAGCAGAACCGAAGCCATGTTGGATGGCCCATTGAATTGAATAAGGAAGTGTGTCTCAAAACTCAGTAGTTCTGCTAAATAAGAAAGTGCTCCAGTTTGTGCACAAGAGAAAAAACAAGATAAGGCTAGAACAATGGGGAACTGTAATAAAGTGCTGCGATGTCAGAAACCGTATAACTACTTTTGCTAGATAAGGAGCTGGTATGAACCTTCGAAATATATGTAGCAATTTGAAAACAGAAAGAATGTGAGCCAAGGCCTCGTAAGAGGGGATAAAAATGCTGCCTGAATTTTGCTCTGTGTTCCTTCAATACCTGAGGGGACCCGTCTCTGCAGACACGTGAATAAAACCTTGTTTTCCTTGGATCAACGAATCTTTTGGGTGGTTTTTTTATCTGCTTCCACCTCACAGTTCTGAGAAGTCATAAATGCAAGGACTGGTTGTAAATTTATTTTCTGTCATTATCATGGCTTCAAAAAATCACTGAATGAGGTAGTTCCTAAATGAGGACTTCCCATAATGACACGCAGGAGCCCTCAGTTTTGAGAGATGCAGACTTCTGACAAATGAAGCAAATTATCATTGAAAATAAACAGTGGAATGTAGGCTGCCTTTTGCATCCTAGGTTTGCATCCTATAATTCTAGTGTATTTAGAAGCACGCTTTTAAATATTTGTATGGATCTGCTGACTTTATTTTCATGTTACAGTTAGATTACAGCTAAATAGATTGATTTTTATCATCAGTGCATGTCAATGTGCTTATTTATGTCTTTATCAGCAACTGTCTGGCTTCCTCACCTTCCTTATTTTTTTTTTACAAGGCACCTGGGTCTGCTTCAAAGCAAAGTACCAGCTTCTAACACATGTTTAATTACAAGACCACAAATGTATGGGCTAGTTTCTGTAGCTTAGTTTTGCTAAGAAGGAAGGAAGGAAAATATGAAAGAGAAAATAAGAAACTCAGTTTGTCATTTGTGACTGATGTTGCTCAAGTTATTCTGAGAACCAGAAAGCCCCCCACCCCACATGACAGCCATTTTCAGGTAGCACCTGCACACCTCACTATTCCCAGTGTGGCCATTCAACCCAAAGGTTTACCTGTTCTTATTTCAGAGGTGATTAATTAGTTATTATTTCTTAAATGTTTATGAACCAGTAAAGAACTGTGAACATAGCAGTCCCTGTTCCATTTTTTTTAAAACAAATACCACCCTGTGAAGTTCTAACATAATGTATAGATGACTTTGGGGAAAGAGAGGAAGAGATGCTGCCTAGGAAATAATCAATGGCTTAAAGAAACTTAGGAAGGACTCACCCTCATGTTAAAAGTGGCAGCAGGAAGTTTGTGCCTTCAGACTTGCAAGATTCTGTTAAGGTAGACTTACAATAAAGTGGAATTAGTTCACTACACCTATTTCTTGTCTTATTTACCTGGGAGGTCTGACAAAAGCAGAGTGGGCTGGAAGTGATAGCTTGGTTGAAAGGAGACCCAAACTGCAGTTTCCATTTCTCATCATCCAACATCAAATAATATGTCACATGGATAAATGCTAGGCATTTTTTACCTAGTTCCTTTACAAGAATATACTGAAACAGTATTTTCTACAAGGGAACAAATTCAAATATTTCTTATTTTAATAAACTATTCCAGTATTTGAGTTTGTTGTTTATTTTTCAAAAGTAGCTGTGTTCTAGAAATGATAACACAAAAGTATACAGTCTAGATTTCATTATAGGATTAAGGACTTTTATATCATTAGTTTTACATCATTATTATGTGGATCTTACTTCTCTTAATTACTTTTAATTTAGTCATTTTTAGTTTATTCTGATCATTGTAATATGCCTACATTTCTTTCTTTAAAATTATTATTAATCTTTTTCCAATGACAATGATTTTTCCACAATTTAAAAATACAATAAGCTGCCCAGAGTTAACTTGAGGTAAAGTGGCCTATAAATTTGATAAATAAATGTTAGTAAAAGTACAAGATGTGACATCTATTTTTTTTCTGTTTCTCAAAGAGTACAGATTACAAACTGTCTAATTTATACTGTGTCTACAAGTATCCACCAGCCAAAAATGAATATTTGTTTATAGAGAGTCAAATGTTTTAAAAAATGTAAAAAGAAATGTGTTTTAACCTGAAGCAACTTGTTAAAACAGCCATATATTAATGCAGCTCATTAAAGCAGCTATTTTTCAAGATGGCTGCCCACATAGATGCTGCGGCTGGCCTCTCCTTCTTTCAATAGTTAACATCATTGCTCAGAAGATCATTGGTTGCCCTCTCCCCTCTTTGGAAGAGCTTTATAGCTCCCACTGCCTTAAGAAAGTTCAAAACATTCTCAAAGATCCATCTCATCCTGGGCACCCTTTTTTTAATAAATAATAAAATAATAAAAACAAGCAGAAATCTGGGTTTAGAGTGATGCTGTCTGTATTATTCTGTACTCTAAAATACGTGTTCCAGATAATGTTCAAAGCATGTTCAACCGGAGCCCTGTTTATTGTAGTAAATTATTCTCTCTCCCCAAACCCAGGAACAGATATACTGTATCTCAGGGGTGTCAAACTCCATTTCATTGAGGGCCACATCAGGATTGTATTTGACCTCTGGTGGCCAGGATGGGCATGGCCAGGGTGGCCCCGTTTTCAGTTATGATGGCCTCCTGCAGCCCTCTGCCAGCAAAAATGGAGTTCAGAGGGCCTCCCAAGCTCCATTTTCATTGGCAGAGGCACTGCAAGCCGGTTCTTGGCTATTTCCAGGGTGGCCCTGCAGACTAGATCTAAGCACCCCATCCGGCCACAGGCCTTGAGTTTGACACTCGTTTGTATCTTATACAAAGTCAAATTTTAATTAATCTTATTTGTTTGCCTTTATAGAAGAGCCTGCATTGCTACTGCAATAATGTTACAAGAGTAAAATTAAGTTTTCCATAAGCACATCTAGACTATACAGTGTAATATATTTATTTTTGTACTCTTTGCTCTTTTTTCAGCAACACTACCAAATGTCAGCACCTCTAAGTGGAAAAGTGATGAAAGCAATGCACTGGGAAAACATTCCCAAGATTTTGCTTTGTAAAAAATATATTTAGATGGCTTCTAAAAGCAATTACTATGTTTTATTTTTATTTTAAAAAGAGGCAGAGGAGATCATTGTTTAAGGAATCTATATTTCAAGTATCCACAAAGAAAAGCAGCAGCAGCTGACAGTTGCATATAGTTTTACAGTCTAAGTAAAGCCAACCTGGGTTTTTTTTAAAAATAGATTAAGTGTTTTACAAGCTATTGCTTGCCTACGCTGGCCAGCTGAAGGCTTTAAATAATTTAATCCCTAGAGCAACTGCCAGCTCCAACTGGAATATTGAAAGAAGGACTGAATTCAGTTAGGATCCAAACAGGTGCTGCCTCACAACGGTTCCTTAATCTAGACACTGATAGGATTCTTATGATAGCCTTTTCCAGCTTAGTGCCTTCCTGTAACTCTGATAATTCCCATCCAGAGTCCATGAAATGAATGAGAAGGAAAATACAACTGATGCATTTTCAAATCAGCAAGGAACAAATCCAAATACCAGATTAGAATAGAATAATCAGATTTGGAAGGGACCTTGTAGGTCATCTAAGCAGAAGACCCTGTACCATTTCTGACAGATGGCTGTCCAGTCTCTTCCTGAAAGCTTCCAGTGATGAAGCACCCACAACTTCTGAAGGCAAGCTACTCCATTGGTTGATTAGTCTCACTGTCAGAAAATTTCACCTTATTTCTAGGTTGAATCTCCATCACTTTCCATCCATTACTCCTTGTCTGACCTTCAGGTGCTCTGGAAAATAGTTTGACCCCCTTCTCTCTGTGATAGCCTCTCAAATATTGGAAAACTACTATGATGTCACCCAATACTTCTCTTCACTAGACTAGCATGCCCAGTTCTTGCAACCGTTCTTCATGTTTAACTTCCAGTTCCTAAATCATCTTTGTTGCTCTTCTCTGCACTGTTTCTAGAGTCTCAACATCTTTTTTATAGTATGGTGACAAAAACTGGATGCAGTATTCTAGGTGTGTAGTAAGGCACAAGGCTAGAAACTAGGAGATGTGAGTTCTAGTCCCACTCTAGGCATGAAAACTGATTAGACGACTTTGGCCCAATCACTCTCAGCCCAACTCACCTCACATGGTTATTATTAAAAGGAGGAGAAAGGTATATTGAGTATGTTCACCACTTTGATTTATTTACAAAAATAATAAAGGCAGAATTTTAAAAAAATCTTTAAAAATGCGTGCATCTCAGCATGTAAAAAATGCCTTCCGTAATCTCAATACTCCTCTTTCCATCTTCCCTCTATTCTTCCTGTTCTGTATAAAATGGTATACTCCAAACTATGCAATCTGATTGGCTAAAAGACTAAGCATTGGATTGGCTCATTAGAAACCAATCCAAAAGAGCCTCTGAAAGGCAGCAAAATTAAATAGCTACCATTGGCTACAAGCTGGCAGGCAAGCCTGTATAAAAAGGCTGTCACGGCTTCAGCCAAACCGTTCCATTACTGTTGCTGACTTGAATAAAGACTTTGTTGTTGGAACCCAGTCTACCTCACGTTTTTCCAGATGGAACACTGGCGACAAGGATGGGATCGTCCTAAACACGAGTCCGAGCACGCGGCAGAAAGAATTCCAGACTAAAGAAATGGCTGGGAATAACGCATCGCCCGTACCCTTCAATCCCAACAAAGAAGATTGGGAATCATATGTAGACCATTTCCTGATGTTCTTAGAGAGCAATGAGATGGAAGAGATCTCAGACCAGCGAAAGAGGGCTGTATTCCTAACGCGGTGTGGACCAACCATTTTTAAAATGGCCAAAGCATTGGCAAAGCCCAGAGACGTGAAACAAATGACCTGGTCTGAACTTCACTGAATGTTAAAGGCCCACTATGCACCAGTAGTGTCAAATCTCATCAAGCGGCACGAATTCTACAAAAGGGATCACAAGGAAGACGAAACCATCACTGACTTCTTGGAAGCTCTCCGACAACTGGGGGGAGCTTGCGAATTCCTGAACTTAGATGAAGCCATGCAAGATTGAGTTGTCCTAGGTCTAAGAGACTCTAACTTACAAAGTAAACTACTAAATAAACCCAATATCACAGTGGCTGAAGCGATTGCAGAAGCCACAGCAGCAGAAGCCGCGAAAAAGTCAGCGGCCACTATGAAACTAATGAACTCCAATAACAACGCGACGACCCTACCCAGAGGGAAGAAACAAGCTCCCACCACAACTCATCATGAAGAATTCGACAGT
Source organism: Laticauda colubrina (assembly GCA_015471245.1). Lineage (NCBI taxonomy): Eukaryota > Metazoa > Chordata > Lepidosauria > Squamata > Elapidae > Laticauda > Laticauda colubrina. The sequence goes on along the minus strand of BLBF01000017.1, from coordinate 12,486,523 downwards.
CCATCTGAAATGGAAGATGAAGATGATGAGGTCTATCGCCTGTACGCCAACAAAAAAAGGCGCAAAAGAAGAAATTGGTGGGAATGCGCTGGCTGTGGGGGAAACTACCCTCGAGCCGATTGCAGATTCCTTGATGCCATCTGCCGAGCTTGCAAGAAGAGGGGACACATCGAAAAAGTCTGTGGGAATCGAAAAAATAACAGCCCAAACACACACAGTAACTCCCCACTACCAGCCAAAGCAAAGCAAGCCAAAAAGAAATGGGAGTGCAACAAACGAACCGGCAACCGAGAAAAGACCCATCAAACTGTCACTATTGGAAGCACCCAGATGGAAAGTGGGAGAAAAGTCAAGGTTATCGTAAAAATTGAAGGAAGCCCCTGCGAGATCGAAGTCGACTCAGGATCCTTCCTGTCAATGGTGTCTTGGAACACAATCAGATGGCTGGTTCCAAACATTAAATTAAAAGAACTCCAGAAACAAAAATTAACTCCAAAAGATTACCAAGAAAACCGGAGAAGGCGGAGCTTTGTCTCGGTGCTACAGCTGAGATCTCGGGGCTCTGAGATCTCAGCTGATATTTTCACCCCTGGTCGGTCCTAACGGACCTAAACCGTCCCGTAGAGACAGGGATTGTAAAGGGCACAGTCCCAGGATCCCAGAGATATCGCAAATCTCTGGTTTGATCCGGGAGAAGCCCTTTTGCTGGCGGTGGAAAGGCAGCCTCCAAAGCTGCTGAAGTCGGGACAGCTCCGAAAAGAAAGTGGCTGGAGCGAGGGTGTGTCGGCTGGGTGAGAAACTTCCTTTGTATTGCAAATTGGCTGAGACCTGAAAGGATATCCTGAACAAAGAAGAAACCTGTGGCTTTATTCTTGTCTGACTGGAATCTGGTTGAGCGGCGTTTTTTAAGTGATGTCAAATTGAGGCTTGGATTCTTTCCTTCCTATTTTTTTTTCTCTTTTCTGAGGACTTTAATGTGACTTTGTAGGTAACCAGATTGAATTTTTTCTTATATATATTTTTATGCTTCTTTTGATTTTTTAATTTTCTTTAGGATAGAGGCCCCC
>BLBF01000017.1:12445603-12466983 GCA_015471245.1 Laticauda colubrina | reverse complement strand
AATAATAATAATTTCTTCAGGTTCTTCAACACCTTAATCCAATCGATTGGCCAGATAGCAGTAAAAACTCAAAAATGGAAGAAAAAAGCATAAACACACACACAAAAGAAAAAATTGTTAAATCCTGAAAAAGGCAGAAAAGTAAAAGGTAAAAAACTAAAAAGAAGGGAAAAAAAGTTCTTCAGGTTCTTTAACACCTTAATCCAATTAAGAGGTCTCAGGTATAAAAGGATGCATAAGAAAAAAAAGAAAGCCATAAAAATAAAAATAAAAAACCCAATATGTAAGGTAAATAGAGAAAAAAAAATACAGGGGAGGGAGAGAGAAAAAAAGAAAAGAGGCTACTCCCTTAAAAATTAAAGAAAGAAATCATTAATACTAAAGCTTTTCCTTTAAAATAAAATGCAAACATAAAAATTTGACTTCAAAAGACAAAAAGAAAGACAAAAATCAGGTCCCAAAAGGCCAAAAATCCAAATAGCTATTACGAAAAGTAAACTAGTCGGGAGGGGGTTTGTTAAAGTAGGAAATAGTGCAGCTTTAAAAAAAATAAAAAGAGCACACTGCACCTTATTTGATTGTCCAAGGCTTTTGTTAAAATTTATAACTCTCTTTTCCAGAGTCTTATCACCTTTTTTTCCCTATAGGCTTCAACACCAGACTCCAGCTGTTGATAGAAACCCAGAAGAGCACCTGCAATAATACTCTCCCATGCTCTTCCTTCTATCTTATCAAATAGGCAATGTCCTTGAAAAGAAGTCTCAGTTCTTTCTCAGTTTTGTCTGGTCAAGAAAAAAAAATATTTCCAAGCCTCGAGTTGGCAGTGTTACAAAGTTTCTTTTGCTTTCACTTTCCCCCTCCTTTTCCAAACAAAATATAATGAAAATTAATTAAAAAGGGAAAAAATATTTAAAAAGAGAGTCTCTAGCCTAAAATATTATAAAATCAAAAAGGAGAGAAAGAATAGGTGGAAGAAGAAAAAAACAGTCCAGTTTAAAAATATAAAATCATGTATAGAAAATCCAGCAATGAGAAAAAAATAAAAATATTACTTTGACATTCCTGTTTAAAATAGCCGCTTCATCACTTCTGCCAAAACTTTTACAGATTCTTTCTTTTCCTTAGGGTGTCCTTTCAGATCTTAAAATAAATAAAAAGTTCTCACCAAACCAGCACACTTTCTCTTTCCATTCTCTTTCATTTCGGAGCTGTCCCAACTTCAGCAGCTTTAATGGCTGCCTCTTTGCCGCTGGCAAAAAGAGCTTCTCCTGGATCTACCAGATATGGATCTACCAGATATCCCTGGGATCAACAGGATGTGCTCTTTACATTCACCATCTCTTCAGGATGGTTTAGATCTGATTGGATCGTCCAGGAGCAAAGATATCGGTATCAATCTAAGACCTCCAAGATCACATGCCGTATCGTCGCAACGCCAGCTCCGCCCTCCCCCATCAAAATTGTTGAATAGCACATAACCTGGTTTCTGACTATGACTGAATTTTCTTATAAGATCATGTCTCAAGTCAGGTATCATCATTTCAGGCCATCATCACCACCACTCATGCCTGCTGACGAAGTTTTTCAGTTTTTCCCTGTTCCACAGACCTTCAGATATTCCAAGATATTGTCTCTCCTCAAGGATCAACAGGATTGTACAATGGCCTCCTACAAACACACTGCTACAAACTGTATATCTGCATATAAGGATTATACCATGGCCTCCTACAACCACACTGCTGACCATGCTTATGATATTGGAGTTCATGTATGGCTCCCTACTAACATTTTTGGACCACTTTGTTATTGCGTGTCTCAATTGCTAAATGTCACTATATGATCCTTCCAATTATTAATTAATTCAGAAGGGTAGGAGAAGCAGCCTAGAATCCTAATTTACACTGCAGCAGGTTGAGAGCTGAACTATGGAGTAAATTTATGGAGATCTGTAATTTATTCCCAAGCCTGTACATAAATTTTGACATAATTGTTCTCTCACTTTATTTTTTATGAATAACAAAGATTTTCAAACACACAATCTTACAATATTTACAAAATAATACAGAAGGAAATTAAAGCTTGATCTGTGCTAGGGCTTATTTCCAGACTCTTTAGTTAACAACACAACTGTATCTTAGAATTTATTGAACACCACAATCTATGTACAGAATAAATACTTTTTTTAATCACTGAGGCTTAAATCCTAACCTTAAGCCTTTTAGCTCCTTGAATGAACATTAATTGGAAATACCTGGACAATTCCAATAAGCTCTGAATGATTTTCTCTGACATAGTGCTCTTGAGGTTTCTTTTTATACAGATAGTTTCCATGAACAACATCTTTGAATGGACGTGCAATGTCATGTTTTACTTTAGATTACTGATAAAACTTCAATATTATTTTCCAATCTGATCCTTTGGTCTTTCATTGATAGCAACCTGGTCCAATTAATAAAATAAAAGCTTCAATCCCACTTTCCCAGGTATGGAAAAGTGAGAAATCAATTTCAACTGCTGGAAAATGCCATTGTTTAACATCCACACTTAATACTTGCTATTCTTTTTAAGACCATGGTTTATTCTGGTGGGTGCTAATTACCTATGATATTTTGGTCTACTGGTTATCTATAAAGATGGCCTGTTGACCTATTGTTCGATAAATGACTCTTTTATTTCTTTTCAAATCAGGATTTGTCTACTTAAGAAATATTTTAGACTGTCCACTTCTGCTCTACCAGTCCTGGCAACTACACCTACATAGTTAATACGCTTTATCAATATAAAGATGTTATATCCAGTAATCCACCAATCTGTTTTCCAATTGACATAAGAGAAGGAGAAAGTCTACTGCATTTGATACAGGGGTCGGCTTCAAAAAATTTAGCAACAGGTTCTCTGCCCAGTTTCTGGGTGGGCATGGCCATGATGGGCGTGGCCTAGTCAGCCTCCTGCACCATGGCCGGGGGGGGATTTTTGCCCTCCCAGGGGTCCGGAGGCTTTCCTTGAACTTCCAGGAGGGTGAAAACGGCCTCCCCGGGCTCCGGAGGATCTCTGGAAGCTAGAAATAGGCCCGTTTCCAGACTTCCCGAACTTCTGGGAGATCTGTTTTTTGCCCTCCCTGAGCCTCCATACGCGCCCTGCACTTACCTGTATCCAAAACGGGCTGCATGGGGATGAGGGGAATGAGGGGGGGAGGGGCCAGCCAGGAGTGAGATTTTGGAGTTCTCCGAACTGTGTAGAATCTTAGCCAGAGAGTCTCCCAACCTCCTGCAAACCCCCAGTAATCCATACCTGATTTGACAGCAACAAGGAGCATAAGATGAGCAAGGTTCTCACACTGCAATTTAGACCAATTTAGTACAATATATTTCATCACAAAGCTGGAAATCTGCCAATTGCAAAATTTACCTCTGCCCTATCTCAGACTCTTCAGCAACTGAATAAATATGACTTTGGGAATGGATGACCTACTACAAAAAAGCAGGGTCAGTAGCAAGATAACACATAACACACACTTGTGTGCTGTAGACTAATCCCATTCTGGGGCTACTGGGAATGAGTTCTATTTAGTATGAGGTTGACCTCATTTTTCCATTAGGTGCTTCATGTTACACATTTCATAATCTTTGCTAAAAGCCATATTTTCTGGCTTTATCATTTGGAAAGCATTCCCCAAGCGCTCACAGAAAATGTGAGCTCTCACAGATCTAGGTGCTGTAAGAATGAATTATTAGAGTACAAAGTGTAATCTGGAATGAATCCAAGATCGGTGATGTAGTTTTGCAGGCTTGTTTACAAAAACCAAGGCTCAGGTTTGAGGATTCTGAACAGAGACATAAAAGTTATTTGAGTACTGAATTTGAAACCCAAAGAATGTGGGCCATTTTTGGCAGCAGGAAACAAGTAGGCCAGAGGCTCCAACACTGACAAGTATGCTGAACAGGAAAGGACATATAAAAATAAATAATTTTTTTCATTGCTATGAAGGAAAGAGACTGGGAAAACTGGGCCAGAGAACACATAAACTGAAACCAAACATTTTCCACTGGGAAATAAGTCCCTGGGTGCAATATTAAAATAGTTTTTCTTTGAAAAAGACATCACTGCCAGGGTGATGGCAGTTTGTTTATTAATCACATTTGTAAGAGCACTGTGATCCCAAAAAACTGTTAATGGTTCACAAGATTAAATCTTGTGATGGGGCCGGGATGTTCGAGGTTCCAACTCTCAAATGGTATCAACTGGATCCAGGAGATGCGTTTTCTCTGTTGCCATACCTGCTGTATGAAATCCACCCCCTAGGTCTCATTAGATTCCCAGGTAGAACGAATGTGAAGTCCTGTAAGTCCTTCTGCAGAGTTCTAAAGGATGTTCACTTTAGGAACAAGTTCTCTCTCCTTCCCTCCCCAATCAAACAAGTAAAAACAAGCAGATTTACCTGAAAGAGTATTCTTTGTATTGGCAGATCCACAAAGATCAGTCTAATCATGTCTTTTAGTGGGAGCAATTTCTTCATTTTTCTGTCCCACAGCCATCTCAGTGTGAGCTCTTGAATAAGGACCTATCAAGCCTGTTATTTGTAAAGCACAGCATACAGATGAAGAGTAAAGTACATAGTTGGCGCTCGAATGCACACTCATTACCTTGATGCCTCTCCAGCCTCACCTCCCTAACTTTGTTGAAATGGGACAACCCTGATCTTCAGTTATCTTAATTGACATTTTGGAAAGGCAATTAATACAAAACATTATAATGCCTGCAAGGAATAGGTCCGCTGAGATACTGCTATACCCCCAAAAAAGCAAATTTGTTTAGCAAATTACACCCAAAATCTAAGCATATAGCCTTCCCCCAAATATATCCCTATAGCTACTAGGAGCGAAGATTAACTCTAATATGCCTTTCTTACCACAGTGTAAATATACAACTTAGATTAAAACCATAGTTCTTGCCTGAGTGTCTGAAACAAACGTGCATGATATATAAAGGTGGAAAAATCTATGAAAATGACTTGATAGAAAATCACTGCTGTCACCTAGAAATCTGAATTGAAGGTCAAAGTAATACCTACAGTAAAAATTTTTAACTTGAAAGTTATTGTTGAAGAAGCTACAGTATTAATATTTTTCTTCCTGATCTATTGTAAGTCATATTTACCTATCCAATGTGTTCTTCACATTGCAAATATGTATTTTATTTTTGTTCATAAAAAAAAGAGCAAGAAGAAATTAAGTCTAAAAGTAGCTTTGCTTCCCATCTTTTTTTTTTTTTTTTGAAATTTTCATCAAATTATCTTTAGACATGTTAGACTGGCTATTTGATATTTTAGCCAACTACTTTTTAGCTTGGTATGTTTTGCAAGCCCAACCAGTATGATTTGTTCATTGTCCAATGAGTGTATGAACTTTTGTGCTAAAGAAAAAAAAATTCAAAATTGTATGTATGTGTTTTGTTCGGAAAACACACGAGGTAGACCGGGTTCCAACAACAAATACTTTATTCTTTAACTAGTCAGTAAATAGGAACACTTGGCTGAAGCCGAGGCCAGCCTTTTATACAGGCTGGCTTGCCTGCTTGCAGCCAATGGCAGTTGCTTAAATTTGCCGCCTTTTAGCAGCTCTTTGGATTGGTTCCTAGTGAACCAATCCAATGCTTAGTTTATTTGACCAATCAAGTTTGCAGATTTGGAGTCACCCACTTTACATATAGAACACCCCTCCCCTCTTAGTTCAGTCCTACCTGGTGACGTAGTCTTGCAGGTAGGCGGGGCTTTTCCGGACTCGACTTGACTTGCGCGGTTCATTCTTAGTGAAGTCTTCGACCGGTTCGGAGGGGGCTGCTGTGTTGTGCGTTCTTCTCCCTGGAACCGTCTGGAAGGGTGAGCCAGCCATTTTATCGCCGCCTGAGTTTCTTAGGCTGGCGGTTTTGCCGCTCCCTCCCGTTTCCTCTGGGCAGGTTGAGCTGGCCTGGCTGGCCCCTTCTGATGGGCTCTTCACGCAAGTTTCTCCAAACAGTGAGTCTTTTATTTGCTCTTTTTGATTATATGTTTCATTGGTTTTGGTTTTAAACAGTTCTTTATTTACTTCTCGCCTTTCCCCCCCCACCTTGGTTTGCAATTCGTCGGTTTTGTCGGTGAATGGTTGTAAGTCTGTGGTTCTCTCTATAATTCGGGATCAAAGCTGGTCTATGTGCCACTTCCATTCCCTGCCATCCTCTATTATTAATCGGTAGGATTTGGGGCCTGTGATTTGGGTAATCTGTCCTGGTAGCCATACCGGGTCCCCGGTGAAGTTTTTAGCGTATACTAAATCGCCTATTTGGAATGTCTAAACCGTGTAGAGGAGTCAGGGAGGTTTTCTGGAGTAAAATTTGGGTGTAACCTATCAAGGTGTGATCTTAACTTTCGCCCCACAAGTAATTCTGCTGGTGACTTGTTGGTTTGGTACTGGGCGTTATGTGCTGGAGTGTGAGCAAACGGTTTACTTTCTGTTGGACATCTTCAGCGTCCATTCTTTCTAAACCTTCTTTAGTAAACCGGACCATTCTCTCAGTCCTGCCGTTCGCAGCCGGGTGAGCCGGCGTGGTTAGGGCATGTCTTATACCTAGGGAGGCTAGGTATTGCTCAAATTGTATGCTGGTTAGCTGTGGCCCATTATCTAAGACAAGAACGTCCGGGATCCATGGGTGGCAAAAAGGTTGTCCAGCTTTTTAATTACAGTTTCTGTTGTCGTTGATGGCATAACTTTTACTTCAAGCCAATTCGAATAGGCATCAACGACAATCAGAAAGGTATGCCCCTTGGTAGGACCCGCGAAATCAATGTGTATTCTTGACCAAGGTCCCCGAGGGGTTTCCCAGTCCTTAACGGGTGCTTTTGGTGGGGACGATCTAATTGCCTGGCATTTGTTGCATGAGCTTACCCAATACTCTATGTCCTTATCAATACCCGGCCACCAAATATAACTTCTAGCAAGGCTTTTCATCTTAACCATTCCCGGGTGCCCTTCATGTAACAACCTAAGTACCCTGGGTTGTAATTTGGCAGGAATTACCACCCGATCACCCCACAACAAACACCCCTTTTGGATTGAAAGTTCAGTCTGTCTGAACCGGAAAGGTTTAAAGTTTTCAGTTTTTTGATTCTCCGGCCAGCCTTTACCTACCCAGCTGAGAACGCGGGCAGTCAATGAGTCTTTCGCGGTGCCTCTGGCGACATCATAAGCTGATATGGGTAGATCGGGGCAAGTCTCAATTTGTAGCATTGTCATCGCCGGTGCCGGGTCTTCGTCGGTTGCTGGTAAGGGGTGCTCTGCTCAAAGCGTCCGCATGGGAAATTTGTTTCCCGAGGCGATGTGTCAGAGTGTAGGAATAAGCTGCTAGGAACTCTGACAATCTAGTCATTCTTGGGGACAGTATATTAGGTGTTGGCTTGTTTCCCGCCAAAATCCCCATCAGCGGTTTGTGGTCTGTTATGATTTGAAAAGTCCGCCCATATAAGTACTCGTGGAAGCGTTTTACTCCAGCGACAATTGCTAGAGCTTCCCTGTCCAATTGGCTGTAATTCCGCTCGGTTTTGGATGGAGTCCTAGAGTAATATGCGACGGGTGCTTCTCTGCCATCAGGTAGTTGGTGGCTCAGGATGGCACCTACTCCGTATGGTGAGGAGTCGCAGATCACTCTTAATGGCAGTGTATTGCTAAATTGGATGAGAACGTTTGTTGATGTTAGCAAGCTTTTAATATTTTGGAAGGCTTTTTTTTCTTTGTAACCCCAAGTCCAAGTTGCCTTCTTGTCTAAAAGACGGTGTAACGGTTCTGCTATAGTGGCCTTGTTTGGCAGGAACACATTATAGAAATTAATTAGTCCTAAAAATGCTTGTAGTTCGGTTTTATTTCTTGGTTCAGGTGCGTCTTTGATTGCTTTAACTTTTTTGTCTGTAGGGTGGATACCCTCTCCGTCTATTGAGTAGCCCAGGAATTCGACGCTATTCTTATTATACAGCACTTTTCTCTTTTTACCTTGAGGCCAGATTCCCTAAACTTAGTTAATACTTCTTTGAGTATTTTCCTTAATTGAGTTTCATCTCTGGCCGAGATTAGGATGTCGTCAAAATAGGGAACGACTCCTTGTATGCCATTTAGGAGGCATTCCATCAGACTCTGGAAAACGCCAGGGGCCATGCTTACTCCAAATTGGAGCCGGTGACATTTGAATGCGCCCTTATGGGTGACTATTGTCTGTGCTTCTGCTGTTTCTGGGTCCACTGGGAGTTGTTGATAGGCTTGTGCCAAGTCGAGTTTAGCAAAAACTTTGCCCTTTCCTAGGGAGTGAAGCAAATGCTGGACTACTGGCACTGGGTATGCGCTTGGTTGTAATGCGTGGTTCAGGGTAGCCTTATAGTCACCACAGATTCTAATGGACCCGTCAGGTTTTATGGGTGTGACAATAGGCGTTTCCCACTTGGCATGGTCCACAGGTTCTAACACCCCTTGGGCTATTAATTTGTCCAGCTGTTCCTCTATTTTTGCTTTTAGTGCAAAAGGAACTCGCCTGGCTTTTATTCTTCGTGGGGCTATTTGGGGGTTTAGATTGAAAGAAATTGGATTTCCCCGATACTTGCCAAGTGAGCCATCAAAAACGTCCTGGAATTCTCGGATGAGGTCGTCTTCCCAGCCGGTTGTAGTCACTCGATCGATCCCGGTCATCCCGATGCCCAATGGCGCGAACCATTCGATGCCCAGGAGGCTTGGTCTGTCTCGGTCGACTATGGTCAGCGGTAGCACCTTGACGTGTTGTTTGTAGGCGATTCAGAATTGTCCCATGCCTACCACAGGGATTTGGTTTCCGTGATAGTCCTTGAGGGTTAGGTGCTGCTTCTTCAATTCTTTGGGTTTGATACCTGGGACTAGCTGTCTTATTGTGTCCCACGATACCATGGAGAGGAAGGACCCCGAGTCCACTTCCATCTTGCAGTGTTTTCCTTCGATTTTTACGATGACTTTAATTTTCTTCCCACTTTCCGTCTGAGCGCTCTTTATAATGACAGTTTGGTGTGTATTGGCTCGCTTCTCTTGTTGCCACTTTCTCTCAGCTCGTTTAGGCTCAGCTCGTGTTGGGGAATTTCTGCGTCTCGTTGGGCTGTAGCATTTTTTGTTCCTGCAGACCTTCTCGATGTGCCCTCGTTTCTTGCAATGCCGGCAGATGGCATCGAGAAATCTGCATTCGGCTCGGGGATGGTTTCCTCCGCAGCCAGTGCATTCCCGCCAATTTCTTCTTTCGCGCTCTTTTCTGTTCGTGAGCAAACGGTGGACCTCATCGTTTTCTTCGCTCGATTCAACTGTTTCACCCGACTCTTCGTAGTGGGTTGTGGTGGCAGGCTGCTTTCTGCCTTTGGTTGGTGTTTCTTCGCTGTGTGTGTTCATCTTTTTCATGGCTATGGCAGATTTTTTTGCGGCTTCAGCGGCTGTGGCTTCTGCGATGGCTTCGGTAACGGTGATGTTGGGCTTGTTCAATAATTTACTCTGTGTGGTCGAGTCTCTCAGGCCCAACACCACGCGATCCCTCATTGCTTCATCAATGTTCAAAAATTCACACTCACCCCCTAATTGTCTAAGGGCAGCGATGAAATCGGCGACGGTCTCTCCCTCTCTCTGGTCTCTGCGGTAAAATTCGTGTCGCTTTATTAAGTTTGACACCATCGGAGCGTAGTGTGCTTTGAGGACTCTTTGCAGTTCTGTCCACGTTAGTTGTTTAACGTCCCGGGGCTTCGCAAGGGCCTTTGCCATCTTGAAAACTGTTGGCCCGCAGTGCATCAGGAATATAGCTCTCTTGCGTTGCTCTGAAATGTCTTCCATTTCATTGCTCTCCAAATACATCTGGAAGCGATCAGCATAGGAATCCCAATCCTCTTCGTTGGGATTGAAGGGTGCGGGCGGTGCGTTGTTTCCAGACATCTTGGTTGTCATCTGGACTTCTTATCACCGCGCACAGGTTTTTTCCATTCAGGACAATCCCATCCTCGTTGCCAGTGTTTTGTTCGGAAAACACACGAGGTAGACCGGGTTCCAACAACAAATACTTTATTCTTTAAACTAGTCAGTAAATAGGAACACTTGGCTGAAGCCGAGGCCAGCCTTTTATACAGGCTGGCTTGCCTGCTTGCAGCCAATGGCAGTTGCTTAAATTTGCCGCCTTTTAGCAGCTCTTTGGATTGGTTCCTAGTGAACCAATCCAATGCTTAGTTTATTTGACCAATCAGGTTTGCAGATTTGGAGTCACTCACTTTACATATAGAACAGTATGGACACACAGGCTCAAAGAAACTTTTTCATATTTACCACGCAAACAGGTATTATACCATGGTATTTCCCACAGTCATTATTTTTGTCTCTTTCTGCGTGTGTCTGTTTGAAGTAAAAGGAAGATGTGAACAAATAAGGCTTCCAGAGTTTGCAGTTTCTTCCAAAGTTGTGACTTAGACAAATCTTCCATGTACAGCACACTGAATGCCTGGTGTTTGTTGCCTATTAAGATACTCACTAAACTGGTAGCTTCTCAATCTAGCACCTTATTAATCTTTTTCCAGGCTTGTTATAAAATTAGCAAAGACACATTTTTGAATTAGTCTTCCAACTTGGGTGTCAGCTCCAATGACTCACTTGAAAATACTATAAGTAGGACAAAAGGAATGTTAGGCACTTCACTGTAAATAATAATTTTAGAAGTTACAAAAAAATATCCTGTCTCGTTTCAGCAGCAAAGAAAGACACCTCTGTGTACATGTTCAGTTTTAAAAATAAAAAGGCACAAGACTCCAGTCAGAGTGACTGGGACGTCCATTTTCATCATTCAAAGGAGGCCAGTTATGTTTCATACTATATATCAGCAATCAGGACTGACAGACAGCTGATTATACTTCTACTCTCTGATCAAGCTTGTGGGAAATATTTTTACACACACACACACACACCCCTCTACTCAGTTTCTGGGAAGCTTGAAATTCCTTTAAAATCCTCGTCTGGGAAACTAACATACTGACTTTCCATTAAGTATTGAAATAAACCGGTCTGCTCATACCTTTCAGGATAAAGCATCTTATGAGTCAATATCAATTCCTGTTACTTTTTTGGCAATTATATGGAAGTGGCTTGCCACTGCTTTGTTCCAGGATATTTTTTTCAATTTCTCATTCTATTTGATAGTTTAATTGATTTCCTGGTCTCTCCACTACATATTAATCAGGATTTACATTTCTTGGCTTCTTTCAAATCAGCCAAAGCCACTTAAGTGAGGATACATGCCATAACAAAGGAACATTATATCTTTGAATGTAAAATAAGAGTGAGCAAACTTGCTGTCTCACAGCTGGTGTGCTTTGTTTCCCCTGGCTTCAAAAGCTTTCTGGAAGACACATTGGCTGAGCTACTGCCAATTGTAATCTATTTTTCCCTTTGTATCTTTAGGGTCAAGAGGGAAAAACAGAAAAAAGCTGATAAAAAGGGAGATAAAAGGATGACTCTGTTCCTTGGGTAGCAACTCTACTCCTTTATTGCTTGGGCAATAAATATAAATAAATATAGGTTTTTAATAGAAAGATTGTCCCAACAAAGGCCAATTCAAAATGCAGAAAACACACACAAATGCAAAACTGTAAAGTGTGCAGAATCCATGTGCTCAGGAGGCTGGAACCTGAGGTTGTGCAAAACATTACAAGTTCAGAATAGATTGCTTTAAGTTCGAATTTTTTTCTGGAATAGTCAGAAATCAAAATGAATCTTTCAAACTGTTTTCAGTTATATTTCTAGTCATGGATAATTTGGAGTGGTCAGAAATTGGAGGAGCATTTTGTGGCAGCTTGGGTTACATCAATGAGTCATCTTTCCATACAAACATTGGCTCCATTGGCTATAAATGTAAAGTACTTTACTGAACACATGCAGACTAAAATTATTTTCAAGAATGAAAAGAAACTTCTGGAATTACTCAAAGCACTTAAAAGGCCAAGCTTATGTGATTAGATATTTTGGATAATCTCACTCTGTTAATAAAAATAAGATGACATTTTAAAAACCGACTGGTTTTGATAAGTAAAGCTCAGATTCAGAGCCAGACTTTTATATTTTCACAAACATGCCATACAAGCCTTCTTAAAATAACAGGACACACCCTTCTATATTTCATGGCACACATCACAATATGTAGCATTTCTGAAAAGTGCCTAAATATAAAGAAAATTAGCTAAGGTTTAAATAGCAGCTGTTTTTATACAAATGTAAGTGGGCATCTTTTAAGAATCAACTCAAGGCACTTACAAAAGTTTCAATAGCTTGAAATAATTGCACATCCAATGGGTGAATCACTTGACTTGGACCAAGGATTGGCAATTAGTATCATTCAGATGTTTTAAATGACAACTTTATAATTCCTTTCTACTAACTATGAGATTTGAGTTGGTGGAAGCTGAAGCCAGAACAACTGTACAGCAACGCTTTGTCTAACACTGCTCTAGTTCATGAAGGATATATGAATGAAATATAGTAAATAGCTACCAATATCTTATTTGAATACATCAACTATGCCAGAAGCAGCAGCACAGACAGCTAAGTCTCTGATCATGTCAAGATTGTCACTGAATCAACCATTTCAGCCCAACAAAGGTGGGTCTGAAGTCACATGTACATTACTCCCAAGTATGCTAAATTACAAAGTATACATATTAACTCTGTTATTTCTGTTATGTCCGTCATCTCCCTTATCTTTTTATTTTGAAATGAGGGTTTCTTGCCTTCAACTGTTATGCATGCCTTTACCTTGAAACAAACTCTGAGAAAAAGCAAAATTAGCTGTTGACCAAACTTGCATAGTGTTATCTGTTGGAAGTGGAGATGATTGTTTTGTTTGTTGTACAAGATAAATGAAAAATTTGATCACTGACTTCTAAAAATTTGTTGTTTTAATTGCGAAGCCATGTCTGGCTAATTGGATTAGCCATGTCTAATCCATCGTAACCCCATGAACAACATTCCTCCAGTCCTTCCTGTCCTCTACCATCCTCTAAAGTCCATTTAAGCTATCTAAAAATTAAAATACCTAAATTAATTTTTTGAGTCCACAGGTATAGTTGTTAACCTATGGCTTCATAAATGCATGTTGAAGTTAAAAACTGCACATTTTTCAATGATGACAAGAAATCAAATTACATATTCACAGAAGCCCTCTGTTTTTGCTTTTTTTTTTTACTACTTACATTTATATAATCACACATTAATATGGGGGCTTATGCTTGGAATCTTTTAAGTGCCCAATGTTTCTGTCTCAAATACTGGCAGGTGTGGGGCAAACCCTTATGTTAAAGATGGTATACATAGGGAGGGGAAAAGGCCCCTAAGGATTCCAGTTTATTTAAATAAAAATGCAAATTGCAATATTAGAAAACTAAGAATTGATAGAAAAAAGAACTTGATTTCTTCCCATATGCTGTCTATAGAATTATCCTGAATCTGGGTCAGTCTGCCATCTAGTGGTACAGCTACCATACAAAGTCTTAACTAAAAAAGTTACACTATGTTCCAAAAGTCAGTAAGAACTTTTGTTTTATGTTTTAGCAACCCCTAAATTTTATCAGTTTCAATAGCAATTGTTTTAATTGTTACTTGATACAACAGTTGGCATATACTTTTTGTGTAAGGAAATTACTACTTGTGCAGATCCCAGTATGACTTCGGCAGCCTTGATTCCTAATTACTTCACATAACTTACCTTGTTTCTCCAACAATACTTCCACCAATAGGAAGGCCCAGCATGTTTTATCGGCATAAAATCAAATTAAGCTCCTCCCCCAGATTAAAACCTATATTAAACATGCGAAATGGGGGGGGGAATGGCGGGGGGGGTTGCCGTTAGAAAGTCCTTTTGTTGCATACCCGGACATGGTGCTGCCTGCGTTGACTTTGGCATTGGTGGGGCATTTCGTATCAGGAGACCTTTCTCCACCATTGCTTTCTCTTCTCCCTTGCTGCCGCAGCATTTAGAGCAATGCCGCGGCATTTGGCGCAGCCATGCACAGCCAGCCAGGGCTCCACCCTGCAACCAGGGCCCGGCGGAGACACTTGGCTTCAGGCGCTCCTGTTGTTGCCTTCCCTTCGCCTTCAAAGGCAAAGCCAGTTCTTTTCACCCTACTGCTGGTATGACAAAGTCTCCCCTGCCCGAGAGGGCAGCCCAACTCCATGTGGAGAGGGGAATCTTCCAGGGCCGCAGCGCAGGATCGGCCCACTCCGGAAGAAGCACCCAGCCGCCATCCCTGCCTGGCGCTGGGCAGAATGCGAAGAGCTTCACCTGGGGAGCCCAGCGCAGCTGACAGGGGGGCCCTCCTGCCCAGCAGCAGAGCTCTTGCCAAGGCAGCGAGCACCTCCCCTTTGGACCCTCCACTCATCCCGCCAGGGCTGCGCCAGAGCCATAACGGCTGGACAGAGCCAGGAAAGCGAGCCGCAGGTTCGCATCCGCTTGCCAAGCAAAAGAGCCGGGCCGACCTGAGCTTGGCTTCCTTCCCAAGTCCCTCCAGTGCGAACCCAAAGGGGCCACTGGGAGAGGCCGCCCGAGGCAGTGATAGCGCCCACCCATCCATGGACAAGGAGGCAAGGTGACTTGTCCTCCTCCTCTGAGCTGAGCCCCGCCAAGCCAGGGCTTCTGCCTGATGCCTGTTCTGCTGCAGTGTTTGGAGCTGCCGGCGCATTTGGAGATGCACGGGGATGGGATGGGCAAGGGGTGGAAAGGACGGGCAGTTTTAGGGTCTCTCCACCAGCCAGGGAAGCAGTGCTGCCATCACCTCACCTCCCTGTCCGTGGACAGGTGGGCGCTTATCACTGCCTTGGGCAGCCTCTCCCAGTGGCCCCTTCAGGTTTGTGCTGGAGGGACTCACTTTTCTGGCTCTGCCCAGCCCATACGGCTCTGGCACGGCCCTGGCGGGATGAATAGAGGGTCTGGCGGGGAGGTGCTCACTGCCTTGGCAAGAGCTCCGCTGCTGTGAAGGAGGGCCTGCCTGTCAGCTGCACTGGGCGCTCCAGGAGCTCTTCGCGCTCTG
Organism: Laticauda colubrina; assembly: GCA_015471245.1. Taxonomy (NCBI): domain Eukaryota; kingdom Metazoa; phylum Chordata; class Lepidosauria; order Squamata; family Elapidae; genus Laticauda; species Laticauda colubrina. The sequence goes on along the minus strand of BLBF01000017.1, from coordinate 12,451,904 downwards.
CCCGGCGCCAGGCAGGGATGGCGGCTGGGCACCTCTCCTGGGGGGGGGTGATCCTGTGCTGCAGCCCCAGGAGATTCACCTCCCACATGGGGTTGGGCTGCCCTCTCGGGCAGGGGAGGCTATGCTGTAGTAGAGTGTTGTTTTTAAAATAATTGGCTTTACCTTCAAAGACGACGGGAAGGCGGCAACAGGAGCGCCTGAAGCTGAGTTTTCTGCTGGGCTCCGGTTGCAGGGAGGAGCCCTGGCTGGCTGCACATGGCTGCGCCAAATGCCGCATTTCTGTAAACGCCGTGGCAGCAAGGGAGAAGGGAAAGCAATGGTGGCGGAAGGCCTCCAGATATGAAGTGCCCCACCAACGCTGAAGTCAACATCCAAGCCATCGCTGCCTGCCCACCCAAGGTTGCAAGGGGGGGAATTAAGTCACGCCCGAAAAGATGCCCTAGCCATTTTTTCAGGGGTCAAAAAAAAAATAAGACCCAGCCTTATTATATGAGAAACACGGTAGGACTTCTTAATATGATGAAAAGAACGATGTGGGTGAGTGAACATAAATTACTCCATCACCAGTTACCTATAATTACATATACTGCCACCAAAAAGACTTTTTGGCAGACAAATTTTAAAAAGTAACATGAAACAACCCCTGTTGTGGCACAATTAAGCATGAAATCAAGAGAAGGTGGAGCTTCGTCTCGGTGTTACAGCTGCGATCTTGGGGCTCTGAGATCGCAGCTGATATTTTTGCTCCTGGTCGGTCCTAACGGACCTAAACCGTCCCGTAGAGATGGGGATTGTGAAGGGCACAGTCCCAGGATCCCAGAGATATCGCAAAATCTCTGGTTTGATCCGGGAGAAGCCCTTTTGCTGGCAGCGGAAAGGCAGCCTCCAAAGCTGCTGAAGTCAGGACAGCTCCGGAAAGAAAGTGGCTGGAGCGAGCGTGTATCGGTTGGGTGAGAAACTTCTTTTCTATTGTAAATTGATTGAGACTTGAAAGGACATCCTGAACAAAGAAGAAATCTGTGATTTTATTTTTCTTTGACTGGAATCTGGTTGAGCGGCGTTTTTTAAGTGATGTCAAATTGAGGCTTGGACTCTTTCCTTATTTTTTTTTTTGAGGACTTTAATGTGACTCTGTAGGTAACCGGATTGAATTTTCTCTTATATATATTTTTATGCTTCTTTTGATTTTTTTTAATTTTTTTTAGGATAGAGGCTCCCTTTGGCTATCCTTTTTTCTTCTTGTTTGAGTTTTTATAAATATTTTTTCTTTTGGCTGGGGGGGGAAAGAGTATTAAGAGATGTTGTAACACTGCCAACTAGAGGCTTGAAAATATTTTATTTGAATTGGAGAGAAAAATGTATAAACACTCCTTTTTAAGGACATTTCAATGTGATAAGATAGAGGGAGAACACAGTAAAATATTATTACAGGTGCTTTCCTGGACTCTTATCAACATTTGAGGCTTGGCTTTGAAGCTGCTGGAGAAGACAGTCATAATAAGAGCCTTGGATAAAGAAATAAAGTGCAGTGTGCAGTGCATATATAGATATATATATACTTGTGAAATTCCTACTCGCCAGCCTTTTTGTAAATTTTAATTCTAGTATTTTTGTTTTTTATTTTAAAGGGAAAGCCTCAGAGCCCTTTCTTTTTTTTTTTTCTCTGCTTTTTTGCTTCTTCCATCTGGATCACTTTGTTTTTCTTTTTTGATTATTTTTTTTTCCTTCTATTTTTTCTTTTTTATGGTGGATTATTTCAATTGGACTAGGGTCTAGAAGAACCTGAAGACCTTTCTTTTTCCTTTTTTCCTTTTTCTTCTTTGGTTTTGGGCTTTTTACTATTGGTTTTTTTTTTTTTTTTGGACTATAATTGGTTACTCTATCAGCTGGATTGAAAGTCAAAGAGAATTTGAAGCTTTGGAAGCATTAAAATGAGCAGGAAACCAAAATCACTCGGCATTTCTGCTTCTACCTCTGCTTCCCCACCATCCGAAGGACAACATTTAATTCAGACAATGTTGAAGCAAGATAAAGAACAAGAAAAAATAAATTTACAGATGATTATGCAAGGAATCCAAGATATTAAGATAAAAATGGATACTATTGAGCAAAGAATAGAGAAGTCTGATGAAAATATTAAACAAATGATGGGGAAGTATGAGGAGAGATTCCAAAAAATTGAGGAAGAAGGAAAACAAAGAGAGGAGAAGATTGGAAATATTGACACTAGATTAACAGTGGTAGAACAAGAAAAAAAATGGGATGTTGAGGTGGGAGATGGAAAGGTCAGAATTTTACCTTAGATTCCAAAATATAGAAGAGGAAAAAGGAGAAAATTTGGCTGCGATAATGATAGAAATGTTGGCAGGTGTTCTGGAAATTACAGAGGAAAAGATGATGGATGGAGTAGATGAGATATATCGAGTCTATACAAGATATGCGATGAGAAATAAACTACCAAAGGAAGTCCATATTAGATTTACCAAAAAATCTATTAAAACACAAATATTACAAGTGGTAAGAGAGAAAACATTGAAATATAAAGGCAAAGAGATTGTGGTTTTAAAACAAATACCTAGAAGAGTGAGAGAGATGAGAAGAGAATACCGATTTCTGACCAAAATGCTACTGGAAAATGAAGTGAACTATAGATGGCTGATACCAGAAGGACTAATATTTACGTGGCAAGAGCAGAGACATAGAATTGACTCGATTGAGAAAGCAGAACTTTTCTACGCAGAATTTTTTGGAAGAAGAAGAGAGGAGGCAGAGAAAGAGGTCTCATTAATTGAGTTCCAGCAGGAACAACTGGAGATTGAAAAAGAGAAAGGAGTTGTAGGTGGACAGGTAGACAGTAAAGAACAACGTGAAGTGAGAGCTACGAGAGCTGTTAGACCTAAATATAAAGCATAATTATGGAAGAAAAAAAACTGATTACAATGAATATAAATGGACTTAACTCAGCTGTTAAAAGAAGGAAAACTTTTCATAAATTAGAGAAATTAAAATTTGACATAATTTGCTTACAAGAAGTTCATATTAAAAAACAACATGAGCAATTGTTAGTACAGCCAAAATTAGGGAAAATATTTACTTCTTTGATTCAATGTAAGAAAAGAGGAGTGGTTCTCTACATTAAAGAGGATATCCCAGCAAAACTGATCTACACGGATGAAGACGGAAGAGTATTAATGGTGGAAATAATGGACAATAATAGAAAAATACTCCTGATTGCAATTTATGCTCCGAATGATAAAGAAGAGTTTTATAAAAAACTACATATGGAAATAATTAGACTGGACTATGTTAACATAATTATGATGGGAGACTTTAATGGAATTGTGGACAATAAACTGGACTATATAACAACAACAACAAAACAAAATAGAAAGGTTCTCCCTAAATCTTTTTTTAAAATGACAGATGAATTAATCTTAAAAGATATTTGGAGAGAAAGAAACGTTAAAGCTAAACAATATACTTTTTACTCTAATAGACATTTATCATGGTCCAGATTAGATATGATTTGGATCTCAACAGAATTAATATCCATTATTCAAGAAACAAGTATTGAAATAAGTACTTGGGCAGACCATAGTCCAATGACAATTAAATGGAAGGGACAAAAAAAAAAAAGATCGAGATGGACATTAAACAACACTATTTTAAAAGAGAAAGACTTTATACAATGGATGGAGAAGGAATTGGTTTTTTTCTTTAAAGAAAACAAAAAAGAAGATACTTCAATACAGAATGTTTGGGATACAATGAAGGCATATGCTAGAGGTTTGATAATAGATTATACAAGAAAAAAGAATATTAGGAAAAGACAAGCCTCCAACACCTTGGAAGATGAATATAAAAGACTTGAAAAAGAACTACAGAAAATGCCACAGAAAAAAGGTATTAAATTGAAACTGGATGTAATTAAGCATAAAATGGAATTAATAGAGAAAGAAGAACTGGCACAGAAAATTAGAAATTCTAAACAGAATTACTTTGAAGATGCAAATAAACCAGGTAGATGGCTAGCATATAAACTGAGAAAGGAGAAGGAATCAAGAAAAATATTGAAACTAATAGATGATCAAGGCCAAGTTTGTTGTGGTAATAAGGAGAAAAAGGAAATTATTCGAGATTTCTATGGGCAACTATATAAACAAGAGAATATTGATGAGGAAAAAATTAAACAGTATTTACAGAATATTAACTTACCGAAGATACCTAAAGAGACTGAAGAAATGTTAGAAAGTAATATAACAATGATGGAATTAAATGAAGCATTTAAGAGACAAAACAATGGGAAAGCACCAGGTCCAGATGGGCTTCCGGCAGAATTTTTTAAAAAAATTCAAGAATCATTGAACATCCCATTGTTAGAAGTTATGAATGAAGTTATGTTAAAGAAGATGACACCCAAAACATGGTCAGAGGCTTATATTACACTTATCCTAAAAGAAGAGGCTGACCCGTTGCAAATTAAGAATTATAGACCTATTTCCTTATTGAATGCAGATTATAAAATCTTTGCTTCAATTTTAGCAGAAAGACTGAAAAAATATTTAAATAATTTTATTCACCCAGATCAAAATGGATTTCTGCCAAAGAGACAAATTAGAGACAATATGAGAGTAATCTTGGATACTTTGGAATATTATGAGGCTCATCCTGAGAAGCAAATGGCTTTGATATTCCTAGATGCTCAAAAGGCATTTGACAATGTGAACTGGAGATTTATGTTATTACTATTGGAACAGATGGGTTTTGCCAGAAAATTTATTCAAGCAATAGAAGCCATATATAATAAACAGACAGCAAAAGTAATGTTGGAGGGAGAATTTACAGATCTTATTAATATAAGAAAAGGCACAAGACAAGGGTGTCCCCTATCTCCTTTGTTATTCATATTGACTTTGGAAGTGTTGAATAGAAATATTAGGGATGACAAAAGTATAAAAGGAATGAAAATTAAAAAGGAAGAATTTAAACTACAAGCCTTTGCTGACGACTTAGCTTTTATTCTGGAAGATCCGTTAGAAACCGCTCCAAAGTTATTGGAAAAGATAGAGACATATGGTGAGATGGCTGGCTTGAAAATAAATAAAGATAAAACAAAGATCTTGACAAAAAACATGTTACTGAGACAAAGAGAAGAACTGACAGATCTTTTGAAAATCCAAGTTACAAATAAGGTTAAGTATCTGGGGATATATTTGACAGCAAGATGTAGCACATTAAAAGAGAATAATTATATTAAACTCAAACAACAGATAATTACAGATTTGAAGAAATGGGAAAACTTGCAATTGTCATAAATAGGGAGAATTTCAACAATTAAGACGAATATTTTACCCAGAATTTTATTTCTCTTTCAAACAATACCAATTAGACTTGGAAAAGGCTATTTTGAAGACTTAAATAAAATCATGTTGAAGTTTATATGGCAAGGTAAAAAAGCGAGAATAAAGTTAAAGCTTTTACAAGATGCTAGAATTAGAGGAGGTTTTGGCCTGCCTAATTGGGAACTGTATTATCAAGCTGCAAGTTTGATGTGGGTCAAAGAATGGATAACATTAAAAAAACATAGATTGTTGACATTAGAAGGACATGATTTACTGTTGGGCTGGCATGCTTTTTTATGGTACAAGGGAACTAAAACACAGGGGTATTTTAGAAGACATTATATACGGGAGTCTTTGTGGTTAAATTGGGAGAAGATAAAAAAACAATGTTATTTGAAAATTCCAGTTTGGTTATCGACTATTGAAGCATTTTCTTATCCTATGATCTATAAAAAGGAACAAACAGTTAGATATGGGGAATTGTTGGATGAAAAGGGTGGACTTAAATCGATTCAAAACTTAGAGGAACAAGGTATAAGGATGAATTGGTTTTCATATGCGCAAATACACTCAAGATATGATGAAGATTTTAAAATGGAAGGATTCTATGATAAACAGACTGATTTAGATAAGATATTGATGGGTACTGATGAGAAAGTAATTAAAAAATTATATGGTTATTTATTGGGAATTAAGTTAAATTGTGGTCTCAAAATTATAAAATGACAATGTCAACAGCATATAAAGAAAACTTGTATAAGATGTTTTACAGGTGGCACTTCCCCCCGACAAGAATAGCAAGAATGTTCAAGAACAAATCTGAAAAATGTTGGAAATGTCATCAGATACCTGGCTCATACTATCATATGTGGTGGACTTGTGAGGATGCCAGAAAATATTGGACTAAAATTCACAAGGTATAAATATGAATTGGTTTTCATATGCGCAAATACATTCAA
>BLBF01000017.1:12355880-12393073 GCA_015471245.1 Laticauda colubrina | reverse complement strand
ATCTTGCCATCCTGTCTGTCCTGGTATCTTGCTTTTGTTTGAGCCATTGTTAAATCTGTATATTCCGTCTGACCTAGGCTTAACCTAGGTTCTGAATAAACAATCACCCCCTTTTGAATGAGCATAATAAAAGAGCGTGTACCCGGACATTCGGGGCGCACTCATCGCGAGGAACTTCGTCTCCTGTCGTTTCTCTCTCCTTCGCTCCCTATCATGAGACGCCCATCTGATGCGGGATAGCAGATACCGCATCATATAATTGAAAATACTGGTAGTTCTTATTCAGTGACTACAATTAAGACAGGCAACTCAGTTATTAAGCAAAACAATTGCTAAGTGAATTTGTGACTTTGCTTCAAATCTTATTTCAGCTTTCATTTCCTTTACAGATTTAGGAAGGTTATAAAAGCAAGAACTGATTACAAAGCATCATCAATTTAACTGTGAACAGTATTAAACAAGGCAGTCACCAAAAGACTACCTGTTCTGCAAAGTAAGGTGAAATAAGATTTTAAAAGTAACTATAAGAATGATTACACTTCAAACAACTTTCAGCTTAACTCCAAACTGCTTTAAACTGATGGCTGTCTGGACATTTGATTCTCCAAAGATCAAGAAGCTTGAAAGAGTAGTTTGGAATGAGCTAGATGCTCATAGGCTAACTATAATGATGCACAACTATTTGCCACAGTTTAAACCACTAAATCAAGAAAATTAACTTTGTGGTATCCTTATACCAGAGGCACCACTGAGCAACAGAGTAGTTCCAAGGTTATTGTTGCTTCTACCTAAACTAAAAAGTAAAAGCAGGAAGTGAGAAAGAGAGGGAAGAGGGAAGTACCAGTCCTGGATCAGCAGTGTTACACCAATACACTCGCCACTACACAAGTAATCTTCTTACAGTGAGTGCTGAGTCATCAATTTGTGTTATGGTATGTCCATGTGAGGAATTGACCCTGGCAGTTATCTATTTCTTCCTTTAAATCAGAGGCCTAGAAGAAGTAGTCAATAAATCATTTCAACTTACTTATAACTGGGTAGCTTCCCTTTTGTTTCTCGCACATATGAAAGGTAGCACTTCCACAAGTCAATGTGTAAGACTTTCATAAGGCATCGCTGAAATAGCTATTTATATTGAGAGGAAAAAGAAATAGGAGTCCATCAGGTCAGGGTAGATTATTATTTAGGAAATTTGAACAAACTTCCTCAATTATGAATTAAAATACAATGATCACCTTCTACATTTTTTAAAAGAAACTTCAGCAAAGCTTCATGAATTTTAACCAGTGTTAAAATAATAAAGCTGTAAACTGCAAGAATTTGAAAGAAAAGCTTGACAGTATCCAGCATTGGAGCCTTACATGTTCTGATTTTCTTAATATAAATTTGACTGACACTTTATACACTTTAAAGCATCAGAGGGATTTCACAGAACGTATGTACTTTTGTTACTCAGATGGAATATAAGTTTTCTTTGAAGGAGGGCCAGGAACTTGATACTAATTTAGAGCACAACTGCATATTTATTGAATACATTTTTCAAAGTAAACCATGTATGTCTCATCGACCAGGTATCTAATGTCCCCAAATCAACCATGACATAGTTTAAGACTCTTCCATCAGTAGTTTTTTGAGGAGAAATACAAAGGCATCCCATTCAAGTCCAAATTTTGTAGTGAAAGAGGCATTGAAACCAACATGTTTTATGACATTGTTCATTTTATGCCAAAACTCGAGCTGTTAAGCCCAAACCTAATTAAATATCTTGATCAAATTGTTCAATTATATTGAAAACATTTCCTTTTTTTAACTTTTTCAAATGAGTCTATCTATTTAAGCAAGGTGAGTAGCATCTGTTTGATCTGTTTTGCTAATTTGCTAATCAGTATTATGTTTTGCTAATTTGCTAATCAGTATTATCTATATGTGTACAATGTGTTTTATGTAGGGATCATTAATCACAATAAAGATTATTGTTTTGTCCAGCAAGGTTTGGGTAATATGAAGGTCAAAACAAATATTTCATCAGGTTCAGTCAGTTTATAGGCCCAATTCAATTTTTTTCTGTCTTTGCAAGCCTAATTCACATTCCTCTCTAAACTGTAAGATTTTAGATGAAGTAGATATATGCAAGGCTTTCTCAATGCTATACCCTCTTATATTTAAATATATACTTTCACTTGTCCAATTACATTTTTAAAAGTGAGGAAAAACAGAAATGTGTGATATTTGTGGAAAGACATTAAAAGCATGATAAGCCCAATCTAACTGGAGCCTATCTGATTTTATTTCTCTGCCAGGTAAGTCTTGTATTTAACTTTATATAGGTAACAGTTTTAATATTTTAAAGCATGTTGTATTTATGTTAATTTTTATATTATGAGCAATGAACATAATAGACTAATCACATTGTAGTTTTCCTGTGAATAACTAAAAAACTATTTGCTACTGCCCTCCTTTGTGATTTCTTTTTTAAACTTTTCAGCGTAGCCTATTTCCTTGGGATTGTCTGGTGTTAAAATGCTAAAATATGCCCAATCTTATTTTGCTTGCATGTTAATTAGGAAAGATACAGAAAACATCTTTTTATGAATTATTAAGACAGCCATTTTTCCAATTTAGGCAGCTGCTTCCAACATGCACAGGAAATACATGAAGTCAAGTGGGTGAACATGAATATTTTGAAGCAGCTCCAAGCAGTTGAAGAAAACATGGTTATTTTGATGTTTGAAGTGGAGAGCTTCTTCTATTGTATTTTCACATAACAGTTATCAGTTAATTTTTTAAGCCTTTGAGCCAGTGTTGATTCAAGCAACTACCTGGACAAGTCTGTAATTTTCTCAGCCAGATTTTGGAAATGCTTTGTTATTGCCACCAGGGCTGAGAGACAGTAATTGGTCCAAAGTCACCCAGCTAAAATGGGACCAGAACTCAAAAGTCTCCTGGTCTGAGGCCTTAATCAGTTCATCAAACTGTCTCTCTAACAGTTACTATTATACACAAATTGATACAAACAATTGTAGAGGCCACTCTAAGCTCTATTGTCTACTGCTTTTATGTGTCAACCATCATTTCTTCTTCCCAATCCATTGGGTTCTTCATATAAATAACATATGGTGAAAAATGTTTCCATAACTATCTTGATTATTTAACAAGTTGTCCCAGAAGTGTCATAAGGCAAAAAGTATAGTAGTGATTCATACTAGAATGTGACCTTCAAAGATAACAACTTTGATACAGAAGGATCATTTGTGAGAACAGGAACACATATATAGTTGGAGTGATTTGCATAATTTTTGGTCAAACAAGCATGTTTTGTATGCATTATTTATGCAAATCATAAATAACTTGTGGAAGTACTGATTGTCATACATACAAGGACCAACAAGTTTAATGACCACCTACTCATTCCTGAGGGTCTCATTATACCATATCACATTGCTAAATATCTCTATGAATACCTTAAACACCTTCCTGTGTTTCCCACTTTTATACATTTTGTATAACCAACTGCCATATGGAACATTTCATTCATGATCCCTCAAAAAAGTTAGGACATTTTAGCTCAAGGTAGGCACATATTCTCATATTAGAGAAGATACATATTCTAATTGTTTACTAGTCTGATTTTTAAAAATTAATGTATATATAGAAGCTTACCTTTTCTACTTTGTCATAATTTTTTGCTTTTATCTGAAAAACAAAACAAAACCCTCAAATAATTAGATCAACCTTTCATCAAATATGAAAACAACTATTTATTACTTGGAATAGACTTGGCTTTTTTTTTTAAAAAAATTAAACTGCAAAATAATTGACAAGTTATTTGACAAGTTCATGAAGGGTTTTGAAAAAGCTAGTATTACTTTCAGTTAGATGAGGATATATATACTGTGAAATATTTCAGTCACATTAAGATTTGCTCAAGAATGTGTTATCCTCCTAATAATCAAGCATAAATAACACTAATGTTATTGTTAGTTAATAATTAATATTAACTAATCACATAGTGTATTAATATGGAGGGCAACTTTAGAACTCGTTTCACAGTAGGTTATAAGAGTTTATATTCAGATAGCTAGCATAGAAGACAATCCTTTATTAGTTTAAATTCTAACACAGAATTAAGAACAAGTTTATGAACAAATATATGTTGTTTTATAACTATTTAGTGACTTTCTAATAGCTGATTAAGATGTTCATTACAGCTGATACTACAGATGTCAAAGCAGCTTCTGATGTTCATTAATAATATGATAACTATCATACGAAACTTCACGAAACTGAGATCCCTTCAGTATTTCAGGACATGGAAACAGCTATCTCACACTCCCACCAAAAAGCTGCTGAGTTACATTAATTTAACATACAAATGAAATAAACATCAGAAATGTCTCTGCCTTGTAATATTCAAAAGGCTTAAATATTTTTCGGGAATACACATTTCAGTGATTTGTTTCAATGTATTGATAAAATGTAGCTAATAACTCTCCATACAGTATTTGATTTCAAAGTTAAAATTAAGGTCAAAAGCAGAGGCCATGGCGGGGGGGGGGGGAGGAGGTTCAATACAAACTAAAAGTAGCAGGGCTTTGGAACACTTTGGAATTTAATAGTAGGATGTCCAATAAGGATTCATTTTGGAGTTCTGCAGTATTAGTTCTGGTGTGAACCAAGTAGTGAAGAAATCAATGCAAATACTTCAGGGGGTTGCATCATTGTAAAGGAATGTGAAAACCTTGGAACTTGTGCATTTTTTAAATTCTAGGCAGCATTTTAATCATTAAAGACTAAGCCATGAGGAGGAAACTTAGAAATAGCATCACTTCTAGTATCTTTAAACTGTATTGCTGGAGTGAATATTAAATGTCTAAAAAGACAAGTGAAACAGCAGAAGCTAATGAAATGGAAAGGTATCTCTGTGAAGGAATGGAATAAACTTAATGATGCTGCCACTGGGGAAGGTTCAGAGTGTAGGAAGGCAAGGCAGACTGCTGATTCTTTCAGCCAAGCACTGCCTGCAATTGCTCTCTAGGATTGCAGAGAGGGCTTTCTTAGTGTTGCAAGGAGGTGCTGGAATACCTGGGACCTTTTGCATGCAAACCTCATGTTCTACAGCTGAGGCTTCACTGACAATTAAACAGCAAGGTAAATAATTACCTGCTATAGCATTTAAACCAGCATGATACTCCACATCATCTGCAGGCATTTAAAAATAAAACATGTTTAAACTTAAAAGTTTATAAAGCTCAGAATGCACCAGGGTGAGCACACTCTTTCACTCGTCAGTGTAAATAAATAGAAATAATATTTAATGTCAAGGAAATGCAATTTCTCTGCAAACACTACCTGCTTATTTACACTCTAAATCAGTCATGTCCAACCCAGCCTATGAGCTGCATGCAGCTCTGGGAAGCTAATGATACTGTATAAGGTTGTAAACATTTAACATTGTGTAATTTATATAAAGATTAACAATATTATATATTTTATATGCAGCTCAGGACAATTCTTCTTCATTCAACGTAGCTCAGGCAAGCCAAAAAAGATTAGTCTCCTATGCTTTAAATTATCCTGAGCAATTTCTCAATTGGCTACCCTCACGATACGTTGGAAAGCCACACTCCTTTTGGGGTGATTATGGAAATTACAATACAATAGATCCTTAGGCACCAAATTAAAAAAATGCTCTGAATTCAAAATGGTTACTTGAAAAAATGATGTACGGACAGGACATCTCACAGAATATTTTCTTTGCGCTGACTGGTATGAATGTTAATTGTGTAAAAATTTATCAGTATTTTTTCAAAAGAAGTGAAGAACTCTGTAGTAGAATATTTCCTTTTTTATCATACTATCTTTTCATAATCTGTAAGTTTTTACTATTTTAAATTTATACATCCACCATTATGATTCTCTGTGATTTTTAATTCATTGTGGTGCAGTGGTTAGAATGTAGTACTGCAGGCTACTTCTGCTGCCTGTCGGCTACCTGCAATTTCGCAGTTCAAATCTCACCAGGCTCAAAGTTGACTCAGCCTTCCATCCTTCCGAGGTGGATAAAATGAGGACCCCGACTCAGAAAACCACTTAGAGAGGTCTGTGAAGGACCGTGAAGCGGTATATAAATCTAAATGCTTATTGCTATATCAGATTTTTTTTTTCATAATTTTAGCTTTGTGATTTTTTTTTCTTGATTTAATTTGTACTCTAAAATTTGTAAATTATACAGGTTAGTGATATTTTAAATGAAATTAAATGTATTCTTTTTATTCCTGATATTACTTGTACTACCTATCTTATTAGTGTTATTAGTTTAAAATTCAGTAATAGTAACAGGCTTTTACATACACACAATTCCTTTTCAATTCAAAATAATGGCTTGGTATCTAGAGCTTGGATTTTCTGTATCTCTTTATCTAATTATCATCTCTATTTTTGCATCCCAGATTTGTAAAATAGTAATTAAAGCACATGATGTGTTCTATATCATCTAAAACAGTTGTCCCCCACCATTGCAACTTGGTGGACTGGTTGGAGGAGACTACAAGTTGAACTGCATGTGCATGCACACTGGCCCATTGCTTGAGTGAGTTGAGCTGCATATGCATGAGCGCATGTCTATTTTTATTGTGATGGACATGGGAAATCATTTTTTTCTTTATATTTTTCTTTTCTATTTCCTGTTCCATTTTCCTTTTTTTCCTTTTTGCATCTTCTACTTTTTCTATTACTTTTTTCAATTTGTATTATTTTTTGTTGAAATTATAATTTTTGATAAAATTACTATGAAAAACAGTTCTTTTGATTGCAAGATTCTGAGGGCCTTACTGCTTTATCATTTTTATTTTATTTTAAGCCTGAAAACCAAGTTTTTGTTTTTGTTTTGTTAACCAGTGACTCATATTAAAATTGTGTCTGCATTAATATTTCTGAAACAGAAGGATAGTAAGATGTGTATTTGTAATAAAGCTGTTCCTTGATATCATGTATCTAGACAACAGCTAACTAAGAATAGTAACTGCAGGTTCTTACCCCATTATTAACATCCCATTATTCATTTCTATATGCTACTAGCCAAGTACTATTTGCTTTCTACCATTTGCTAAATGGGGCTTAAATCTGAACACTGGATATTCTGTGTGCCAGGACAGCATGTAGTTTTATGCTCAGAGTTCATCTGAACACAGCAAAATAATGACAGAATGTGGAAATAAAATTTATAATCTTTCTGCCCAGAAGCCAGCCAAAAAAGCCCATCAAGTATAACGGGCATATGTCTGTGGAATGTTGCAACAAATTATAAAACTGACCTGTCCAACTTAGTCATATGGCTATCAGGGAGTAGGGGGAAACACAACCATACACAACAGCTGGGGGTGTTTATATTCTGTAGAGCACCTGTTCTGTGACTGTTGTAACTTTGAGCGACCATAAAACAACCAGTCAAGAAAGGACTACAGGTACTGAACTTTTTTTCTCCCAGTTAAAGTCAAAAGTTATAAATTGTTAGACCTATTTTATATGCCTTTGTTGGAACTTTATTACCCACATTTAGTGTACCAATGGAAAACCTTTACTCCAAGTAACTGCTGTTATTGTCATAATACAAACAATTCTATTTTCTGTTAGCATAGTCTTAGCATGTCTCTCAACAATCACTGTTTTTCTTTTTTTTTGGGGGGGGGGGAGTCCATGTCAACATTTCTTAGTACCTTAAATTGTAACAAAATAACTGAGTTGAGGAAAAATAATAGGCATTTGTATAAATAGGTATTCAAATAGGAGGCCAAAAAAGCCAATACTGTTCTACACTGCATAAAGAGAGAGAAAGAATCAAGATCACATGAAGTGATAATACCACTTTATAATGCCTTGATAAGGACACACTTGGAATACTGCATCCAGTTTTGGTTGCCACAATGTAAAAATATATTGAGACTTCTCGAGTGCAGAGAAGAGCAACAAAGATGATTAAGGGACTGAAGGATGAAACTTAAAAAAGAACGGTTGCTGGAATTGGGTATGTCTAGTTTAATTAAAAGGACTGGGATGTGTGTGACATGATAGCACTGTTCAGCTATCTTAGGAGTTGCCACAAAGCAGAGAGAGTCAAGCTATTCCCCATAGCACCTGAGGGCAGGACAAGAAGCAATAGATGGAAACTAATCAAGGAGAAGCAACCTAGAACTAAGAAGAAATTTCCTGGCAGTTAGAACAATTAATCAGTGGAATAACCTGCCTCCAGAAGTTGTGGGTGCTTCAACCCTGGAAGTTTTAAAGAAGAGACTGGACAACCATTTGTCTGAAATGGTATAGGGTTTCAGACTGAGCAAGGAGGTTGGACTAGAAGACATCCAAGGTTTCTTCCAACTCTGTTATTCTATTCTATTTTATTCTATTCTATTCCATTCTCCACTCTACTATACATTAGAACATAGTAAATTTGGCACTACCCAGTTTTACTGCAGTGCAATAGGAGTCTACATACTTCCTATGAAACATTCAATACAAATTTGAAAAGCTGTGAAATTTATCATGAATGAAAACTAAAAAACTATGTTTGCAACCTTATTATTGGAATGATATCTTACTTATTCTAGGAAATGTGCCAATATATTTATCAGATGCTTAATGCAAAAAATCTGGATCAAAACTGAATTTACCCCAACTAATAGGAAAATAACTTTTATTGGTTTTCTTTATTATTTTGTATAGATAAAGCAACACACATACATAATACTCCTTTCTCCTATTTTCCCACAACTCTGTGACATGAGTTGGTCTGAGTGTGTATGACTGGACCAAAGTCGCCCAGTTTTCCATGTCTATAACAGAGCTAGAACTCAGTCTCTCCTGGTTTCTATGTCAGTACTTAACTACACCAAACTGGAAATATTGAATTTCCAGAACTATATACTTTTAATTATATAAGTTCAGAGTTTGGTACAATGTGCATAAAGAGTGACTACAGGCACTCTGGTTAATGGCTAGTTATTTAGTGACTATTTGAAATTATGACACCACTGAAAAAATTCGACCGGTGACCAATCCTTGTATTTGTACCCAACGTCATGTAATTGTAATCCGGTTACTTGGCAACCGGTTCACAACAGTTAGTCTCTGGTAATGTTATATGCTTGCCACTTGCAATTTTTCCATCCAGTGTCTGAAAAGCCAAGGGGGAAGCCAGCTGGATGTTGCAAATCATGATCCCATGATGTCTCAACTCACAATCACAGGTTATTTGCTTAATGACAACAGCAAAAAAGATTGTAAAATCAGATGTGGCCACATGATGCCTCACTTAATGACCACACTGACTAATGAGGAATTTTCCATCCCAGCTGTGGTCTTGTCAAGGACAGCCTGTATCGTGAAACATACAAATTGTTACTACAAAATTACTACTGATTTATTGTGCCTGTTACTTGCAACTAGGTCTAAGATCCAGGCAATAGATCAACACAATAAAAGTTGACTACTTTATTGCAAGGCCTATTATACCTATAATACAGGCATGTCCCTGGATTGCTTGCCTTCCCTTGAGAACAGATAAAATCCCATGGAGTTGGATGTGTGTCAGTCCTGGACCTCTTATGACTGTGCAACAATTCAAGAGTAACTCCCTACTTGAGTTCTCCTTACTTCCTCCCTCCCTCACACATACACACATGGAAAACTCCCCCCCCACACACACACACAGAGAAAATACTTGAGAGTTCTGAAAAGAAACTGTGATCAGTTTGGAAAGATTAGTTAACTGGCCCATCCCATTTTTTTGCATCATTTATTTATCCACTCTATGCCATGTCTCACTGCTTTTCCACTACTTTACACCTATTCTAGTTTGCTAGTTGAAACCCACCTACTTATTGGCTACTACCAAAGTTAAAAACCTTCCACCTGAAATAATGTTTAACAAATTTAATTAAAATATTCTTATGTTATTAGGATTCAGCCTCTGGCCACTCATGCAGCTAAATAAAATAACAAGTAAACTGGAGAGATATGAACCAACTTCAGCTAACAGCCTGCTGGGCTGATGAAATAGATTATCTTAAGCCAATTATCACCTTTGCTGCCTCTTCCCCACCATGAACTAATTATAGCCATAAAATAAGCTTAATTTTAACTAAGAACAGTTTCTTAAATCACATCAAAGATTACAAAGTTCTACATGTTTTAAAGATCTTACGAATAGCATGGTTACGAAATGCTAATTGTTACTGCATCTGTACAATGAACTTAGCTGTTTGGAGTGATGAATAGACTAATGAAACTATGACAATTCTATGAAATTATTGTAACCTCTTGTAACAGTAATAAATCTAGTCATATTTGCAGTTAAAAAAAAACATCTATTTTGACATATGACAAAGACCTGGGAATGAGAATGCTCTGATAGCAACACTAATGTAGTGATTGGCATCTTTATTCTTTTATCACAAATAAAATGGTTGTTCTTATGCTTGAAAGTACAAAATTAAGCCCTAAACTATAATAAAAGTTAATTATGGGAGATTAATCCTTTTTTTGACAAGGATGATACAATTATTATGTAAGTAACATTTATCTATCATATTCTGCGTAAGATTCCTGGATACATCCTATTTCCCTGAATTTAAGCACTCATTATGAATGGGAACCACAATGCTCTAACCCGAAGACTTGGTGCTATTCCTGAATACTCAGATTAAATTATTAGCAAACTTACTAGCAAGTTTTCTTCTTTATGCAGGACTAGTTCTTATAATTTGTAGTTCAATTTTAGTCATAGTTATAGCACCGTGATAGCAAACTATGGCATGCGTGCCGGAAGTGGCACACAAAGCCATCTCTCTGGGGCACAGCAGCTGTCGCCCGTTGCTCTTCTAGGTCCCAACATGCACATATGTGTCGGTCAACTGGTCTTCACACATCTGGGAGCACCAGAAACCAAAGAGCACGTGGCTGGAAAGCGGATGCTCAGCTTCCTGACACATACATGCACGATGGGGAGCTGTTCTTAGTTTCTGGCGCTCCCATGTGTGTGAAGCCCTTCTCAAGTATTTTCTGGCACTCCCGAAGAACTGCTCTTCCAGTTTTCAGCACTCCTGCACATGGCAGGGAGCTGTTCTTCTGGTTTCCAGCACACCCATGCACATGCGCCAGAGAGCTGCTCTTCTGGTTTCCAGTGCTCTTGAAGAACTGCTCTTCCAGTTTATGGCACTCCCACGTGCGCATGCTGGGGAGCTGCTGTTCCGGTTTCTAGCATGCATGCGCCAGGGAGCTGCTCTTCTGGTTTCCAGAACTCCCCCATGCGCGCACATGTACACACTCCCATTTTGGCACTTGGTGCCGAAAAGGTTCACCAACATTGTTATAGTGCAATATAAGTCTGTTCTAACAGGTTTGTAACCTATTAGTAAGAATAAAGTATCATTACATGCTTTTTGATTTAAAAGGAAATATATCAGTAGCATGTTATAGAAGATTCTAATGTGTAAACCAGATATCTACTTGAACAAATTAAAGGTAATAATTTGTTACAGCCTAGATAATCTGTAGTGACAGTAAGACTATTTTCCTGTAACTATTCTTATTCTGATATAAATTTGATTTGTAGAAACCAGAAAGATATTAAGGAGTTATAATCATAATATCATAAGAAATATATTTTTCTTCCATTCTTACAACAGTATGGTCAGTAAAAATATGGGATTTGTAGCCATTGTATGTTGTAAATTTGGGATGATTTTGAGAGAGGACTAGAAAAATATTTGGAAAATACAGCTCGTAGTCTAGGTGATTATTTTTATAGACATAGTCAAGTAGCATAAGGCAAATTTAACTAGCATGAAGCAAGGCAATTGGATGTTCAAAGTTTCCACATTACCTTTTTCATATTACTAAAATGGTCCAAGTTAGAATTGGACATTTAGACCTAACCTACTCACATGCTTGACTTTACTCTCCTGCACAAATGATTTTTAATTATTTTCTTCTTTTATCTATTTAAAATATATTTCCATTCTCTTCAACTACAGCATAGTACTCTGGATTATTGTAAACACAGTACACATTATTCTTGTTTTAATACAATGGGGACACAGTGGTAAGACACTGGGCCTGTGCACTGCTGAGGTTGACAGCTCAGGAACTCGATTCCCATGAGGGAATAAACTGTGGAGGAACAAGAAAGGAGCACACAACCCCAACTGCCTGCAGGCATTCAAGTGTCCTGCAGGTAAAGATAACACTGCCTGAAAAAAATCCTTTCACAGAGGCAGCTAGCCACCTCAGTGATCCCTGGCTAACACATCCCATACACTAAACAATTTTAATACAAATAGCATTAGGTTTCTTTTCTGCATGAGCTTGTTGGGTTATTGATTTTATAGCAGAATAATTATAAAGTATACTCATTGTTGCAGTTTGAGATTCTGGAAAGAAGGGGCAGTGTGAAGATAGCTGTAACAAAAACTAAGTTTCCTAGCATTCTTCATTTTTGACATTTGAGGCAGGCCATTTTAATATTTTTGTATCCTTTTTATTTTGCAATGTTTAACATTACAACCTTTTTTCCAAAATACATTTTCAAATGTAACCACCCATTTGCTATAAATTCTAACATAATACAATTAGAATGTATTTTACAAACTATCTGTGAATTCATAGACTGTATATTGCACAGATAATTGATCTATAAATACAGTGTAAATTTAAAAGCAGTATTTGATTGAGCAATAAAGACCCAAGTAACAATTATATTTTGAAAGACAGAATTGTTAACATTAAGGAAATGACCATTCTCAGCAATAAGGTAAGTTTATTGATAAGAATTGGGATGAATTGTTGAATATAGGACATTTTATGTCTGAAACCATCCAAAAGTGATGATCATTATCCTTGACATCACAAGATTTTACACAAAAAGCTCATTTTACTATTCCCAAACATTCTAAAAGTTTGACTATAAATAAAATTCAGAGCCACATTTTAAAGATTTTTTTTTTCAAAAACATCCATTGTTGAATTTGTAGAAATTACTGGACTCTGAAAGAAAACTTGCTCAGTACTTGTTCATTTCTATAGTCAATAGAGTGACCAATGCTTGCAATAGGAGGTATCTTCCATGTTTTGTCAATATTTATTCCAAGCCACAAATAGAAAATGATCAGTCCATCTTTATTCAGACTTGCTAAGGAAATAAATATAAAGTATTCTTGATGTTCCCTATTCATGTATCTCAATTATCGTGTCTATCTTGAACAATACGTTAAAGGTTCACTGGACTTTGTTAGTTAGGAAGAATGAAAATAACTGAAGCTTCCTGAGAATAGGCTCATGTATAAACATTGTATCCTGCCACTACAAGGTTCCATTTAATCATATTTTAGACCCTTTCTTTTACAACATAGCAGCCAATAGGCATTTTCCAATTTGTACTGTTCTAGTCTTTTTACAATGTGTGGAAATAGTGACCATCTGCCTAATGTTGCTATCTATTGGTAATATAGGGCAGGGGTATCATATTCAAAGTCCACGGTCCAAATCTGGCCCGCAAGGTGCTTAGACCTGGCCCATGGGGCTAGCTTGGAAATATTGAAGGACCAATCCATGGTGCCTCTGCTGGCCAAAATGGGGCACGGGAACCACGCGTGGCCCCCCACAGCCCATTTTCAGATAGCACAGTGCTGCAGGAAGCTGTGGAGGGTGAAAACGGGCCACAGGGGGCCACATGAGGCCTCCTGCAGCCCGTTTTCACCTGACAAGAGTGCTGCAGGTATCATCCATTCTGTCTCCCGCCCCTCCCAGCCAGCCCACAGAGAACTACAATGCTGATCTAGCCCTCAGAAGAAATCCAGTTTGATGCCCTGATGTAGGGCAATAGCAACTCAAGAGTTTGCAACACTCTTGGTGAACCTGTTTAGCTCTGTAGGCTCTTTGAAATTAGCAGTAGAAAATAATCTGAAATGGAGAAGGTGGCTTTTCTCTTTCCAATGACCCTATGAAAGGGAATTAAAATTACTTATCTCTATTATATAAACTTCTTACCTGTCTTTCTCATACAATAGATATGAAAAATTATGCCCAACTAGTGTTCTGTAAGTTTTTTAAAAAATAATTTACTCAAGAATTAGGACTAATGAACAGAGGAAGTAGGATAGAACAGTAAATGTTTCCAATAGATAATTTATTTTTATCTACAATACAAAATAGTAAGGAGTTATTTAGGCCAAGACCAATTTTCTCCTCCGTGCAAGAATCTAAATTAAAGCTAATGTTTTTTTCATACTAACAGAAGCTTACCACTTCCCTAGTTAATTAGTTCTGCTGCTGAATTGTGCCTCCCATTATAAATTCTATTGAAAATAACCTGCCAACTCATCTTTTATAAATGCAGAAAAAGCACTTAATCTTGTATAAAGTTAGTATAGTAAAAGAAAAAAAAATTTTTTTGAACACAATTGACAGCAGCTGATTATTTTAAGACTAGAACTATAATCACAACAATGTAATCTTGGCCTAAACAAGAGAAGTATTCACAATGGATATGGATGGTAGAGAGAGGGATCCCTTATTAAATTGCATAATGCCAAATGTGTATGGCAGATGAAAGAGGTTAGTGAAAATACTATACCTGAAACCCATGTAATATGCAAATGGTTCTACTGTCATTCATCAACACTTATACCACATTTATTACAAGTCATGCTTTTGTATCAGCAAAATTGCTATTGATGTTGAAATGGGAAGAACTATCCTTATTTGTGAAATGGTTGAAATGTGAAGAATCAACTCTCATGTCACCATTTTTCATAACTACTTTAGTATTTCCTGTATCTAAGTCACCAAAGCACAAATACCGAAAACAAAATTTGAGAAACACTAAAATATGGAAATGAGAATTATGTTTATTATCAAAATTTTAAAAACAAATAAATGATATACAGCAGGGAAGCTTAGTTAATTCTATAATGTAGAATTAGGAATATATAAAAACTATGGACCTTTTATTCACATATTTTATTTTGCAATGTAGTACTTGTGCCCAAAATTTCAAAAATATTAGGAGACAGAACTGAAAGTTTTAGATTTATCACATAAATACTTAAATGTGATTTGACAATATATTAGTTCATGGAATGCAAGCTCAATGTATGTAACTCAAATGAACCCATGTACAGTAGTAAGAAAATTGCCCCCATTTCTAGCAACAACTTAAATGAAGATGTATAAAAACAGTATGAAAAAAGGAATTAATCTAGAGTAATGACAGAAGACACAGCAAAGGAGAGAAAAAGAGGTAAGACGAAATGTTTATTGTGATTCTGAATAACTATCTGTTCTAGAATTTTTGTGGCCTACTATTTACTGCTGAAAAAAATACTGCATATATAAACCTCCAGGCTGCCTTGACGATTCTTTAACAAGGATGTAAATGACCAGCTATCTGCAAGAAGTAAAAATCCTTCCATTCCCCACCATCCAAGCAGAGCTGAAGCAGCTTCTTGGACGAGAAGCAAAACCTCTTCAAAGAAAAACAAGAATGTCCAGTTGTCTCTTGAAAAAGCACCTTTGGGATGTCAGGCCAAGTTTGACTTAAAAATTGCTGTTCATATTAAACTGAAAAACATTAATGGATTTTTTTTCATAGCAGTTACATTTGTATTTTAAAATGCATTTTAAAATTATGATTGTATACATGCATAGTAGTATGAAAAAAAATCTACTTTGATTATAAATGTATAAAATAGACTTGTCAAATAAAAGAGTACGACCAATGAAGGGAAGACTTGTACTTAAATTGTTTACATTTTAATATTAAGAAAACAAATATACTAAAATAATAGACACAATAGCATAATATTGTGCACAATAGCATAATAGACACAATATATTTCAGTATAGTTCATTAAGTACTGAATCAAAATCAGAGAATCTTGCAGAAAAATATTATGCACAATCTACGGGCAATATTTTTAAGTGTTGCCACCTCTCTGCTTTTTGTGGGACTTTTATTTCTGCAAATCATTACATACCAGGTAAAAAACCACTCACGTTTCACTAAGTGTTTTAAGTGGTTTAAGCTACATAAAGGTCAGAGAACTTTTTTTCATATATAAAATGCTCATGTTATTTTGACATGAAAATAGCCCATGTTAAATTAATCCATACTTCAATCGGTATGGCCCTCTAAATAAGACTGTAATTTAGCAACATTTGAAGGATTCCATTTTCTTTACTCCAGTCCTAAACTGTCAGAGTATAAAATGATTAAATCTACTGTCTTATTTCTAAACTGAGGACATTGTAAATTTACCAAAATATTCCTCTCCTTAAAATAATATGTATCATTTTTTCAAAATTAATTTCAACTTAATTTGTGTTATTTTAAGGAAGCTTTTTCTGTTTCTTTTGGCCATCATGGATGTGTTATTTTCATAGATTAATGTAATTCATATTCCATTTACATATGAATAAAAATCAATTGTTTTTTCTTATATGACTAGTCTTTTTTTCTCCCATACAGAATCATCTTTTGCAACCAGAGTAGTATTTGTTCAGGAAAGCAACATATCCTGAATGGAATTGCAGAAATGCAGTGAAGTAAAATAAGAATTTGTGCTTCTTCTGATCAGCAGCTTGTATCTTGCATGGCAGATAATTTGCAACTGTGATTTTCAAACCAGTCTTTAATTTGAAATGGAGACTTGCTTTTCAGAAAATAACAAGATTTACAATGTATGCTTTAACATCACAGATGTTGAAGATACAGTAATGCATGTATCTCCCAAAAGTATGGAAAAACCTCACTGCTACAATAATTATACAGAAAGTATTAGCTAAAAAAATCCTTTGGAAATGTTTAATAGAAAAAAAAAAGCTGTAATTTAATATAGAAAATGTTAACCAAATGATATTTGGGCTGATTACAATATTAATTCAAAGATAAAGCCACAAAATAATAAAATAATTTATGTTGTACATTTTCACAAAATTCTGAATATTAAAATATTCAATATTAAAATTGGAGAAAATTAAGACTGAAATTTTATAAAAAATCCACAAAATTATTACATTTACAATATATACTATCTTTCTACATTTTCATGTGAAACTCAAATATTGTGCATTGCAGAATATGAGATTGAAATATCACTTTCACACATGTCATTTGGATACAAGATATTTTTATTATTAACAGAAGTGAAAGTAAAACTAAACAATCTTTGAGCAGAATAATTTTATATTGGTATTTGGAAGATAGCATAACAATAGTCGAAACTTGATGGTAAGGAAATTGTCTGAAACCTCAAAAGACCATTTCTGAAAAAAAAAAGTCAAGTAAGTATGAACTTTGGTTTTAGCTCACTTCTGTACAGATCTGCATTACCGCTTGACTCTAATTCATACTTATCAGAATGGCATTTTGGACCTCTTTTTAAATGCGAAGTGTGTCGGATGAGATGAGATAAAGGGGTTACAGTACATATTGTCTCCTTCTCTTAAATAATATCCTGGGGGAATATTTCTTTTCTACATGAAAGGCTAAGTCCTATTACTTCACACTTTCTTTCCAGCATTCCCAAATCCAGTAATAGTACCACTTCAGTCATATAGAGGAACTTTCAGGACATTTATATAAACATGAATAAATATCCTAAGACTAGGATTAAGGTACTAAAATAACACTAAAAGTCACATCATGGGTGTGACAGCTCATGTGCATGCTTGTAATATTTTTTGGGGTAATCTGAGACAGTTCATTTGATTTTCAGAAAATATATAAAACATTACAAGCTCATGAGATGAAATATTGTTATGCATCATCGCATCTATGTACTGGAAAAGACTGATTTTATTTATTAGTGCAATATAAAACAGAAGTGGTGCATAAAATATTCTTTACATATTGGAACTTGATGTTTTAAGTCTACATGATTTCATATATGTCTTCTTTGTTCATGTTTCTATTTAACAATTAAATGTCTGGAATAAGATTTCAAAAAGTAAAATACTATATGATATAGAAATAATATGGGATAGTCGAACTGTTCCCATATTATTTCATATAAAACTAATACAGATTGCAGAAGTCAAAACAAAAATCCAATTATATTTGGTTCTTGTCTTTATTGTCTTTATTATTTATTCAAGTAAAGGTCATTTATATTAACTGCTTCAAAAACGCCACTGTCGTTAACTTTTAAATAACACTGTAAAATTAATATTGGAAAAACTGTACGTAATACCTAGTCTGCATTTCCATACAAATTATTTAGACATGTCAATACAAATAAGATAGCCCTATATTAATCCTAAAAATCAAACTGAAAATAACCACCGTGTTTCTCAGAAAACAAGACTGGGCCTTATTTTTTTTTTTTTGACCCCCCCAAAAAACGGCTAGGCCATCTTTTAAGTTTCCCACAAGCGCCTCGCCTAGCCCTGAAAATCAAGCGCCATATTTGCAAACTAGGATGCATGGTGTGGTAGTTTACTGTGTGTGGTGTGGTGGTGGTGTATGTGTGTGCATATTTACACCCTTATCAGTGAATGGCTATGTTCCCACAATACCCATGCAGCCAACCGCTTTCCACCCTGTGCATTGTGCCAGCTCAGCCTGTGCGGGTAGTTCTCAGTCCAGCGCGTTGGCGAATCCACCGAGCTCCATTAAACGCTGAGTTCAGTGTGCCGTGTGGACACACTTGAATTCAGATCAAGCTGCAGTGCTTGGAACCATTACTCGGAAGGCTGCTTTCTTAACCTGCCCTGCCTGAGAAGGGTGGGGGCAAAGAGTGTTGGGTTGCTTAGAGGCCCTTGGCCCCCAAAATGCCCGGCTTTTAGAGACAAAGGCAAGTAGGCCGCCTTTCCAGTGCTCTGCCAGCTCCTCTTCCCCTGAGCACAGGCAAGGCTGCTCACTGGGGTTCAGGCAGCAGATTCTGGCTCCGCTGGGTGCCGAGGTGAAAGGGCACAGCCCCCACTTGGGCGCCATCAGGCTGCGCTTTTGGCCTGCAAGGCACAGCCACCAGAAGGCACTGCCGCATAAGGTAAGAGTGGCTGGCAATGGCACCGAAGCCAGGCTGAGTGGGGCAAGTGTGCTTGCACTCCTCGAGAGGGGCGGGCTGCATGGGCTGGGCTGCTCCTGCGCCCACCTGTGCCCAGAGCAGAGTGTTGGTCAAAGGGCAGTGCGCCAGGAGCAGGCTGGGAGGCTCGCTCTTCTGAGGTCCTGCCGCAAGTATCTCTGCCAAGCCCTACTCTGGCTGCCCGAGGGGACACAGATGGAGTCTATTGTAAGGTCACCTCCTGTGCCCTTGCCAGGACTGTGGTGGAGGAGGTGGGAGCAGGTGCCCTTTACACAAATGGGAAAGTGGAAGCATCCACCTCTTGGTGCAGCAGGTCTTTCTTGCGCAACAGCCTCCGGGCTGCCTGACCGAAATGGCACATTTTGTGGCGTCCTTGCTGGGGAAAGTGGGCTAGTGATCCAGAGAAGAAACAGGGCTGTGGGGCATCGGTAGACTAAAACGCATCAAGGAGTTGGGAGATTTTGGTGTTAAGATTTTCCTGCAAAAAAATAAATAATACCAGATGCGTTCCTTGGACAAGGAGGACTTAAGGCTGGATTCCTAGGCTAAGTGAGGCTGCGTGTGGGATGAGTTCAGCAAGTTTCCTCCCCTCCGCCCTCCCCCCCCATGTCTCACGTTGTGTTAAATAGGTCCAAATTTGGGAGGCAGGGCTTAATTTAATGATATGAGCACAAAACAGTGCTGGGCCTTCCTATTGGGGGGGTGTATTGTTGGAGAAACACGGTAATAAAACAACTTACTAACACATAGAATATTAAAGGCATTTAAATAAGTAAATCTTTTTAGAGAAACTTGGAAGATTCGCTGGCATTGAATATGGTGCCTCCAAAATCCTGAATTTACTCTAGACTTCATTAATTCATTTTCTACCATAGCATCCTATCACATTTAACTATTTAATGATTATTAAAAGAACAGCATTATATTGTTTGAACACTTTACAGTGTAATCTTTCAAACCTTGAGAAACTCTGGTTTTAATTATATAATCTTTTAACAAAAATGATTTTCATTCTCATTTATTGGAAAATGTATGTAATATTTATCTATTTAACATTTGAAGATATTATATATTAGTATTTCCCAAAATAACAAACTTTCCACTTCTCCATTATGCAGCAGCAAAATGGCTTTTTGTAGTCTCACTCTGGCAGTTTTATACATTTCAGGGAAGAGGGTTTAATAGATGCAATCACAGCACTTTGCCTTTTACTCCCATTTTTAATTCATCCAAGCTCCTTCCAGGGACATTAATAATTAGAACGCTCTCCTATGAGTCTCCGGAAGTGAGGTGCTTTATTTGCTGCTTTCAATCCCATTTGACACTATTATCCAACTCTAAGAACAGAATGTTAACATATAGTAAAGAGGAAAATCTGTATTGCATTTTGCAAGGATGAAGCAAGTCGAATGGTCACCCACGCCCCCGAAACAGAGTAGCTTCACAATGTTGATTACAAAACTGGGGATTGGTAATATATTGAGAAACACCTAACAAATAACGAAGAGATAGATATAAAATGGAATAATTTTGGCCTAATTTATTTGAAATAGCAGATACAAACATTATGTTTCTGTTCAGAACTGCAACAGTATTTTAATCCTGGAAGTTTAGTTTGAAAAGACTGTAGGCAAAATGCTATAGTGATGCTAGATTTAATGCCCCATATAAAATAATTTGGATAATCCAGTACCCACCACCACCACAAAATGGCCTTGCTAAAGTCTAGGTGAATAGATTACATAATTGGGATGTCCTAGCTATACAAGTCTACATGCATGGAAGCTGAAGTAATTTTAAACAGCTAGATAGGATCAAGATAAATTCCTGACACATAGGATATTGGTTGCAGCTGAGTCCACAGAGTAAGTTAAGAATATAAAAGAGGCAAACACTTGGATGGTGCAAGTTCAAAATTGAGAAAGAGCATACAAAGGAATGTTGGGTAAGAGAAACTTTTAAAGGGCATGAGGGGAAAGGAAGTAGCATGAAGGAAAATTACATTGAAATTCAACCCCTTTCCACTAGATTCCATAGGAATGTTGCAGAAAGGAACGAAGAACATTTCCAGTGATTATTACCCTGAATTCCACTTAGAAATACTTTTATTTGGGCTAGAGTATGTAGTATATAGGAAAACTTGTTTTGCTGTCTTCATTTGTAACATCCTGCTTCAAGTTAAGTCTGCTAAGAAATAAAGAATATATGCAGAAAACCAATATACTGTTTTGATTTTACTTCAAAACCTCATGCCTGCACATCACTACCTAAACTATAAAATAAAAACTTGAATAGGCAGAAGAATATGAATACAAATACTTAGGCATAATTTATGAAGAATTTGCAAGATTCTACTCACACATTTCAAGAAATAAAGTATTCCTAATTATAGCCATATTTCAATCATATATCATAAAGGACTAGTACTTTGTAACATTTCAATGCTATATTGAAGCAATCAACCTGTCAAGTAAATTTACTGCGTTGTAAAGATAGAAATTTCAACTGTTCCTTTCTGGATAGGATCTTACGATCAGAAATGTAAGATGGCATTTAAGTATAAGAGACCAGATTGAGAACAATTTATATTAAAAGGACTAAATGCATATAATCAGGCTGAAGGTGCTGATCATTTGTCTTGAATAAATGTTCACTTGCAGATGTATGAAAAATCCAAGTTATCAGGAAAATATTGTCCAATATATTGTTCTTCACTAAAAAACAACCTGATGCACACGATAGACATAGCCTTCCTGTAAGTGAAATGTTCTCATATTCCAAGAACAGTTTTAAACATATAGGTGAGAATACCAATGGCCTTGTTCTTTTAACTAGGCAGATTTTACTAGTGAAAATATATTGCATACATGTAGTGTACTACAAATAATCCTCAATTTACAACCAGTTGTTTAGTGACCACTTGAAGTTACAGTGGTAGGGAAAAACTGACTTCAAACCGTTTTTCACAGACCATTGCAACATCCTGATTAGGTGATTAAAACACTTGGCAACGGGTTCATATTTATGAAAGGTTGTAGTGTCCCAGTGCCGTGGTGATCAACTTTTGAGACCTTCTGACAAGCAAAATCAATAGGAAGCCAGAGTCACTTAGTAATTTAACTCCAGTGATTCACTTAACTGTAAACACTCAACCCTCTCACTTAAGCAACATAAATTTTGGGTCAGTTGTGGTCATAAGTCAAGGACTACCTTTACCTGCATAAAATTTTCTTCTATTTCTTTGAAGCCATAAGTTTTTTATATTTAAATATATATATTTGTCCCACTATCAAATATAGCAGAGCTGTGGCCCATATGAGAAGATGAATTGTGGGGGTTTTCTAAGAAAACTCAGCTAACAGATGGCAGAATATGCAGTAACAAATGGAAGGTATTTGTGAAAGTGCAGTATTTTATATTACTGAGACCTATTTCATGCTGAGACTATTAAATTACAACCAAGTAATTTAGATACAGTAGATATAAAATAATAAGTACTCTTTTTAATGTTTCTTTATTCTGAGGAAAAAAACATTCACATTCATAACACTATGTATAATTAATACAATTAAATAAGGCATATTTAAGTATCCATTTCTGTAACACTAAAGAAAATTGCCAAGAGATGAAAATTTGGGGATAAAATAAGTATATTGCCAAAAGCACCACAGGAAAATAAGTAAAAAAGGTTTCCTGACCATAAAACTGACGTTTACACAAACAGAATGTATTATTAATCATATATAATGGTTGAGCCTAAATACTGAACTGTAAAGTGCATTAACTTTATTGCCAAATCAAGAATGATTTTGATCAGCATTTTGTTTCCATTGATGGAA
This sequence comes from Laticauda colubrina, assembly GCA_015471245.1. Classification (NCBI taxonomy): domain Eukaryota; kingdom Metazoa; phylum Chordata; class Lepidosauria; order Squamata; family Elapidae; genus Laticauda; species Laticauda colubrina. Next base: position 12,370,158 of record BLBF01000017.1, on the reverse strand, counting down.
AACTAGATGATATGAAATTCATATAGCTCATTTTAAGCCTTTTATCATGTCATAGTTATAATTAATGGGAACAAAACTGCAATATATATGTATATATTGAAGATTACAATATATTGAAAGCAAGGGACTAAATTAAGTCTTAAGTGGAGACAATCTGCATTACCTAAATAGAGGCAGCTATTTGCTGCTACACAGAATCTAAATTGCTAAAAACAAAAAACTGTTTATGAAGGAAATATTTTTTCTATGCCTTGACCATTTTGTTTTTGACCGTGACTCAAAATATCTTTCCAATTTGCACCATTAAAACTTCAAATATGCAACCTATCGGTTTATATTTAATTCAATATAAATGTTCTTCCATTGTTGATTTCCAAAATAAAATTTTATTATTATTCTACAATAATTCTTTATTTTTTCTATATCCTTTATTCTTTATTTATTCTTTATTCTATAGTAAGACCAGATTTTATCTGAACAGGTAAAATCTGGAGCATGAAGATTCACAAAACCTAATCTTTTCTTTGCAAATGAAATACATACAGAGAAAGGGAGAGAAGGAATCTTCTGACATTATTCTGTAATTTAAGCATTAATAGAGTCAATTTTTATAAACTACTTAATCATTGCTTTATTTTATCTTAATTTCATGTACTAGGAAAAGAATACATATAAAAAACAGTTTTAAAAAAACTTCATATTCAAAAAAAATTGATGCTTTCCTATGTTTGTAAGGAGCTCACGTTTCAGAAATTAAATCTGTTGGTTATCATATTAAAAAATACTGTTGGCAACTCCTCTACCAATTCTTAAACGAAAAACTACTGAAACTGAAAAGTACAAACTAATTATTTTTAAAAGCAGCACAATTCTATCACAAGATTTGAAAAATTTCACTTCTTAAAAATTGTTTTTTAGGATAATGAAATGCTATTACAGCATATTTTCTAGCATTACTACATCTATGCTTGAACGTTCTAAGAGTACTAAATTTATCATTCTGATTCTTTGATCTGTCCATTTTTGAATATTCTAGTTTTTGTAATGTGTAAATGCTGAATATTCTGAAGACAAAGCTAACCGTTGGCAAGGACTAAAAAATTTGCAGTTCCTTGAAGCAGATTATATACAGGAAATGATATATAAATTACATAAGACTATACACCTGAAATGATACATAAATTAAAACATTTTTTAAATTATATATTTGGCAAATTTACTAGATATAAATAATTTAGGTTGTGAAGTGAAGGTTGTACAGCGCTGAGAATATAAAGCAAATAATTTAATATCTATCTTCTATCACTGAACAACATGTGGCTCCAACTTGCCTATCTCTCAGAACTTTCTTGCATAAAACTGACCAGAAGTTCTAAAAATAGGTTTTATTTTTTGCAAACAATAAAGAAATATATACAATGGCACTATTATTTTTATGATGGGTTATTTTACATTTATCAACTAAAGTATTATACCTATTTAGAAAACTGAAATATACTTAGAAGTAATAATCTCTTAGATAAGACTAAATCTCTGCATACATTTAAATAAGAGTTGCAATGGAAGAGCCAACAGTCCCAAAAATAGTGTCAGAATAATATGTGAAAATGAAGGGATCCAGACAATCTAACAGTTCTGTAATTCAGAATTCACATTTTTAATGCTCAATGGTATGACTGATTTTTAGAAACAAATGTTAATTTGTCAATTTAAAAAATTGACATATTAAAAGAAAATATTGTGATCACATTTTCATGATATAAAACTGGTTTTTTTTAAATATATGCAAACATTTTTTATATTTTTCATTTTTATGAAGAAAATATTACCTCATATAGTAATTACATTAAATAATCCTAAATAATATGAGAAATTATTTTTGTAATTATATATTAGAAGTAAAAAAACCCCACCACCTGCATATTCTGTCATAAAGCAAATAACCAATTTAAAAACCTGGGCCAATTACAAACTAAATCAGATCTGACTTCAGATGCAAAACTACAACAGACAAAAAGTAATGTTTATTACATTAAACATGGGAAAAAACAGACAAGTGCAATTTTAAAAGATCAATTTTTAAAGAAATACTTGAAAGATGTAAGAATAATTGCTTTGTACAGAGAATCCATACAATTTAAAAAGACAAGTATAATTTACAGAGCATATTAAGGTAAGTTCAAAGGACTTACATTAGCAGTGGGAAAATATTGTACAACTAATCTAAATCATGTATTTTACAGATTTTTTCTTAATATCTTCATATGAAAAGAGATTAAGGAAAAATAAGAAAAATTAAAAATAACTTCAGTCCTAAATTTTAGGACTAATGTCTACTATTTCTTCATTTGCCAAAATATTTGCCAATGTATGATGATATTCAATTTAATCTAAATGGTTATTGATATTCTCAAGTGTAAAAGATATTAAAATCTGAAGTACCAGTTTGAAATTGATACGGTAATCAGATTTGTTTCTCCAGTATAAGAATTATTTTCTTTAATGAAAGTTTATACTTATGAAGGCATATTATATTTAACAAATGTGAAATGAAAAACTGAAATTTTACTTTGACTTAAACATGTTTTTATGAGTTAGAGAATATCAAGATTTTAACTAAATATTAATCTGAGTAATTCAATTCATTTTATTGCCATTACATACTTTTGATTCATTACAGAGGGATGTGTGTGTGTGTATGTGTGTGAAGCCGTACTTTTGTGAATGAACAAAGTCTTTCATTTTCACAAATCTACAAAGTTCAGAAGATAACATGTTCAGTTGTAAAAGTTTAACCAAAATGTTATATCAGATTTAAATTATTTAGTAAATAAAGCATCGGTTTCAGATTTATCCAATTTCTTCCTAACAATCGGGGAAGGAGGGGAGAGAAAAAAACAAACAAACCCTAGCATATTTACTAAAACTTGTTTGCAAAATAGAATTTCATTTATGTTTCACGTATATATTTAGCATTTCAGCATTTCATCTATCCATTCTAGAATATTAAGCCAAACAAACAGCATTTGCAATTTGGTATATTATTACCCCTTAGAAAATATATTCCACAAATAAATGAAAAAAATTATAATAAAGGAGCTGAAACATTTAACTAAGCCTCACAACAACCCTGTGAGGTAGGTAAGAAATCTTCCAGAACAAATCTTCTGGATGAGAAACTTCAATTAAACTTACCACAAGTGAAACAACATATGACAAGAGAAAGTCAAAGAAAGTTCATCCATCCATGTCCCAAGAAGATATATGAAACACTCAGTATATTCCTTTAAGCTGAAAGTATTGTGATTTGTGTATAATGTGTAAGCAGCACTTTTTAATGGTTCATTTTTAGTTACTATGCTTAAATAAAATCATGTAACTATGTTACTGTTTATAATAGCTCTGTTCAATTTATTAAAAATTCTCATTTTTAGATATAAAATAGTGCAACTAAAAATGAACTTAAACTGAAAATTATTTGTAGTTATAATTTTACAAAGTTAGATTTCCCTATTGCTGCTCTAATACAACCCCCCTACAAGTTCTTAGTTTAAAGCTTAAGTTTTAGATCAGAATTTGTATAAATGCTTATTGATACAGTCCTTTTACATGCACTGCAAATATTATAGAAATGGGCAGAATTTACAATTTTCCATCCTTTATAGGTAGGATAAATTCTTCAATCTATTCCAAATGCCAATCACATGTTCAACAGCTGATTGTATGGAGTTTGCATCAAAAAATAAAAATAAACCGAATAAATTGAGCAAAGCAATGTTGAAGATTTTGAAGCTTATCCAAATATATTTGAGTGCTTTATGAAGTTGTGTTCACAGATGTCAAAGAGAAAAGAAAATGCCAGTTTCTTTAATTTCCCGAAGCCAAGTAAGAGCCTACGATTCAACAAAGCTTTTATCAGGAACTCCAAATGCAGTGCCACTTCTAATATAATCAGCATCTCCATCGACAAAAGGCACACTTATTTTGGAGAATATATGGATTACCAATCCAAAAATGCAAAATAACATGCCATCTTCCCACACCTGAAGACCTTCCCCCCAATTTGTTCTCTAGAGGTCAGGCAATGAAATGATTTAGTTTAGTTCACAAAAACATGTGGACAAAATGTTTATTCCCATTATAATCTGAACTACTTTATTCATTTCTTCAGACAAATGAAAATATATCTGTAAGTGATTTTGCCCATTGTGCTGGGAAGGGTCCACTGCTTCTGGATATTTTTTCTACCTAACATGAATGAAAATTATCTCACCATGCAATGCAGTCTTCCTAGCTTGCAGTGATGATTAAGAGGAAGATGAAAAATAGATGAAGATTGATTTTGCAATGATATTGATCTATTCTTTGAACAACTATAAATTAAAATGAGTCAAGAGAGTATTTTTGGACAAATACAGGAAATTTAAAAATACCAATCTCTATGGATACAATGCAAAATACTTTTGAAGACAGCATAAACTAAAATTGAAGACAAAAGAAGTGGTATTCTGAAAGACAAGAGATTTTAATTCTTATTCTTTTTATGATTAACATTGTTTAGCAAGAGCTAAAATAATCTCCCTTATTTTACCACCTATCACCTATTTTATCATCACATGCCTATCATATAGACAAGAATCTTCCTTTCATTCACAGCATACATGTACAAAACATCTATGATTCAATCTTTGGTATCTCTAAGTATGGATGGAAAAGCCTGTTTTAAACCCAGATTATAAAGTACTGGATTGTGTGATTTGGTACAGTTGCTTGTACAGTGAAGATTATTTTAGACCTCCTATGAAATTTCTTATTTATAATGGGTGCATACTAGCACAGAGGGCTCATGATGATATTTCCTAATCAAAATTCAATCTTACATAATATGGAGAAAAAGAGCTTTTTTCCTTTTCCTGTTAGAAATACTTAATAAAGTCATACCTCTGCATTTGACTGCTTCAAAACTCATCGATTTCGGTATTCGACGTATTTTGAAGCAGAAATCTTGTCCTGGTACTTGTTTTATTCCCAATAGTCAACATGCAAGGAAGAACTTGCTGATATCAGCTGCCTCATGATTTGCTATTTCTTCTGGCCAAAATAGCAGGTCATATGGTTTTCTCAGTATCCATCAGTTTTAGTATTCTTCCAGAACAAATTACTAATGAGTACCAAGGTACTGCTGTATAATAAACCTCCCCATTGGCTGTAAAGATGACCTCTATCACTATTATTTCAATCATTGTTATTCTATCTGGATTATATTCACTTGGGTAAAAAGATGTTCAAGCAAAATATAATGGTGTTGTTTCTCATTCATATAAATCAGCTTTATCAATATTAGTAACTTACATATGCATTTCTCTTACTGACTTTTCCAACAAAGCTTTATCCAAAGTGCTCAAAGGCTATTCTTATTCATGTCCTCAAATCTCACTGAGTAATAACTTTGTTTAAAGTTAGGGGTGGAGTTAAACTGTTAAGAGATGGAGTCAAATGATACTGCTTATAAATATAAGTTATCACTTCAGAAATTAAATGTTGAGAATATTTTAAGATATATACAATTAAGAAACTCCTGGAAATGAGTTACAAAAGTACACTACAGAAGAGGATTCCCAGAACATTACCTCACTCATTTTCTTTTAGTGAAGCAAATCTTTCTTTCAACATATCCACATGTTTGGTATTATAAGTATGGGTGGAAAAGCAGAAAGAAATAAAAATGCCATAACTCCATTCCTTCCTTGAAGAAATGCTGATGAACTTTAGGGAGATTATAATCTAGGGTTTTTTTATTGTACAAATAAAAGAAAAGTTACAAGGAATGTTATTCAACATGAAGGAAATGAATTTTTCAAGTGCCACATCTGATCACTGAATGCAATATTGCAATATAGATATAACTGTAAAGGAAGAACATGTTCTGCTTTATTTCCCTGCTTTGAAGATACTGTCCAATGTAAGGAAAATGGTCATTTACAGAAATTATTCTTTCTTGCAATCTGCTGCATTGGTTCCCCCTCCATTTTTAAGAGTCCTGCTAAATCAAAACCATTTTCAAACAATTATTATTTGAAGCATTTATTAAAGGCAACAGAGGTTTCAATGTGTCAAATGAAGTTTTTAAGCTGCTGTGTAAAATTCAAGAAATTTGCAGCAAAGAAAAAATGTTGCTGCTATGCTTAGGAAAATCACATATTTCTGCTAAGCCAATAAACTACTTGGTGAAATAATATTTATAAAAGACAAAGATCTATAATATAAATACTTTACAGTTTCTATTAATCCTATTTTCAATTGTAGAAAGAAATACATATCCTCTCATTCCAAATGTGCAGGACTATAGCTCTCAGAATTTCTAGCCAGCATAGACAACCTTTCCTTGGTCAGGAATTTTTAGTTTCAGTTTCACAAATCTGGCAAGCCTTAAATGAGGCAAGGAAGATATAAAATATAAACTCAATTACTGATTGGTAATTTCCCCTATATGTATCCTTAACTGGCTGAGAACCTGAGACGTAGAGATGTTTGTGTACAAAGAATTTGTTTATAAGCATGGAAATAAAGAGGAAAAAAACCCAACTTCCCCTTTATATGTTGTAAATGCTGCTTTGTAATGAGTTGGGGATATTTTGTGAATCACAGAACAGGATCAGGAGAGCTGGCAGTAAGTATGATGACCGTGATTTGGATTCTGGACTTTGCTCAAATGCCATATTAGGATAAAGGCAAACTAGTAAAAGATTCTATTTTTATTACAACCTACTCATCATTCACAACTATTCTTAAATTAAAGTTATCAGTATCGGATTCTTTTTTTAAAAAATCTGACTTACATTAAAAGCAAGTCAAATTTTCTTAGCATACAGAAAAAATGCTCAGACAAAAAACTTTATCTTAATTTCTATTACCAAATTAATTTCAAGGTACTGCAGTAGGCTACTAGAATAAGCCTGCTTATTCAATAAAACTCTTCAGAATGTATTAGTGTTATTAATGGGTAAAACTTAAGAAAGGCATATAGTGTTGATTTAATTTAGCTGCTTACTTGTACAGATATCCCAATATTTCCACTAAGAGAATAAACAATACTAAAAAGGCAAATGTACTATTGTAATCAAGATTTAAATCTATCACATCATGCTCCGTTGAGACCCCCAACAAAAAGTAAGCAGCTCTTCAAGTCTCCTAAAAACAAACAGAAGAACTAATATGTTTCTTTTATCTAAACTTGTGATAACCATACATATTTATGGAACAAATATGAAAAAAGAAAAAATATGGGATAGTATCCAACATTTATACTCATTTATCATGAGTATATAATAAATTGATATTCCTGGAACAAACGTGTTGGATACTACAATTATATGCATTTATGTTATATAGTCCTGGATAGACAGTTTATAAATAGAAAACTGTCCTAAAAAGAAATTTTAACACCAGTGCATGTTAATCATGAAGTATTGTCTTAATTGGAGTGTCATATATGTTGCTGAATGGATGGGGGTATGTATCCCTACAAAGCAGGGGTCGCCAACCTTTTGGACCTCGAGGACCACCAAACTCATAATTTTAAATCCCGCGGACCACTAATATGAATTTTGACTGTTGCTTGCTGACATTTTTCCAGGGTCTCTGCGGAAAGCAGCAAAGACCCTGGGAAAATCCTAAAAAAAGTCTGCAGGAAAATTCCCCATCCCGTTTTCCTATCGATCATTCTTTATTTGGGATCGCAAGATAACGTCTCCAGCTCTAGGGAGAGAGAGAGAGACTTTTGGCTTCATGCAAGAAAAGCAGCAGAAGTCTTTCTTTCTCTCCCCCAAACTCTCACAAAGAAATGAGTATTTGTGAGACTTGTCACACAGGCGCAGCCTCTTGGAGCAGGATGCCTTGCAGGGTCCCAAAGACTCATTTCTGGCAGAGTTTGGGGAAGAGAAAGAAACACTTTCGCTGCTTTCCTTGCGTGCAGCCCAAAGCAAAAGAAGTGGAAAGAAACAGCTCTGTGGCCAGGCCAGGTGCGTGGGGCAAGCTCCCCCCTCAGCTCTTCCCCCCTCCCCTCACTACCTCATGTTGTTCGTAATGCAAATGACGCAAGCCTTACGTTCCCGCGGGCCACATGGGCCTTGTGTTCCTGCACAGCCTGGATTAATTGCTTTGGGAATGACATTTCTCTGCGGACCACCAAAATTTTCTCATGGACCACCAGTGGTGCCTGGCCCACTAGTTGGCAACCACTGCTACAAAGCATAACATGTAACTGAGTATTTCTATATTTGAATGTGCGTTATATACTTATGCCAACAATGTCAACCATAGTATTTTACCTAATCTCTGAAAGGCATTTAACATAAATGCATATCCTGTAATACTTTATACTCTTCTCATTTTTTTAAAAAAATCCGATATTAACCTATTCATTTTATGCCATATATATGACATAATGCAGAAGATCTTCAATCCTGATTATATAAACTTATGTAATGTTATTCTACAGAAAAGCTATTTTCTACTATTTTTTTTAACATTTTTATGAATGTAATCTTTGCACAGGAGTGAAACTTCTGGCTTAAAAATCCAAAGAAAGAATTAGAAAAAAAGTATTTTTCAGAAAGCTTAAGTCTTTCTAGGCTTTTAGCAAAACAGGATAAAATGCTTGGCTGCTCAGATTATGAATTTTGATGTATGTACTTACATGCTTGATTCTGGATAAGCCTCATATGACACACGTCATTGTTTGTCAAATAAAAATTGCCTGCGTCTCCACCCCACCCTCCCAAAACCCAGAAAAAATATTTTCAGCTACTGAAATCAGGTTCGAAAATACTATTAGAGCCCAAAAGGTCATACAACCATTTGTTAACTTACATGCACAAAAAGGAGCTCTAAATAAATGACACGGGAGGCAATAAATTGACACGACAAGTAAATAAAAGGCTAAAGCACTCCAATACCATTGAAACTGTTTTAATGTTGTTGCAAGTCCACAATGCAACAATCACCAGATCATATAGACCCAAATATTTAGATTCACTTTAATTACCCTCTTCTCCTATTTTACATAAATTATGAAATGTTCAGCTCCACTTTTACCTGAATTTGTGTATGTACCTAAGGAATCATTTTTCAACCCTACTTAAATTCTTATATGATTAAGAAAAAAATATGAAAATATTAACCTCAGCTTCAATGTACAGTTTCCAGAATCTGCCAGAACTGGGGAACTGGGCAACAAGGCGTTCATAGGTCTTCCGTGCTTTGTCTATAGGTTGATTCTAAAAATTAAAAACCAATAATATTTACAATATTTATGATGTAAAATGTATTCACATTTACTTGAGAACCAAGCATTGTGAGTGGACCCACTGATAAGGAAATGTAATCCTATTTCACTAAACCTGTGCCTCTCGAATGAGAATGCTCCAAGCGTCAAGGTCATATGGATTCTCTTCTAGTTTCTTTTCAGCTTTCTTTACTTTTTCTGGGACATATTCAGCAGCCTAGAAAACACAGAGCAGAAAGTTAAGAGCCAACAAATAACATGGAAAATCCAATGACATTCACAATCTGTAACTTTCATATTTATATAATTATAATTAACCAGTGGTATATTTATTCCATCACTTAAGCATGCACAGAGCAACATACAAGTACTCATAGAATGTATTACATTGAATGGATTGCTTAAAGCCAGTACTGAAAATGTTAAATCCAATGTCTTCTGTGCTTCTTTACTATTACATTGGTTCACATAGTAATATTAAATCATAATCACAATACTATGCATGTTTTGTGAGGCTTATTTGGGTATTATGGTGTGTGAATGTATGTTTTAAAGTATGTTTTAGGAGAGAAATGTTTGAATATCACATTAAAATAAAATAAAATTAATTAAGCCTTAGATTTATAAATTCTTACAATCAAATTATTTATTTAAAAGAAGTCTTTACATAGAAAAAAAAATGCCATAGTCAAGAGAATATTTTTCTGATTAAATGGTAGGACTTAAACCTACTTATTTTTTAATCCACTTTCAGAGACTATTTAGACTTCTCTCAAATTTGAGATGGTATGTTCTTAACAACAGACTACATCAGAAAGATACATATGAAATCTAAAACACATTACTGTCCAAACAATTAGCTTGTAATTTAAACATGGGGTATTTCAGGAATGGAAAAAAAAACAAACTGAAAAATGTAATACTTCAGATAATATACCTGAAAACATTTTTATAGGCCCAACAACTATGTTTTTCATTACATTTCCTAAACCTAGAAGAAAATAGAAATAGCTGAATACTAATTTTCTACTATACTACAGTATAGTTCACATTTAGCTGAAGTTTCTTTGCATATTAAATATAAACAGCTACAGAACAGAAATATTATTATCCTGTTCTACAGCAGAAGTCATTGCAACTACTCTAACCAACCTGACCATGATCCAATTTGATTCAATGTTAGGTGACAAGAAGCCAATCAGTTTTAGCTGTAAAGTACAGAACTAAGCTTATATGAATACGAGTGGATGTTGTTCTGTTTGGGATGGATCTCCTTGATATTTTATTTTACAGCATTTATCATCACTTTCCTTTATTAAAGTGTTATTTTCTCTGCTCTGCTCTTCTCTTCTACTGAAAAGGATACTTAATCTCCCTCCCTCCCTCCCTTTCTCCATTCTTCCATCCATCTGAATGAGCAATTATATTAGCAATTATACACTTTTAGCTTCAAACTGAAGGGAAAACACCTTAAAGAAGAAACGAAGAGTGCAATTTGATTTCAAGGAATTTTAAGTAACCTGCTCCTCATCCTGATACAAAAGGGCAGAAAGAAACTTAAAATTACTATAAATTTAGAATTTGCTGTCTCAAATATGGCAAAGTATGTAATTTGTACCATACTGATTTTCTCGTCTAGTAACTTAAAAGAGCAAGAAAATGTATACAGGCATTCGACCATAAATAATGGAGTTTGACCATCACGGTCTTAAATCATAACTATCATAAAATCATATGACCAACCCATTTTTATTACCAGGTAGTAATTAATGTGGTGCAGTTTTATTGAAAACTGTAAAACCATCATAAAGCATGGTCACTTGACCACGAAACACTGCAAACATTTGTAAATGCAGACTGGTTGCCAAACACCTGCAGTTTGGTCACATGACCAGAGCCCCTCAACAGTTGTGGCTTTGAATCCAGGTCATAAGAGTCCCCAGGTAGGTCTGTCATAACTTTCAACAGTTGCTTAGCAACCAACCATAAGTTGAGGATTACCTTTATAGCTATTCAGATGTCAAATTAAAACAGGCCTGTTGCCTTTGGTCATTAACAAAGAGCAGAAATAAAGTGCAATTTTAAGAAAAGAAAGACTTGAAAATGTAACATCGTTTAACAATCAGGCCAAGTATAGATTCACCTGAAAACTTATCTGTGTAGTCTCTAACACTTGAACAAACTTAAGATAAATGCAATTTATTTTATTTAAATACATTAAACTACTCAAAAGGCATGGGGAGAGAAAGGTTACCTAGCATAATGGAAAAAACAGCACAATCAGTGCAACAGAACAAAACTGAGGTTTGTGAGTTAGGAGTCAGAATGACCAAGAATGAAAAAAGATACTACAGGGAAACTAATTTGATAAGCACTATAGGAACCAAGGAGAAAGAATTAGAAAACCTGTAGATCAACTCAATAATAAAGTGTGTATACATGAATTTGTATGGATATGAGACAGCACTTAGGAGATGATCCTTAACGAGAAAAACTAATGAACTGTGAATATGCAATATTGGGCTGTTTGTAAACTTAGCAAGTTAATGCTGGATAGGAAAGGTAATAGCTAACTGAGTTTTTAATTTGGCAAATATTCATTATGAAAAACCAAACGGAGAGCTATTAATTTAGAATATTCATTCTAGGTTGGCAAAACTGAGATAATGCATCCAAATGCTTCTCACAGGAACAAAGGATTCTGGATACAAAGTACATATGGAATGCCTTGAGACCCATTTATACATAAAGACAAACAGCGTGCAAAATGGGGGGAAGTATGTAGCAAAGCAAAGTGTTCCATTTCTATCAACCTCTTCATCTAGAAAGTGGTAGTCAACCTGGTCCCTACTACACACTAGTGAGCGTTCCAACTTTCATAGTGAGCAGTAGGGGTTTTGTCCCCTACTTTATAAATCATCATTACTGTGGAACTGGTGGACGGTTTGAGAAAATTTTACAACTAACAGAAATACAAAAGTGGGCGGTAGATATAAGAAGGTTGACTACCCCTGATCTAGAAGAATGCCTCTTATTCATAGATAGGCTGGTTCTTAAAAATATGGAAGGGACTACAGCCAATACTGTTGCTGATAACCACATATAGCCTACAAAAAGTAAACCAAGGTGGTAGAGATTACTTTGCACTTGAAATGGTAACAGGAAGCAACTGAACTAATTATGAAATTGACCATACTGGTAGTCCTCCACTTATAGCCATTTAATCAGTACTGGTTTGAAATTACAATTCTGAATTAAGGAACTTATGACTTGTGCCCAAAATTATAGCCTGTGCAGCACCCATGGTTACATGAACAAAATTTGGGTGCTTGTCAATCCACCTACTCTTACGACAAACCACAAGGATGCTACAGCTGCCCCACCCATTGTTCCCCTCATCCTGCCCTACTGGGTTCCTTATGCTTACTTTGCACCTGGCTGGGTCACCACAGGCCTTAAGCTTGTTTGCTACCTCACCAGGTTCCACTTCCAAACTTGCAGCTGCTTACAAAATAGAACCTCCTGGGATGGCATTATGTGGCTTTTATACAGGAATGTGGCGCACTTGTTGCCTCTTCTTAGTAAAAGCAATATTCAGAAAAGGTGTGATCGGCCGAAGGATGTGGGATCCAGAAAGGTAGGAAGCTGTGCAAAGGAGTGCCTCCAGATAGAGGAGAACCTAGATAACCCAGGGAAGGCCATACTGAGCTGCAGAGGTGCTGCAGTACAGAATTCATCATGCCTCCCAGGTCCTCCTCCACCCCAAAGCTCTGCAATGGGGACAGCCAGGATTGTGGTCATTAAGTGAGGAAATCACAGCATTTTGTTAACCAACTGCTATAATTTATGACCATAATTCTGAACTAAATTGTCGCTGTAAGTCAAGGAATACATGCATATATCATGCAGCAATACCATTAATAAACATTTAGAATACTTTTGTAAACTCTAGTAACATTTAAAAATGAAGAATTGTCTACAAGTTGTACATACCTTCCAAAATTCAACTGAACAAAAGTATTAAGAGAAACAGGCTGAAATTTGCAGTTACATACGTTCTTTTTGAGGCTGGCATTACTTAAATAATCAATTTGCCAAACAAAAATGGGGGAAAGGTTGTCTAAAAATATTGGTTCTGTTGACTTAGCTGTCTCACAGGGAAGACAAAAAGAAGTGCAGTTCCCAGGCTAGAAAGGATTGCTCACACCTGTAATAAAAATTCTCAATATTTCTTTGGAAAAAATATTTTTCTATATTGCTTATTTAATTTATACCTCACATTTCCTACAATCTGATCATACAAGGTGGCTAAGAATCAATGCAAAATAAAATAAAAATGCAAATATATAATTTCAGTGGAGAAATTAATGATTAAAATCTGAGGAAACAGATGTTTCTTGGCTATTCTGATAAAAGGAAAAGAGATGAACTGTCAAATGCAATTTCTGAAGAAATGTATTTCATGACCTAGTAGCAAGGCATATAAACGAATCTTTTGCAACAGAGAAAGGGCCTAATTCATGAAGCTTAATGGTCAATTTCATGAAGATGCTTTAGATGGTGAGATTCTAAGTAATTCAGGGTGTTTAACATCAATATCCGAAATTATACCTAATAAAAATGAGAAGAAACTCAAGTAATTGTATACTAGTGCAGATTTTGACACCAGATAGCCGTTAAAACAAAATTAACTGCTTTGTTTTGCACTAATTGAAATTACCAAACATTTCTAAAGGTTAGCCACAATCATAGAAAAGTGTTTTATAAAATTAGTGACAATTGAAGACCAAGGAATATATTAGACTGCAAAGCTCTTTCAGGAGTTTAAGTCAATTAAAATAGAATATTAATCACTAAGTCTATTTTGCCTTTAATTAACTTTTAACTTCTCTCTCACATTTAACCCAAATTACAGAAGGTTCAATGATATCTTATCATTAGTATATCCTCCCGAAGTAGTTTTATGTCAGTTCAATGGAATAAAGAATAGAA